>JAODLK010000029.1:669876-703798 GCA_027563805.1 Buceros bicornis | reverse complement strand
CATTAAAAGACATCACCTAATTATCCACCCGGAATAGTACTAAACTGTTCCAACAGAAGTTTGAGGAGTACTTTAATAAGCGCCGCGCTTGGGGGGATATCGGGCCGTGGTCCCCAGAGGCCGCTCCCCTGTGCTCGCTGCGGTGCGCGGGTGCCTTTCGGCCGCTCTGCGGGGTGCGGGTGCCTGGGTGCCGTGCGGGTGCAGGGCGCGGCAGCGCGGCCCCGGTGCCGGGCTTGTCCCGGCTCCAGCGCTGCCCGGGGCGGGGGGGGTGTGAAGAGACGGGGCTGCTCCCCGCTCCCGGCCGCCCGTTTCCCTCCGAGCGCGGGGATTCCCACCGCGGTTTTGCGCCCAGGCTGCTCCCCCGGACGCGGGTGTGTGTGAGGTCGGTAACGACTCCCCGCGCAGGGGACGATGCTCGAACCGAGCCGCCCCGGCTGCGGGTGCGGGCTGGGGCGCCGAGCCGGCGGGGTCCGAGCAGGAGCGCTGCCTGCCCTGCCAGCCTGGCCCTGCGCTTCCCCCGCTGCGGGCTGGGCCGGCTTTGCCTCCTCTAACGCCTCGGGGTCTCCTGCCGTGTCACACCGGTGCCCTGAGGCTACTGCACCGCGGCAGGACCCTCGCACCCACCGACCCTGGACCGACCGCATGGGTGAGTTAGACCTCAGTCCTGCCCGTCGGGATAATTAACTCATTAGCAAGGCTTGTTTAACACGATCTCGCTCTTTTGTTTCAGCTGCAGTTGGTACCTTCCCAGAAATAAACAGTTTTTTACATCGTGCTGACTCTAGCCCCTGACTACTTGTTGGGGCTGTGATTTATCCCCCGAGGAAGGTCTGGACAAAGCACGGCACTAACTGCTACCTGCACTGCTGATGTGTCCGAAGAGACCATGCCATGTCTCCTTTAAAAGCTGAGAATAAGACAGAAAGCCCAAAATCGTGACTTGCAGGAGATGTACACATCTAGTATAGGGCTGCTGCTAATTCTTCCCAGGGATTAATAGAGACAACCATGGACCGTGTAACTCAATATTGCTTTTCTTTTTGTGAAGCGAAGCTTCCCCAAACCTGAGACAAGACAGAACCGTGGCTTTGAGTCCGTGCTGCGCTCCTTCAGTCCAAAGGAAATCGCTGTCTTTATTTGAAAAGTCTCTGTTGGCACCACAGTGCTGACACTTTCTGAGACAGCGGAATGGACAGAAATCCATTTTCTGAGCTGGAAGGAAAGCAAAAAATAAATTGGAGGAATGAAGAGTGAGGAGGAATTGAGGCTTTCACAGTGCACGTGATTGGGAGCGATGGGCGGAGGGCAGGAAAGGGATTCGCTTGTTTAAGATACAGGGTGGGTTTGACTTTAAGGTGCACACTGCACGGCTGAGAGATCCTCGCTGCCCAGTTCCTGCTGGGGCGTGACACAGACAGGGGTGCCAGCTGCCAACAGACACGCGGGGGCTTCTTGGGTCCCGCACCCACAGGTGGGGCTGTGAGCCTGTGCGTGCCCCGGGGCTCCTGGCAGTCCCGTGGGGAGGTCACAGCTGCTTCAGCTCTTCGCTTCGGCTGACATGGCCAGGCCTGTGAGCATCAGGGGAGCTGTGGCAAGTGGCCGAGCCTGCCTTGGTGGGGCCAGGTGGAAAAGGATGCCCTGGGGAACCTGGAACGTACCAGAGCTGGAAAAGTCAAAGTGTCCCCCTAGAAGGATGCACAGAGTGACACTTTGACTTCCACTCGGTCTCTGCAGGTTGATGACAGACAGACACTGACAAAATCCTGCACGAGTCAGAGAAGCCAACGCCTGGCCGGAGCAGCCAGGGAAGGGTTTGTGGGGCTTCCCAGACCTTACTGCCTGGCGTGGCTTGGTTCTTGTGCAGGTCCTTTGGCTGCTGTCGGCATTGCCTGGGGGAGCTCTGGTACCGTGGGAAGGTCTGGAGACAGGTCCGCCAACACAGCTCTGCTTTTGCTCTGCCACTCGTCACGTTAGGTCTGACTAACGAAGTTTGTCCCTTTGCTGGGGCTGGTAACATTACGCTCATTCTACTCCACATCTCAAAAGCAGAACGTTTCCTGTCCGTAAAATTCCTGCAGACGTTGATGTGTTTTTCCCTCATGGCAGCGGGCTCTCTCTTCACTCTGTTTGTGCTCGGCATTGTGGATGCACCCAGAAATCAGCGCTGCTGCTCTCCCTCCTCCCACGGCTGCTGCCTCTGTGCCTCCTGCTCTTCTCCCTGTTCCCTGCCTGTGCTCTCTGCCTGGCTCTACCCCACAATTGCGTTCCCGCTCCTTGCGCTCCCTGGGTAGGAACTGCACGGGCGGCTGATCAGGCACAAGGAAACCTGGAAAGATGCTTTTGACGTTTCCCCACGCACACCGCGCCACGAGTCCCTGGCTCGTGCGCTGAGCCGGAGCCCTGGGTCAGTGCGAGCCCGGGCGGGAGCTGGCAGGGCTGGCCGTGGTTACGAGGAGTGACTGGTATTAATGAAGCTGCTGTGCCCTTGTGGGCTGCTTGCAGTGGGAGCTGCTAACCCAGCCAGAAAGCTGGATGCAGGGATCGAGGGCTTCCAGCCGTCCTGGGCTAACGTCCAGTCCCAAAACCTCAGGAGGGTTTGATTCCTGCTGTTCTTACCAAACCCCCCAAACTCCTTTCCGGGAGGTTTGGGTTCATGTTTTGACAAATCCTGTTGCTAGAAATCAGCTCTTGAGCCTGGCTCTGGGAGGATCACCCACCCCAAACCAAACCAGAGCACAGGTCACTTCAAAGGCAGCTGCTTCCCCACCGCAGTGTCTCTGGCGTGCTGGGCTGGGGGTTCAGGGAGAGGTTCCTCCTTCCGCTTCCCCGAGCAATTTCATAGTCAGGAGTGGAAAAGCGTCTCCCCTGAGCCCGGCTGCTTGCAGCGAGGCAGAGGCAGCGTCCATGACCCTTTAGTGTACCGTCAGTTTGCAGCTCTGGACTGAGTTGCCACTGACCTGGTGGAGGTGTCACCGCGGCCACCACTGCTGTATTCCCGGGCAGGTGCCGAGAGCTGAGCTGCAGCCCTGCCGAGCCCAGGCTGGCAGCACGCAGCCCAGGTGTGGTTGGTCTTTTTCCCCTTCCTTTCCATGTTCATTCTCACAGCTAATCCAGTCTGAGCTTTGCTGGGTTATTTTCCTGCCCCAGCACTTTCTCCCTCCTCTGGGGCTGCCGCCCCCTTGTTGACACCGGGGGCGTTCAGTCCCTCAATGCCTGGGCTGAGCAGTTCTGTTCCTGCTCGCAGCATCCCCTGGGAGCAGTCACCTCTGGAAGTGTCCCTGCAGGAGACCTGCTGGTTGTTTGGACAGGGCAGCTCCATCACAGGATGTGATTCACGCTGCCGGATTGGGGTTGTCCACCTGGAGAGGCAGGACTCTGTTTGGGTCTGTTCTCATAAGGAGTGTTCTCACTATTTGCCCATTAAAAAAGTTTTATGGGCTGAGGTTACTCTTTTTTTTATTAGCCACATAGCAATGAAGAAACTTTGTGTTCCTATAGCCTGCAACCCCTGGAAAGTCATGACAACGTGGTGGTGTTCCTCTTTAGGTTGAGAGGTACGCGATTCTCCCCAGCGCTCCCTCAGCTGCTTTGGTTCTGACCTTTGGAGAGAAGATACCAAGGAGCTGGATCATGTGTGATAGGTTATAATATTTCTTTACTCTAACGTTACCCTTCGAAGTTCCTGGTGCCGCCACCTTTCTGAGCCGTGAGCTCGGGACAGCCCCCAGCACTTAAGGATGCTCAGAGTGCCTTTCCTCTGCGGCTGTCAGTCCTCCTGCAAACCCCTCCACTTCCCGGCGTTTGTGTTGCGATAATCTCTCCTGGCATTTCTTGCAATGCTTCATTTTAATGTATATTCCCTTGTCACTGCAGAACGGAGATCAGCCTCCCGGTAAGTGATACCTAAATCACTGCTGCAAGGAGGGAGTGAAATATGGGTGGTGAGAGGGAGTCAGGGGACAAGGCTGGGTAAGGAGAACTCGCACAGCAAGAAGGAATCTCGGCGGTGGGGTGGGAAATCGCTGCGGTCCTTATGGCTCCCGCTCGCTGCACACGGGAGGCGGGTGGGCGTGCAGAGCTCTACCTCGTGCCATCTAGCTGGGGGATGATCTGATCTGAGTGTGTCATCGTGAGCGCAGGCAGCGACTCAGGGGGTGGGTGTCCCCGCGGTGTGTACGAGGCCGGAGCAGCCTCCTGATTGCTTCTCTGTGGATGTTTACGGTGACCCCTTGGCCTTGAGCATTTGAGTGAGGCTCTTTGAAAAGGAACAGGAGAGGAGAAGCAAGGGGAGATTCCAGGGAGCATCCTCAGACTCTTTTTCTACCTTCACTATTATTCCCATGGGAAGCCGGCCCGAATCTCGCCATGGTGGCAACAGCTTTCTCCTAACTTAACTGTATGGGCTTGTGTTTGTTCCTGTGCCAACACTGTCCCTGCGCCCGAGCAGCTCTCCTCTCCTCTCCTCTCCCTCCCAGTATTTACCCCTCTTCTCTGTTTGTAGAGGATGATGGTATCTCTGCTCCTCTTTGTTCCATGAGGTCGACCGCACCAGCCCCTCTCTGGTTCCCCAGTCATCTCGGCAGCCCTTTGCTGCCCAGTTTCCCTCGACGTCCATCCCTGTTGGACGTGGGCGACCTGAACAAAGCCCCAGATAAGATCTTCCCTGGGCGCTGCACAATGGAAACTGCTGCGCAGCCTGGCCAGGGCGTCGCTGAGGGATGGGATGTTCATCCCTGTGGCATGAGGTTTGCCTTTGAAACACACGGTTCTGGTGCCCTCGGCTCAGCCAGCCAGCACGAGCACGGCTTATTCAAAATGGTATTTCTTGTTGGCTTTAAACATTTCGAGACACCTTCAGTCTTTGCAGCCAATTCATGATGCACGTTACAGATACGACTGAAATTTGAAGCTCGGTCTTTCCAAGCCAAGGTTTATCAGTTATCTGCAACTTTCCATGTTGCTTTTTGTCAAGAAATTTTTTTTCCAGTGCTGCACTTGAAACAGGAATGAGCGTTCTCGGTTCCTCAGGCACTGGCAAAAGTAGAAGGTTTGCTATTGTGAGCCTCCTCGAGTCCCTGCCCGTGTGCTCCATGCGCTGCCCCCTCCCCTGCGCGGGCAGCCCCACCAGCCTCCTGTCAGATTTCGACGCTCCAGTGATTCTCCTGGTTTCCTAAAAAGTTGGTTTCCTCAAAGCGCGGGGACTTTTCTGGGGCCACCTTACAGGGCATCCTTGTAAAGACTGACTAGGGGTGAAAAACGGCGTCTGGGTGACCCAGGGCACGAAGAGGAACGGCAACCGGCCAAGTCGGCGGTGACGTTACCTGGTATAAATCAAGAGTGGTGGCAGCTGGGTGCCACTGGTGAGGAGCAGGAGACCAGAGAGCCGCCTGCTCGGGAGAAGTGAGGGAGGCGAGGAGAAGGTGTGTCTGCAGGGTTTATATAAGCGCAACTTCTTCCGTCTCAGGACAGCGCAGGGTCTCGGTGACTTCCAGAAGTGCCTGAGCAGAGCCGGGAGCCCTTCCCTGCCGGCTGCAGCTGAGGCAGGTAATGACGCGTCGGCGGGCGAAGGCAGTGGTGGCAGGAGGCGTGCGCGGTGTCATCGCTCTGGAAGGGCACACGTAGTGTGCCTCATGCTCGGCTGCCTTGCTTTGAGATCCTGCTGCGCCCCGAGCCCTTCGCAATCTGCCTAGGTCATGGCGTAATTAAATCTGTGTTAGTACTAGTTGTTTATAATGTTATAGTTATCTTATTTTTATCAGTTGAGCTTTAGATTATTGCTTTTGGGAGTCAGAAGGGACAAGAATAATCCTCAGATGTTTCCCTTGCAAAGCCCCTTCCCAAACCCGTGTTTCGGCTGAGGCACTCGGAAACACCGGCCACTGGAACGTCAGTGCAGGGGAAAAGCCCGTTGGTTTTCTTGGGTGTGAACGCGGAGGACAAGGACAGGGTTCTACTGACCCACACTTGGAGTCTGTCCATGTGGGTGGGCATGGAGAAGGTCCTGCTGCCCCAGGCGTGAGCAGGGTCCCACCCCAGCTCCATAACGGGTGGAGGAGGGATTTCTCACTCCACCTCCTCCCTCCTGAGGACGCTGGGGTCCTTCCTGGAGGCTTTCCCCTGCTTCTCACGCTGGTGTCTCCCCGGCAGCAAGGGCGTCTTCCGGAGATGACGGCGTTGAAGCTTTTTGGAGTTCTCTTTTTCTGTGGCCTGCTGTCACCCTCTCAGGAGGTCCTGTCCGGTCTGTCCTGCGCCGTCAGTCCGGGGGCCTTGCAGAAAGGTAACTGGAAACACAGGGTGGTTGGTTGCGGAGCTGTGTGGAACCATGGCACCGAGTAAAACCCCGGAGTGTCATCTTTGTATCATAGTTCCTCGGGGCTGCAGCCTTTGCTCAGAGCTTGTGACAGCCACCGCGGGGCTCACGGGTCAGGGGAATCTTTCTGCTGCAGAACCAGGACACGGTTCTGCACCAAACAGCCAGCCAGAACCCAGGGCTGGATCTGGAGAGCTGCCTCTTTTTGTCTTACTCCCTCATTTCCGTACTGGAGCAGCTGCTGTTTGGCAAACCGCTGCTGTGGGGTTCAGCAGCCCCATTAATGCTTGTAACGCTCCAGGAAAAGGGAAGAAAAAAAAAAAAAGGCTAGTTCCAAGTTGCTCCTATTGGAAAAAAAATAAACAAAACCCCCCCTTTTAGAAACATAAGGGAAGCTGTGAGTTGAGGCTGAGTGGGTCGCTGTCCCCTCTGGTAAGGCACAGCCTGCTGCGGTGTGGGATGCTCCCCACGGCGGCGGTTAGCTCACAGAGGGCGGCTCTGGTGTAGTGCCCCTTGCCGAGCATCGCCCCCTGCGTGGGCTGACTGCGCTGGGGCAGCCAACGGCTTTGTCGGGAGTTCGGGGCACGGCGAGGCTCCGTTGTGTGACGCCTTTGCCAGGACGGATCTGCCCGAGCGGAGAGGGGTCCTCGCTGCAGGCGCCGGCCCTCACGCAGAGCTTTTTCCAGTTCTCTCGGACGCCATGCTGAAGAACGGGCTTCTCCAGCAGCACCTGCAGGGCCTCGTGCTGCCCAACATCATGGGTGACGGGGGTCTGCTGAGCTCTCCCACCAGCATCACGGGGTAAGTGGGGAGGAGGGATTCTCCCTGAGCGCACCTGCACCAGCCTCAGCTCTGAAGCAACAGACGCTGAGCTGCAGTTGGCAGAACTGGCCCAAGGGCTTTTCCCTGGTTTAGTTTGATATGGAAGTTCTGACCTGGTGAGAGCTCTCTGTGTGGTAGCCGGGGGGATGCTGAAGAGGATACGGGTGCTGATGCGGAATGACGGCTCTGGTGCTGTTGTGGGTATCTGAGAGGCTTGACAGCACTGAGAGAGGGACAAGGGGCCGCAGAGGGGAAAAGCTGAGGGCTCTGTGACGTTGGCTTCCACCTCATCAGGTTTTAGGCTGCCTGCTCTGGGGTTCCAGGGGCAGACTCTGTCTCTCATCCTGGAGATGGCATCTCTTGCTTAGAACACTCTGTGTGCGGCTGGGGGCGGCCGTGGTGCTGTGGGCACCCTGGGATCCTCAGGGCGAGCAGCTGCTCCGCTCCCAGCGAGTGCGTTCCACGTGCTCCAGCTTTTGCTGTTGTTCGCAGGCTGCACCTGGTCAAAGTGCAGATCCCCGACCTGTCGGTGCTGCTCTCGGGGATCGGGGTCCGGCTGACCATCGCCGCGCAGCTGGAGCTCAACGGCAACTGGTGAGTCTGGTGTTTCGGGAGGCTGTGAAGGGAAGCACCTACCCTCAGGCTTCCTTTTGTGCAGCGTTTTGCATCTTTTGTGGATTTCTGGGTGTTTCTTACCTGTAATAGTCACAGAGCAGAACAGGCTCGAGAGATGGCTCGTGGCTCTGTGGTGAGGAGCAGGAGATGGAGCTGCAGTTTGCTGCTGCTGGCTGCACTGGGTTTCTCATTGAGGGGCTGAGAGGTGAAATCTGTTCAACCCGTTTGCTTTTTTCAGCTTGATTGGCCTTCTTCCAGAACTCATTGACATCCTGGTGGACGTCAGCATTACTGTAAACATTAAGTGCACGAATTTTGAATCGGGCGCGGTCCAGGTGGTCGCCGAAGACTGCCTCTGCATCCTGGGAGCCGTGAAGGTCAAGCTCCTTTCTGGGTAAGTGCCCGAGGGTTTCTGTTCTCTGTCCTCTCTCGTTACGCAGTGATCCAGACCCTGCCAGTGCACAGACGCTGCTCAGCCCATGCAGAGCCAGGCTGCAGCAAGTTGATTCTCCCCCGTTGCCAAAGCCAGTTGCTTCAGTGGAGCTGGCAAAAAAAATTGGTTGTTCCAAAACGAGGGTTAATGTGCCCTGTTTGCCCTTGGACGTTTTCAGATCTGAAGTGTGAGGTTTGGTACCTCGGTGCTCTTTCCTGAGACTTCGCTGGTGCATTGGTACCTGAAGGGCAGGAGAATGGGGCAGGGAGTGCTCTGTGTGTGCCTGTGGCTGCTGTGGCACAGAGCTGCCCGGCTGTCGCTCCAACCGCCATGGGTCTGAGCGACTCCACCTCCTGTCTCCACCTTCTTCCATCTCTTGCTCAGTCTTATTAAATTCCTGGCAGAAACATTCGCTGAGTTCACGTATTGAGAAATGCAACAGTAAATTGATCTTGGGAAATATTTTCTTTTATTGCTTTTGAATTACTCACTTTTTGGGTTCATTGAGTTTCTCCTAATTAATTTTTGCATTATACATTATATTTCGATCAGCACAGCAGCTGCTTTGCCAGAGCCTCTATAAGCGAACAGAGAACACGGCTCACCCGCTCCGGGGTCGTACTTTAGGTTTTGGCAGGGTTGAAGCGCTGGAGTGCAGGAGTAGAGCTCCCCGCGGGGTGAGGGCAGCGTGGATGCACGTGGCTGACTTTATGGCAGGTCCTCAGACGTGTCTGCAGGCAGAACTTGGGCCCAATAACGAGCTGTGTTGCGAATCCCTGCTGGTGGTGGCTTGCTGAGTGCACTGCCGCGTGTCCTAACTCAATCGTCCAGAAATCCGTCGTCTGTCAGAAGTCAACTGCTCTGCACTGCCTGCAGGCACCGCGTGTCCCCGAGTGGGATTTAGCAGCTGTGGAGAAGTGTAACACCGCGGATTTCTCCTCGTGTTGTTCCACAAGCAAGTGGTTCGGTGCCCACAGCTAACACGGCAGTTTTTCACGACAGCTCCGCCGTCCTGAACTACAGCACTGCTGTAAATACAGGAGGGAGACACCCAAACACGGGTTACGCTGTGAGAGGCTCCACACCTTTGTGCAGTGATGTCCACACACACTGATGCCTTCACTTCTCTCTGCTGTGAGCCCAGTCCTCCCAGTGCTCAGTGGGGCCAGCAGCTCCTTGCCCTCGCTGCCTCTGGCGCAGCCCCAGCTCTTGCCTGCGCTGGCCACAGCAGCGCCCCTGATGGAATGGCTGATGGCTGATGTCCTTCGCTCTCCTTTCCTGGAGCTCCAGTTGTGGTGACTGGACCTTCGTTTCCTTCCTCCCCAGCTTACTGTCCCTGTCGGTCAATGCGATCGTGCTCAACCAGCTGACGGCCACGCTGCCTGGTCTGGTAAGCCCGCAGCCTCCTTTGAGAGCCGAAACGCCGAGAGATCAGGAACAGCCTGGGACGAGGTCACAGCATGCTGCACCGCCTTTCTGTGCTGCACCTCCCTTCCCTGGCGAGCCACGTCCCGCACGGGGGGATGCCCGTGGCCAGTGTGGGTGCTGCTGCAGGGCGATGCCCAAGTATTCCCCAGCTCAGAGCAGCCCCCTTGGTGTGGCACCTCAGCTCCAGGGATGCTCTGCTGCCCCCAGGTCCTTCGCAGCAGCCCAGCTGCCATGCAGCGCTTTCCCCCCGGGGATTTGGAGGACAAGGACCGGGTCTGATGGGCTGCGGGGTGACAGCTCCCTGCAGAGGGGTGGCAGGGGGGGCTGAGCAGCCACATTTCTGCTTTGTATTGCAGCTGTGTCCTGTCATCGATCTTGTGACCAGACTTGTGGGCATCCAGCTCCTGGGCACTGTCAGTGGTGCGTTTCTTGTCGAGCAGGAGGTGCTACCTCCCCGCGTTCCCTGCGGTCTGGTGGTGGGGAGCGCCCTGTCCTGCATCCCGTCCATAAGGGCACCAGGGAGGAGCTGCCAAGCGAAGGGCCTGCACCTCAATCCTCCTTACGCTGCTCCTCCATCACCCTGGGACTGAGCTGATTCTCGCTGCTGCCCATTGGGGCTGGGCTCTAAAGGCAGACCCCAACAGCTCAGCTGGGGTGTTTTGGCCGTTCCAAGCAGCAGCGAGCATCCTGCAGAAGTGAATGCTGGGGACCTGGCTGTGGGTGTGAGGGCTGGCCGGGGGCCTGTGGGGTCAGGGGGGGACTTTGCGTTGCTGCTCGTTTCCCGCTGTGCTAACGGTCTCTTTCCTCGGCGAAGCGGTGGCCCCGGTTGGCTCGACAGGAACGATCCACTACCGGCTGGCCAGCCTCCCCTACACCTCCGGCTCCCTCCTGGGCTTCGACTTAGACGTAAGTTCTTGCTGGGTGGCAGGACCCAGGTCTCGTCTCCCGGTACAACCATGTGTTGGAGCTGAGCTAGTGACTCAGCTGGAAATGCGGCTGAATATTTACATCCTCACCCAAATCACCACGAAGCGAGCATGCGGCTTTTCTTCAAGCCCCCTTCTGCCCTGCTCATGAACTCACCCTGACGCTGCCCGAGACTGCGTGTCTGCTCCTTGTACCTGCTGGGTTAAGCAGTTTGCCCCTCCCCTCACCCTGCCGGCAGACTGGGAGTTACTGGGTTTTGCCTCGCTGTTCAGTCTCTGTGGTGGGCGAACGCTAAAGCAAGCTGATGGATGTATTTTTGACTTCAGTCTCACTGGGAAAAAATAAAAACCAGCAAATCCCAAATGGTACTGTCAAACGGGAGAGCTGGAATAATAGAGTGGCCAGCGAGAAGCAACTGGGACATCAGCAAGGGCTGAAGACCACCACTGCCATCTGGATGGCCAGCACGCCGGCTCTCCCTTTAGTGCAGATGCTCCGTGGGGATCAGTCATTTTCCCCCCCACCCCGGATGGTCAGAGCTGGTCTCTGTAGCGAGCAGATGGTGTCGGTGCAAGTCTGTGGTGGAGCCCGCGATGGCTCCCGCCGGCTGGGTGCTGGAGGGAGGGGAGGCAGGGCTGGGGCTTGGGCTGGCAGCACCTTTACCCCTTGTTTGCTCTTGGAGTGAGGTCTCGAGGATGAACTGAAGCAGCGAGTTGTGATTTGGACAAAAGGAGTTGTCATAAGAAGTCCTCAGTTACGCACGCTGGCCATTATCAGCTCGTTTCCTCCATTAAAGCTAGAGGGAACTGGCCGCAGTACTGCTGCCCCTAAGCTGCTGTCTCAGCTGGCACAGACCCTGCACTGCTCGAGGATCTGGGCAGCCTCACGGCTTCGAAGGATCGCTTTGACGTCCGTGTCATCTCTCTTGCAGGGTGTGGTGAAGCAGGTGGGAGGCAGCGTCATCCCCCATGACTCGTCGCCCTCCGCTTTGCCTCCGCTGCTGGACAAGCTTCTGGTCTTGGGAGTGCGCCAGAGCTTTCTAAACGCGGTCCTGCCCCTCCTGGTCCGGACAGCCCCGCAGACCTTTGCCTGCACGCCAGAAGTCGTGAGTGCAGCAGCGCCCGTGTTTCGTGCCGGAGAGGCGGCAGGTGACACGCTCAGCCTGCCGGTAGCTCGGCTGGGGGAACAGGCGCTGCATGCCCCTGGCCGGGGGTCTGTGTGGGCTTGTGCTCCCTGCAGATGCTCAAGCCCCAGCGCTGGCTCCTTACTGCTCTTCGCTAGCTGGGATCAGCCACTCCTGTCTCCATGCGGGTTCTCCCCGTGGAAATTGGGAACCAGGGCGCAGGGACTGTCCCCAGGAGCGTGAGGAGCTGGCTGGGAGCAGGGACACAAGTGGGAGAGAGGTGGCCCTGGCAGGACACCAGGGTGCTGCTGAAATTGGCTGCTGCTCATCGGGGCTGCTCATGCTTCTGTTCCAACAGTTCTCCGGTGCCAGCCAGCTGCGAGAAGCCATTCTGGCCCTCATTCCTGCTGGGGTGAGTAACTTCTGCTGGCACGAGGGCTGGTGTAAACCTTGCCAGCTCCGAGGCTGTCCAAGTGATGCACCTGGACATGCCAGCGTGCTGCTGCCAAAGGTCTCCAGTCTTCTGTCCCCCTCCCCTTGGCCACACTGAGCGTGCACCACGTCCTTGCCATGCCAGCGCAGCTCGAGGCTGCCCTGCTGCCCGACTGGCTGTGGGAGCGGGTGAAGGGACCAGAGGTTTGTGCCCAGCCCTCCTCAGCCTCTGCTGTGTGCCATCAGCTGTAGCCAGCCTTCTGCTCCCTGAGCAGCGAACCATCTTCCCTCACAGCCACTGACAGAGAGAGCTGATAAATGCTCAGCATCTCCGGTTCCTGGGCACCAGGGGCACCTCTTTCGGCCACAGCCCCCTTCGTGTCCACCTTTGCTTCCTCAGCCCCTTACTGCCTGCAGCGAGGAGGGCCGATCCATGCTGCTGCACGTGTTTGCTCTGTCAATTTGGGTTGTCCAAGGTCTGTGTGACCTTGGGGGAGGCCCTAAAGAGTTCCAGGGCTGTGAGAGTCCCCCAAAAGACTGCTAGTGCTCTGGCTGGCCAGTGCATCCTGCATCCCCAATTCCCTCTGTGCATCCCCAATTCCCCCAGTGCTCTGCCTGCCATGGGAACAGTCTCCTGAACCTTAAGCTGACGTTGTCTGGGAACCCGCTCATCATCTTGGAAGAAAACAAAGCCACTGTCGAGCTTTCGGTCCTGATTGAGGTGACCATTAAGCTCGCAGATGGAACCAACCTCATCGTCCTGCTGGCAAAGGCTGTAAGTGTGGATGTAAAGTCCTCAGGCTGGTGAGGCCAGCCAAGAGACTGGCAGCTGGGATGGGGACGTCTCCCCGGGCTGATCCTTTCCCTGTCTGCTTGCAGGACCTTGGTCTCAACGCCCTCATGTCGCTCGCCAGAGGCAGGCTGGTGCTGGGCTTGGCACCGGGCAGGTAGGCTGTGCCCGCAGAGGGGCTCGAAGCAGAGCCAGCTGCGACGCCCTGGCCCCCAGACAGCCCTGGCTGTTCAGCCACGCTGCGGAGCTCCGGCTTTCCCAGAGCTCGGGGCACAGGCTCAGTTTTCTGGGAAGCAGCTGCCAGGAGAGAGCAGGACAGTGGGAAGGGCTGTGGGTCATCGGGGACAGCGTGTCCCTCGGTGCCACAGTGCTGCAGAGGGACGGGAGGTGACAAAGCCGGGCAGCGCTGCCCTCTCGCAGGCTGGTGACAGTCTTTGCACTGCAATGTTAGCTCTGGGGCTGCTGGAATTTTCTTCAGTGTCTGTGACTCAGAGATTTTGTTTCCTGACTCGGGGGGTTGATGCCCGGCCGATGGCACAAGGTGTGGCTGGTTCACGGGAAGCGCTGCAGCAGTGGGGGAGCGGGGGAAAAGCCGTCTCGGTTTTACAACGAGCAGAACTGAGGAATCCCGAGCAGCTGTCAGACTGTCGGCTCGCCTTTGATCTGGGCAGCAGTGCAGCGTGGCTCAAAACGTTCGAAATGGTTTGAAATGGTGTGGGACAGTAGGGATAGAGGAGCAAAGGGCTGTGCTGTCACCAGCGCCAGGGCAAGTGTGACCGAGGGCTGGGAACGGTGCTGCAGCGCGAGGCTGGGGACTGCCAGCCGTTCAGCTCGTCAAAGAGCTGGAGCTAGAACCACACTGGCATGGTGTGTGCAGCGATGGAACAGAGATCATCAAAGGGCTTTTAATTCAGAGGGCAACAATAGAACCCCTTCAGGAGAAGGAGAAGGGAGAAATTCAGAGTGGGAGTAGCTATGAAGATGGTTGTGGAGTTGCAGTGACAGATTAGGAGCTGCAGCGAATTCTCCAGAGCTCGTGATCCTTGTTTAAACCCAGACCCGATGTGTTCTCTAGAAGCTCTGCTCTCGGCTAACCAGGAGCTGGCTCCTCTGCCCGGGCATGGGCGAGGGAAGGGGAAGCCAGGGCTAGAGTGAGCCCTGCTGCAGTGCTGCTTCCTTTGCAAGCACGTAAGATTAGGTGACGCTTCTGTTCTGCTGATTTCTCTTCCCTCCTGCAAGCCTGGCAGTGCCTGTGCCGCAATCTGGGGATCCCTTCAGGGGAGCCCCGCATAGGGCTCCCTGCCCTGGGCTGAGGAACGCTGCCCGGGGAGCAGCCGGGGTCTCACGACAGGCATCCCCGGCTCTGGCCGGTGCCTTGGCGTCTGACATGCCCTTCGCTTTCTCTCCCCGCAGCATTTCCCTCTCCCTGGAGTCTTCGGAGGTTGGCATCAGAAATGTAAGTCT
The DNA here is from genome assembly GCA_027563805.1 of Buceros bicornis. NCBI lineage: Eukaryota > Metazoa > Chordata > Aves > Bucerotiformes > Bucerotidae > Buceros > Buceros bicornis. Next base: position 689,454 of record JAODLK010000029.1, on the reverse strand, counting down.
CTGGTTCCAGCGGGGCTGTGCTCAGTGGCAGAGCGGCTGAGCGCTGTGTCCTGTGGCTGGGGGCAGGAGGGGACATGCTGTCACCGTATGAAGCTGAACATGTCCCGGCTGGGCTGGGTTGCATCTGCTGCTGGTCCTGGCTGGTGGCTGCTCTGCCTTGTAGGTCACAGCAATTCTTATTTTGCTGCTTTTTGGGTTTTTTCTGCCTTTTCTAAAAAGGCAAATGTAAAGCCCAAAGTCTGTCTGCCGTCAGCCCCGCCTGGGCAGCGCTTACCCTGGGCAGCGCTTACCCGGGGCTCCAGCAGGAACTTTACCCGGGGGAAGGTTCCTCAAGGCAGCACCAAACACAAACCGAGGAAGACAAGTAGACTTGGTTTAGTGAAATGAGGGATTCTGATCTCCAGTCCCAAGGACTGGTGGTCTCCCAGCCATGGTGCTGGGCTGTGCTGGCCACTGCCCTGTGCCTGGCTCACGCGCTCGTTCCTCCTCTGGTTCAGATCTCGAGCTTGGAGCCCCACTTCAACAGTCTGCTGGTGGAGACGCTGCTGCCGCTCCTCAACAGTAAGAGCTGTGACCTGGGGGGGCGGGCAGAGGGGTGTGCGTGGTGATGGAAAGCTGCAGCAGAGGGGCTGGAGCAGTTAAAGCTCTGCAGTCCCCGTTTGGTGGCTGTAGTGAAAGCCCCAACCCTACTCTTACACCCCAGTTTCAGTCCCCAGGCCCCTGGCCCTGAATGGGGGGAGAGCCCAATTGTGTGGTGCCGAGCCTGCTCCCCTCACCCTGCCTGGGAGCAGCCCTGCCCTGGGCTGGGGGCTGGGTTCACCCCTCCAGCGGCCTGAGCAGGGGATCCCGCTGTCCCCACAGGTGCCCTGAGCATCGGGATCCCGCTGCCGAAGGTGCTGGACATCCCCTTGCTGCGGGTGGACATTCGGGTACTGCTGGTAAGCGCTGGCAGGGCTGTGTCCTCTCGCCAGGCACCGCTGCGGCTCCTGGGGCTGCTTCTAGAGCTGGCTCCTGGAACAGCCCCTGCCAGTGGTGCTGGAGTGGCCAAGAGCTGCAGTGTTTAACCCCTGAAAGGTCAGAAAGGGTTGCTCTGCCTCACCTTCGGGTCGGAAAACGCTGCCCAAGCGCTTCCAGCCCAGGAGCATTGTGAACCAGGGGCACAGCGAGCAATGTTCAGCCCTTCTGGGCTGGTCCTGCCCCCCGGCCGGGTCCCTTCCCCTCCTGGAGAGCACTGTGTGAGCAGCTCTGACGTGGGTCCAGGGGCTCCGGCAAAGCCCTTTCAAGCGGCACCATTCCAAGGGCCTTGAGTTGCACCAAATCGCAGCCCCGCGCATGTCCCAGAGGAGCCGGGGCATTCTCCGGCACTTCCCAAAGGGCGCTGTGCCCTCCTCCAGTCAGGAGTTTCACCAGGGGAGTGTCTGTTCACTGGGTGATGCCAGCAAGCTGGTGTCCACCAGCACCCCCCAGCATCAGGGGTGATGTGGACGTGTCGCCCCTTGCACTCGCTCAGGGCCTGCTGGCGATTTTTGTGTGAGTGGGGAGGACGAGGCACCGGGAGCAGAACGACCGGCGGGATGGAACATCAAGACCGGCTTTACCTACTCCTCTTTTCTCAACGTGATTCAAGATCCTCCATAACGTTTAAGACACTTGGAAGTTAATTGGCTGCTGTGTGTACGAAGGTCCTTGTGGGAGCTGACAGCTGGCAGGCAGCTCTGGACAAATATTTATCTAGAGAAATTACCCTGATTTTGGGGTGACAGTGAAGGCGGTTGCAGTGGAATTGTTAACTTTGTTCTGAGCGAAAATTGTTCTTGTGGTAATGAAAAAATTCCATGTGGCTTTATAAGGCAAAGTCCCCATCGCCGTTCGGAAGGGTTGGGGGTGCTGGGGGGAGCGCAGGATGCTGCTGTCTGGTAACCCTTCTAATAAACCTCCCTGAGCCTAGCGCTTGCAATGAAGTTCTGGTTTGTGATGCTCCTCAGGGAGAGATTCTGTCCTGAAAAAACCCACTCGGATTTCAGTGGCTGCTCCTGGCCAGGGAACCTACGGACCAGATGTTAGTCCACAGGCAGGAAGAAATCAGAACGAAATGGGATTTCCAAAGGTCATGCAGCATTTTCTAACAGAATCTGAGGGAAAACTTCATTGGCAGGTTCCTGAGCAGCTGGGTAACGGAGGAGCAGATCCAGCTGCCTGCGACCGCCCACGTCTGCTGAGGCCGGCGTGAGAGTCACCTGGTCTCTGCCTGCAGCAGGGAAAAGAATTCAGGTGGTTCTGAGTTCAAAAAAGTGGTTCTGGGTAAAAAAATAAGTAACTCTGAGTCAGAAGTGGTCTCTCACAGACCTGTTTTGCCCAGGACTAAACGCTGTCACTGGTGTGTTGTCAAGTGCTGGGCTCCCCAGCACTGAAGGCGGTGCATCACGGGCGATGCGCGGACGGTCCGGTGACGGGCAGGGGCAGCATCCTGCTCTGTGCCCCTGCCTGAAGGGCAGCACGGTGCAGGTCCTGCCCGGCCAAACTGGGCTGTTGCAGTCTTTTCCATCACCCCAGAAGGGTTTGCAGAGGAGTCGCTGGACGCAGCAGAGGATGTGCTGGACCCCTCAGCACTCCTGGCTAACGCTGCGGCCCGGAGCGATCCTGTGCCGTGCCCAATGGCAAAGATGGTGTCGCACTGGTCACTCCATGGGCTGGCGCATCTTGTGTTGTGGCAGGAGGGGTCTGGGTGGGTTGAAGCACCCGGTAATGCTGAAGACTGGGAGTTTTGGCGGGTCTGAAGGGCTCCCTGTCGCTGCAGGCTGGTGGTGCCAGTGGGACTGTGCTTTGCAAAGGCTGTTCGGGGTGAGCCGCTCCCCTGGTCCCATCACTTTGCTGCGGTGCAGAGCCGTGCTCTGGAGCCTGAAGCCAAACCATCCACTGGCAAAGCAATACTTCCTTTTACTGCTGCAGCTTATTCCTTTTGGGAAACCGGTTGAGATATATTAGAGAAGAATAATGGCTGCAGCTCTACCAGGAAACTTTTATTAGGAGCAGTTCCTGCTATTGCCAGCTTCGGGCATTAAAATCATTAGTCAGGTCCCCAAGCCGGGCATATAAACCTTCAGGGCTTTTTACTCCCCATAATATATCAACCTGGCTTGTTTTGTTTGCTTTCCTCTTTCTGAGTCTCTGAAATATGAGGTTTTGAAGTGCTTTCCAGCAGCTCCGGGGGCCAGAAGCGATGTGGGCGGCTGCTGCAGGTGAAAGCAGATGCGCGTGCGATGGGCATCGCCCTGCAGAGCTCGGCAGGGAGGCGGCTCCTCCGGGCACAGCCGGGTGCCCGCCCTGCCCACAGCGCAGCCCAGCTGGGGAGCACCTCGGGCAGCCCGGGGGCTCCCTTACCAGCCCACCCTTCCACGCAGGTCTGGTGTGTTGGGTTTTTTCCCCCCCTTTAGTTTCCTGAACAACCTCTTGAGCAGAGAGCGCTTGGTCGGTAGGACAGAGAATTCCAGCATGGACAAACGCAGCTGCTGGTGCCCCCGGGCGGGCGCCTGGCACCCTCTGTACGTGTGCTGTCATGGTTTGCTTGGTGTTTTCTCTCTGATGAGCTTTGTCCAAGTGTAGTTTTGAAAACATACCTGCCTTCAGGTCTAAAATTAGAAACCATTGTGCAGACTGGGTTTTTTTATTATTATTATTATTTTGCCCTTTCTTCCTGACCCAGGGAAAACCACCAGCCGTAACGTTCCCATAGTAACACGAAATGGAGGAGAAGTGGCGGAAAGGTCTCTCGCTGTAGGGGCCATGGCGTGCTGCAGCTGAGAGGCACGGGGCTGCTTTCCTCCTTATAAACTAGTGGAATTTTCAAGCTCCCTTAATGAAATGTAAGGTCTGGACATCTGTACTTAGCAGTACCAGTTCTTAGCAAGACAGAATTCATCTGTCTCTAGGTACAAGTCAATGAGGGGGGAAAAGTCAGTCATTACACCAGAAGATGCAGCATGAAAGAGAAACGTTTAATTGAACACGGAAGATTGGTACAATCCATCCTCTTTGTGCAACAAAAATCCCAAGAGCAGAATTGGGACCGAAAGCTGCTCCAGGGCTGCTGTTACCCTAAGCCTGAGGGAGCACTGCTTCAGTGAGGCAGGTAGGCAGATTCTCAATGCTCCAAGCCAGGCGCAAAACACAAAGCACAATTCCAGAGCCAGCAGAACGATTCCTACTCCGCATTACTCTGGACTACTACCAGCCTTCAGCCCAGGGTGGTCTCCTGTAGCTCCAGGTTGCAGGGGACCAGGACGTAGTCCTAGGCACGGGGAGGGACGAGGGCTGAGCGTGTGCCCCACAGCCTGCACGGGGCTCGCTGCAGCCCACGGCCCCGCCAACACAGTCTGCTGGGGTCAGCCGGGCTGCTGAGGCGCTGCGCCTCGCTAACGTGGTGGAACCGGGCTGCAGGAGCAGCTCTGATTTATGGTGGAGCCGGGAGGTGAGCGCCGCTCCCGGCTTCCCTTTAAATCAAAGGCAGCAGGGAGCAGTTTAAATGTCCTGTCTCTTACCTTGTGAATCACAACGCTGACGTCAGTGTAGGTGAAGCCGAAGATGTGGGGCAGTAATATGCCTTCGCTCAGGACCACTGGGAAACAGCGGAGGGAAGGTTGCGAGCTGGGTGCTGCCGCCGTCCTCGCCGCGTGTCGGAGGGCAGCACCCCTGCCAAACTCACCGTTCAGCTGAGCCGGCACCTCCTCACGGACGGTGGGCACAAACAGCTCCTCCAGCAAGGCAGCCTGCCAAAGGGACAGCACGGTCAGCTTGCGGCGTGACTCCACGGCGGGAGGAGAGGGGCAGGGGCCAGCAGGAGTGGGGTCCTGATGCTCGCTGCACTTCACCTCCTCCCGCTCGGACCTGCCTCTCCCTTCTGCAGGGTGCAGCGAGCACCAAAGTGCACGTTTCCCTGTGGGTAACCGCTGCTGGGGGGTGGTTTAGGGCGGTCTAAGCTGGCTGGTGCCACTGAGGTGAGCAGGCTGTTAGAGGACAGTGCTAAGGTGTGGGCTGTCACATTCGGCAAGTCACAGCATGGTGCAAGGGGACGCGGCCGTGGTCGGTCACTTGGTGGGTGTGTGGCTGGAGGCACCTACCGGCACGGGACCCACGTCGGAGGCAGCCAGGCTGAGCTCGATGTCCCTGGAAAACAGAGCAGCACAGGAGCTGCTTGTAATTAGTTGTAATAAGCAGGAACTTTCATGTTCTCCCACCACCATGGCACAGTCCAGGGCCAAGCCCGCAGTGAACCTGGTGCCTGGGCTACCTCTGCAGTGCCCAAACCACAAAAGCTAATAAATCCCCCAGATTGCTTCTCCTCTCCTGCCTCTGCTCTGACTGGGACACGTCCCCTTCGAGGGCTGGGAGCTGGGGTCATTACTCTATCGCTGCTGCAGAGATCTTCATCTTCACGTTGTCGATGCTAAGGAGGAGTCCAGCAGACATATCCTGCACGGGAAAAAGAGAGGGCAGGGTCAGAGTGAGCCAAAGGTCCTGCTTCAGCTTTGAAGAGCGGAATGTGATGGGCCCATCCATGTGCTGCCACCTGCGACGTGCTCCTCACGTCCTGCTCTACGCAACGGAGGCCGATGCTGCTCGGGACCGGGTAGGGAAAGGCTAAACCAGCCCCTTGCAACGGCTGCAGTTGGCCGGGTCTCGGAGCAAAGGGCATTGCCCCTCGCAGGGCACACTCACCACGTTCACACTCAGAAAGCTCTGGAAAGCCGGCAATCCCGCCCCAACTTGGATGGTGAGGAAGAGCTTCAGGGCTGCCTTGCCTTCCTCCAGCACCACGCGAGGGGAGCTCCGGAACACGGCTTGCAGCAGCACCGGGGAGTCCTCCTGGAAGAGGGAGCCCATCTGCCGAGGGAGGGGGGTTATTTTGGGGCACGGCAGCTGTGCCCTGTGCCCCGGGGTGGTGGGAAGGCAGCCAGGGGGCACTGCCCGAGCTGGGGCTGTGCCCCTCAGAGCGGTGGTAATGGCAACAAACCTGCGTAATGTTCTGTGCCATGGTGGCGGTGGTCAGCGAGGTCTGAAAGACAAAGCACAGCTTTTGATCCAACTGACGGCTGCTGGGGCTGCTGCTCGGGGGCTGGTGTCCAGCACGGCTGGGTGGACCCCGCGGTAAGTGCTGTGCTGGGTCAGACACACGCTGGAGGCTTCCTGCACGCCAGCACGTGCCAGGAGCAGCGTTCTGGTTGCTCTTCATGGCCAGCTCTCCAGGCGTCATTAGACCAGCAAGACTTTGGGGAGCCTGGAGTGAGCGGCTGCGGCTGCCACAGGCACTCGGAGACACGCTCTCATTTCTTTGCAGGGCACACGGCTCTTCCAAGCCATTCATGGGGCAGGGCTGTTCCTCCAAGTGTATAGTTTCTACTCCTTCCTTCCCTGCTCACTCTACTCACCAGGATGGTCATGTTGAAGTCTCCAGCCATTTCCAGGGCAAAGAAGAGGCTGCTGTAGAAGTGCTCAGAGAAAGCCAGGATGATGTGGGAAGGGCTGGAGCTCGCTGGCTCGGGCATGCTGAACGGCGTGGGGCTGACTGGCAGGGGGATCCCCATCCCCACCACCTGGAAAGTTGTCTGCAGGAGCACAGGTAAGAAAAAAAAGAGTTTGAGGTGCCTCAGCACACGTAGCACCGGGAGGAAGCGGCAATCCCAAAGCCTGGAGCTGGGCTGAGTACTGGAAAGTGAGGACTTACCTGCAAGGATATGGTGATTCCCTGCTCAGAGAACATGGGTGCAGCCAGGGGCAGGTACTGGACCTGGCAGCTCGGTGTGACGGGGAACTGAGCTGCAAAGTGAGCACAGGGACGCTCAGAAAGAGCAGGGGAGCAGGGGTGGCAGGTTGGGCTGGGAAGCATTTGGGTTTCCCATGTGAAGAGACAGGGAAAGAGAGCTGGGAGGAGGGAGCAGGTCCCTGGGGAGGTGATGGCAGTGAAGCTGCTGCTGCTGCTGGGCATCTCGTGACCTGCTCCAAGATGAGCCCCGAAGCCCTTAGTCTGAAACAAGACGGAAAGCCAAATGCTCACTTGTCAGAGACACCAGCCGCTCGTTCGGTGAAAGCAGCAGCTTGGAGACCTCCAGGCAGATCTATGGAAGAAAGAACAGGAGAGGCAGTAGGTGAGCATGAGGGTCTGCTGGCATCAGGTGTCCCCTGGTCACTGATGTGGGTGTCCTCATCATCTGGCCATGGGGCAGCCGGTAGATGGAGCACAGCAGCATTCGGTGACCTTGGGGCTGCTGCTCCTCACCCCATGTGCAGGACTGTGGGGGAAACCCGGTGAACAACCAGGTTGACTTTAAGTGCTCTAGTTCTCACAGAACTGTACAACCTTGTCTTCTCCTGTCCCACCTATACAAACTTTCTCTTACCTTATCGACGTTAATCTCCTTGTCCACTTCTGAACTAGAGGACTTGCTGGATGAAAACAAGGGAACAGACGGTGTTAGGCAAGAACCAGCTCAGCCGAGGATGAGTGACTTTTATCTGACCGAAGAGGCATCCAGAGCCAGGATTACCATTAGTTCCTATCATCTATTAAGCTGCAATCGGAATCCTAAAGCACTGAATTGCTGTTGGACTTGCACTGAAAATGTTCCTGCTGTACTACTTAAAAAGAGTCCTTGGGAGAGGAGGAAACGCTCTTTAAGTGGGGGAAAGAACCCTGCAAGCAGAATGAAGCTCCTCCGTGAAGAGAAGGCTCGTGCTAACCTGTGTAAGCTTGAGGGCAGCGAGCAGATCCCAGTCACACCACCCTCCTGCCTAGAAATGCTTCTGCCTCTGGCTCTTTTGCCCTGTTACCCAGATGCCACAACAAGGGAGACTGCAGGGTTGACCTTTCGATCTCCTTGGTGCTCTGCACCTCCTCCAAGGTGGGTTTGCAGGCAGAGGTCACCAGCTCTAGGTTCCCTTCAGGGCTCATTTCCACGTGGAGGTCCGCCAGGATGGCCAGTCTCATCGCCTTGGTGGTTGAGCTGTGCCAGAGGAGGAGAGGCAGAGGCTGGAGCGTGGGGGCTGCTTCCGGTCCCACTCGCCCCGGCTCCCCCAGTCCCGCAGGCAGGTGCTGGATGTGGCCCCATGACACTGTCCGGGAGCCCTGGCACTCACGGGGCAGTGGTGACACCGAGGTCCACGTCGATGTTCAGCCGCAGCCCAGAGTGGGGGATGAGTGACAGGGTCAGCTTGGAGACTTTGACGGAGTTAATTTGTTTCCTGGTGGAGCAGAAATGAAGGTGTCAGGAGACCAGCACAGATGAGCAGCCCCTGGTGCCCTCGCAGTGGGCGAACCCCACTAAGATCTGCACAGATAGAGCAGTGCCCCAAGGGTGGCTCCAGGGCTGCTGCCCTCAGAGCCCAGCAGAGGAGCCAGGAGCTCGTTTCTAACCGCTCTGGCAAACAGCCGTGTTGGTCTCCAGGAGGATTTTTGCCCTCACTGACAAAATCACTTTTGTGAGGATACTCAGAGTGCTCCAGAAAACACCAGCGTGAACCAGTGGTACGGTAGCAAAGCCTGGGCACAGCAGAGCCATGGACTCACCTGCTGGGCTTTGGGGAGCTGAGGAACAGGTCTGAGTCTGTTTGAGCCGTCAGCTCCTGCGTGAGGATGGTCTCTGCATGTGGCTTTGAAACCTCAGCAACTGCAGAACAGGGCAGGTGTTTTATGAGACCCTCTGGAGCCTGTGGTCAGACTGATGTCTGTCCATCCCTTACTAACCCCCCAGTTATAGCTATGGGAAGGGGATGGTGGAGGTGAGCTGAGGAATGGCGTAGGTTTCTGGTGACAGTGTTCGGTGTCTCATTGCTGGGGCTGGCAGATGACACTGCCTCCCCTCCCTGCTGTGGTGTGAGGGGTACAGGATCCATACTTACAGTAGCTCAGTCCTGATGGGGTGAGGATGCCCCCGCAGTCAGGCGACCTGGCAGGGTGAGCGGGGACCAGGAGGCTCAGGAGGATGCTCAGGGTGCAGAGCTTCACCATGCCAGTGCCTGGAGGAGGAAGAGGACACCCACAGCAGCCCGGTCAGAGCGGTGTGGCCCTGGTCCAGCTGCAATGGCGTGGAGCCAGGAGTCCACTCCCAGGTCAGGTTTGTGGTCCCGAGCTTGTCAGCGTTCGTGCAGTATCAGCACACAGATCCTGGGCGGTGCCCGGGGGTTTAAAAGCCCTGGCAGAAGGCTCAGCCCCGCAGCCCCCCGTGAGCCTGTCCGCCCTGTACCCAGGGACAGCAAAGGAATGACCAGCAAGAGGTGTAGCAAGCTGTTGGGTTTGCAGATGTGTCTTTACCTTTCCCGGCCAGTCTTCCCATCCTTCTGCCGCAGCCCGTCTCTTGCCGTGGCCACCCCAAGGAATTCTGCTGCCTTTATACACCCTCGCAAGGGCAGGAGTTGGCAAGGAGGGCTGGGAGCCAGGTCGCGGGGTAGACGCTTTGTTTTATAGACCATTTTATTGTTTCTCCGTACACTTGATGACATTGGCCGTTGACCTAGTGAGGTGAAATATTGAGCAGCAGGTGCTGGGGCAGCTTGTCTCCATTGTGGTGTGACTGAGGAGCACAAAGAAAGGTCTCTGGGTGGAGGGTGCCAAGAAATCAAACACGGTTAGAAAGGGAACGTCGGTTCCTTTGCTCCGTGGCTATGCTTTCTTCCACAGGGGCAGCCGCCACCATGGCTACGTCAGCAAGAAGCTGCTGTGGTCTGTGTCCTGGGTGGGCAGCTCAGACCAGAAGGGATGAGATCTGCCCGTGCCATGCTGAAGGAGGTCTCAGTAATTCGAGGGTGGCCTCCACGTCCATCAGGCCTGGGTAAGGTTGTGAAGGCAACTGCAGAGTTCCTGTTGGGTTCAGTGAGTTTTAGACCAGACAGGAGATCGGTTTGTTTTAAGGAACCTCCCCCAACCTCTGGGATGGCCCATATGCAACAATTCCTTGCTCTCTTTAAGCCATTCCCAATCAAAAGCCACTGGCAATTTTTATTACAGCTGGTAGAAAGCATGGTGGGTGACATCCATCCTCTTTGATAAGGTCTCCACAAGCAGTGGAAGCATTCCTGGAAGGGAGTCAGAGCCCCTCTCCTTCCTATGTTTGGGTCCGTCGTGTTTTCCTGGCTTCCTTTTGGTGAAGGACAGAGCTTGGACTACCTGCACGTGCCATGTGAGCACATCCTCCACGGGCTCACCCAGCTCTCCTTCATGCTCCGTGTTCCGACTTCCCCACTGTGATACTTGTGATCTGAGCTTTGTGGCGTGACTGGTCTCCCAGAGAGGGTTGAGTTGGCCATGTTGGTCAGAATCCCTTGGCAATGGACAAGGTGTTCAGCGCTTGTTGAAACACCTGCAGCCTGGGGACAACCATTGTCCTTTGTGCATCGGTGACATGAGTTATGGGGCGCTGGCTCCAGGTGCATCTTGCTACACTCAAGGCTTTGGCTCTTACCAGCACCGTGTTGCTTTCCCCCCCTGCCTGGCAGAGCAGTGCCAAGCAAAGCAGAGCTTCAGCCACGTTGTGCCTTTCCATTGGCGGCGTCCGAACAGCAGCGTCCGGAGAAAACATGAAGATTTATGGCCAGCAGCCTACAGACTCACACCTCTACGCTGATATTCCCGGCCCATTTAGAGGCAAGGAATGTGTTCAGAAAAGTAAATCCATTGAGAAGGTTGTAACCTGCAGACGCATTCTGGGGCTGCAAGAGCCGCTTTGTGGCATCTGGCTTTGGCAGGGACGTGGGCACAGCCTAGAAAAGCCTCTGCAAGGTGAGCCCTCGCTGTGCGTTAGAGCTGCGGATGGTGCTTTCCCCCCGCTGTAGCTCGCTCCAGCCTAGGTTCTACCTGCAGATCTTCCTGAAGCAGTGCTGGAGGTTTGGCTGAAGAATGTCATTGTTTACAGCAGAGCAGGCTCTGGCGATAAGCTGCCAGGACGAGGTGGCACTGTGGATTTTCTCCTCCTGAAGAGCTGTTTGGGACCTGAGTCCCTGTGGAGGCTTAATTAAATGTCCATTTAGAGACAGTGACTGAGCAGGTCGCCGGCACAGGAGTGTCCTTCTGTCACGAGGCATTCCATATTGGGAATTACCTCTAAATCTCACGTTCCGGTTAGGTGAGTTGTGAATGTCCCTGCCTGGGCTTAGCAGAGAGCCCCCAGGTACCTCCCTGGGAGGGAGGTAACCACAGATTAAACCTCATGACACCTTCACACTGGGGTGAGCTCCCAAAGTTGGGTCCTGCTGGGGGTGTGTGCCTGGAAGGGGACGGGTGAGGACACTGTGGTACCCACTAGCCCCCAGCCTGAAAGAGAGCTTTGTGCAGCCTGCCTGCAGGCTGGTGGGACGCACGGCTCTTCCGCAGTGGGAAGGGGGTGGAGTTGGGACTGAGAAGCCCGTTCTCTGGGCAGGTGATGGTTCTTCTCAGCCTCACTCCAGCCCTGCTGTACTCAGGGAGAATATTACTGAGATGACAGCAATTTCCACTGGGTTATCCACCAGCTGATCCCGTGACCTCCACTGGAGTTTGCGGAAGCTCCCTGAACTTTTGGGGAGCCAGAGCCGCTCCTGCCCCGAATCACAGCTACACCCCCCAAAAGCTCAATTTACCACTACGCATCTGAGCTTCCTCCTCATCCCCACTGGTGTCCGTACTATGTAATTAAACAGATCAGGTTTTCCTTTCAGACTGGACGTGGCTCTTCCTGGCTGTTGTGCAAGAGCTTCACCCTGCCGGGAGCACCTGAGACTTGAGGGCTTACCTGAGCCTTCAGATTTGCTGGTAGAATTATTTGCGTTGGCGGATGTCAGACACGCAGGGATTAGTTTACAGCACAGCGATTCCGCAGCCCTTTTCTCCTCTCACTCCTCCTTCTCGGTCAGCTGTCTCTTTCAGCTTATACCGGCTGTCTCTTCCCTCGCTCCAGAAGATCAGCACAAAGCTTGGACAACCTGTGCGGTCCCTCCAGGTGAGGTGATGGCTGGGCACTTCCCTGCAGAAGACCCGTCATGGTGAGGCGCAGCAGCTCACGGGGGAGGCCAAGCTGGAGCGGACCAGTGGAGCCATGTCGACAGCCCGTGGAAAGGCTCATCTCACCGTGTGGGCTCCTGCCACTCCTATGGCCAGGGCCTGGGGTGGCCCTGAGGTCCAGCTGCACCCCGGGCACATCCCCATCCTGTGTGGGATGCTGCAGGCAGGACCCCACGGCTGTGATACCCCAACCTGGGCACGTGGGTTGTCTCACCGGTGTGCGGTACGGTAAGGTGCCCCGTGTCTCGCGTCTAAAACTGCAACGCAAGTGCCTGCTGAGCCCTGGCCGGTACCTGGGGACAGCAGAGATTGCCGGTAACTGAGGTTACAGCTTGTGGAACTGCCTGATGTGCCTGTGTGTGTTGGGACGGGAATGTGTTGATAACCCCATTTGATAGGGTGCAGGGAGGGTGCCCAGTCCCCTCACCCCCAGCACAGGCTCCTCCTCAGGGTATTGTGCTAAACTCCTCTTGTCTCGTGCAAACCTTCCAGCCATCTCCATGGCTCTGAACGAGATGGATCTGCGCCAAATGGCAGAGGAAGCCACCAAAGAAGAGCCCAAGGGCAAAGGCATCAAAGCCATCGCCGGGTGAGTGATGATCAGCGGCGCTGAACCGCCAGCCTGCACCTGGCAACTAGGAAATAAAAGCAGGAGGTTGGGAAGTGTCAGCCCGGGGGCAGGAACGAATCACTCCCCGCTAACAAGTGTGATATTAAACTGGCGCTGTTCTGCACGGTGCTGTCTACAGATACATGTTGGAACTAGGACTGAAGGGCAACAAAGCGCGTCGGCTGCCGCTTCAGCGCCAGCCCGGGTCTGCAGCAGCGGCTCCGCGGCACGGGGAGGGGGTTGCTCTCAGAGCCAGGGGTGCCCAGCTTCTGTCAGCGATGTCCTGAAGGAACGCCGGAACCGCTGGGGACCAGGGCTGGCCCCCATCCCCCAGACCGGTGCTGGGTGAAAGCCTGGGGGAGTTTTGAGCACCGAAACCTTTGGGGTTTCTTCAGATTTTTTACAAATTAATCTTTTTGTGAGGAAGAAACGTGCTTCTAAATTTAAAAGTGGTTTTAGAAGGGAAGTTTAAACGTGTGGAAGAGTGAAGATGGTGATGGTCACGTCAGTGACAGGTGACTTTGATGTCCGCAGCCCGACCTGGCTGCTCTGCCGGCTCCCCTTCCCCAGCTTTTCTCCGCTGTTTCTTTTCCGCAGGCTGCAAGTGAAAGATGTCTGTCCCCGGCTGATAGCGCTGGTGCGCTCACCGGGCTCGGGGCTATCCCTGGCCGTCTTTCTCTAAATGGCCTTCTCTGGGAAAGGGTGAGTGGGATCCAGCACCCAGAGCTGCTGGTGGGGCTGGGGTGGGGCCGGCTCGCTCCTGGGGGCTGGCCCCACGGTGATGGAGCTTTGCTCTGAGCAGGCTTGTAGGAGTTCTGCTGGAAGTCTCTCTGGCCACAAACCTGACAGCCAGCGTCCAGCCATGGCAGGACACCGCGGGCATCCCCAGGTGCAGCTCCAGGACCTGCCACGTAGCTCTCGTTAGCGTCAAAACCAGCGTCCCCAGGTGAGTCCCGCAGGACAGCACCGATGGTTGGCCGGTGTTACCAGTTCCTGAGGTAGGTATTGGCATTGTTCAATCTTTCCGTCCCCAGGAACGGGTTTCTACAGACACAAATACTCTCCACTGTTCACTTTTTCCACTAAGAAAACCAAAATATTTCACGGACGAATTCGGGGCAGCTCTACCCATGTTATTCCACGCTTCAGTGCTTGACTCTCTTACCTTTTGATCTTTAGTAAATAATTGTGGGTCTGTGCATGACGGCTGTGTCAGCTGATGTGCTATCTCTGCCCAGCTCGACTGCTGGATTCTTGAGCAAGTTTATGAGCAACACCCTTCCGAAATGACTGCCAGCTCTGGTAAGTCGGATCCACCTCCCATCTTTGTTTCCAAAAGACCATCTCCTCCTCCTCCTCCTCCTCACCCTACCGTAAGAGATTTCACAGTTCTGCCCCCCAAAGGCGCTTGCAGGCTGCTGGAAGGGAGCATTTCTGCAATCGCTGGTTTTCCACCATCCACACCCGCAGCAAAGGCACCGTAACATAAGTTAGCATCCATCCCTCCCTCCATCCCTCCATCCATCTCCTTCCCTTGCCCTGGCCAGGGGAAAGCACAGATCTGTCACTGAGGATGGACAATCTGCTGAGCCCTGACTAGCACCAGGTGGGGACAAGGACAAGCCCCAGTGGGGGTCACGCAAACCTCCATCCCTCCTCGGTGCAGACTGGGGAGAGCCTGGCACCACAGAGGCTGGCAGGGAGGCAGGAGTTTTGGGTTTCCTCTTCAGGCTCTGCTCCTGAATCCCTCTTTGTCCTGGATGTTGTGAGTTGAAGCTTTTGCCATTGGTGAGAGCAGGATGTGGTCACCCCGGCCCTGATCCAGCAAACCTGCCCCAACACCAGAGTGCGAGATGTGGGAGAGCGGGAAGGGACATCTGTCATGGAGGATGCCTGGCCAGGGGTCCTGTGGGGCTGGAGAGGTCGAGGGGTCCGGGGTGCTGGTGGGGACTCCCCTTCCCTTCCCTTCCCCTGCAGCACAGCAGCCTGGAGGCGCAGTTTGCTATTGGAGAAGAAAAGCTGTGGCTCTTCCTTGCTCTGCAAAGGTGACGTGGCTGCTGGTGCCCAGTGCCACCACCAGCAGAGTGACAGTCCTGGGCTGCTGGGGAGGCCATGGGCTGCACCTCACCCCTGCCTTTTCAGAAGGAACCTTTGCTGTTTCTGCATGATGGTGTCATAGTTTATACCAAGAACTATTTAAAACCAGATGAGGGTCAAGGTGACCTGTTCCAGCCGACGTGGAACATGTTTGGGTGTTTTGCTCTGTGTGTTTGAAGAGCTGAAGTTGGTTTGGGGTGGAGAAAATGCTCTCTCGATGGAATCAGCCCCTCCCTGGTGTGGGGCTGGCGGAGCCAGGGCACCTTGGGTGCAAGGGGGAAGTTTGCTGGAGGCCAAGATGTGGGTGAGGAGTTCTCTGAGGATGGCGGGGCAGCTGGCCAGGGTTCACAGGAGGCAGGTGACACCATGTCCTTCCTGTCTCTGCGGTCTGTTGTGGGTGGCCTTGGCTTCCTCCTCCCTCGGGACATTTGACGTGAGTTGCACCAGGCTGGGGCTCCCTGAAGCCCTGTCCTGCTGCTTTCACCTCCGGCACAGTGGGAGTGTGGTCTGGGCTGGGCTGAGGTAGTGGCTGGGTGTTCAACCTCCTCCTCTGCCTCTCATCCTGATGCCGAGGGAGGGCTTTGGGCTGCCAGGAGGGAGCCTGGGTGCCCGGACCCCAGTGCAGGGCACAGAGCAGAGTGGTGCTGGGCTGGGGACGGTCTCCTCTGGGCAGTTTTCGTGGGAATCATCAGTTTTCAATTGCTCCCATTCTTCTCAAGGGGACCTTTGGAGTTTTCCTGCACTGCGAGAAGGCACTGGGTGAACTGGTGGGGTGAGCCCAGCGGCTGTGGCTGCGATGGGCGGTTGACACCACTTCTCTGTGTTTCAGATGCTCCCGCTGAAAAGCTTTTTGGCAGGTATAATCCGCATGGCTTATGTGCCATTGATCAACAGTAAGTTCAGCTCTGGCTCCACCTGAGGATCCTGCTCTCCACAAGGAGAAATGATTCTCATTTCTGTCCCTACAGATTGGTGTTGTCTGGTCAGGGCAGTGGCGTTGCCTGGCTGACCTCGCACGCTTCTCCGGCCCTCGAGGCTGTGACTGGCTCTGCCAGGAAAGTCACTGTCTGGCCGTTTTTCACTGCTGGGGTTTGCGGTGGGAGCTGGAGGGGGGTAACCCTCCCAGTCGGGATGTCCACCCCTTCCGAGGTAGGAGAGATCTGCCCACCCAGGACAGATCCACTGTGAAGGGTCAGGCTGCTCCTCTGACACCTCTTTGAACCCTGCTCCTGTCCTCAAGATCTAAACCACTTGCCACGACCAATGGAGAACAGTTCTCATAAGATCTTTGCCTTCCTGAGGCTCCAGAAGTTGACATGTCCCTCTGTACCACACTGAAAACCAGCCCCACCCTGAAACACCCATCCATCTGCTGAACTCGCGGGGAAAGTCTGCCAGCAGCAGGGACTTGATTCACACTAAAATAGACAAACCTCGGAGTTCCAGCCTGGCCAATTTTCCTTCTGAGAGTTCCCCAAAGCCCTTGGCACCCCTTCAGCAGGCACAGGCAGGCAGGGAGGTGCCGGAGACACCAGCAGCCTCCACCGTGGCTCTGACAGCACCTCCCATTCGTTCCAGGGATGCTGTGGGGAGGGGTCCCCCTGCCCGACCTGCATCAGCTACGGGTGGGCGAACATCAGCGGGTTCGAGGTAGGCACCGAGAGGCTGCTCACATGGTGCCTTTGCTGCTTCATCCCCAGAGTCGGGTCCCAGCATCCGTCCGGCTGAGCGGGGCAGCAGCTCCTACATCCTGCCCGTGGGCTTTTCTTTTTGAACCCACTGAACGCTCTAGTGCTGCATGTGCCCGTCCCAGAGACCTGAGGCACGAGGAGGTAGGAACATCAGCAGCATGGGCTGCCGTCGGGCTGCAACACCCCCATCTCCTGCAGGACGGGTCCCCCCTGCTCTCGGGGTGCACGTGCTGCGAGAGGGGGGGACCAGGTGGGGGTCAGGGTTGCTGGAGTGCATTAGGGACAGGCGTGAGGACATTGCCAGGGGTTTCAGCAGCTGCTGCCATTGTGTGTGTCAGCTGCACCGCAGATACTGATCCGGAGCACGTAGGTCATGGATTGCTGGACAATAACCCGTCATTGGTAAATCAATAAACAGCTTTGATCCTGGTTCCATCGAGGCACGAGGTTTGATCATTCTCTTCCTGGTGACGGCTGCTGGTGCAGAATTAAGGATGTCTTGGAAAGATTGGTGTGTTTTTGGAAATGGTACCCAAGAAAACCTTGCTGTGAGGCAGCGCTGAGAGTTCTGTTTGTTTTCCTGGGACACTGCCAGACCCAGCGGGTGTTTTTCTGCGGCACTTTTAAGGGATTGTCCTTGCTGGGAGTCCAAGCAATGGGGGAAGGAACCATCAAACCAGCTCCCCGTGAGGACTGGGGTTTCTGGTGCCTTCTCTCTCCATTTCCCTGCAAACACCGTCAATGCCAAGCAGGGTTGTTAAGAACTTTCCCTTATTTATTGTTCTTTCACTGGCTAATAAACCACCAAACAGTTTGAGTCTGAATTCCCTTAAGAACAAAAAATGAATGAAAATATCTGTACGCCGCCCTCCAAGGAGAAACCAGGGCTGGGAGTCTCAGGGGGCACCAACTTAATTTTTCATGAAGCACTGAACCACGCTGTTCAAGCCACACCATCACGTAACTGGTCTGTGATGCCCTGGGGCACTTGGTGGGGTGCAGCCACCAGCATTGTCACAGAATCATGGAGTCACAGACTGGTTTGGGTTGGAAGGGAACTTTAAAGGTCATCCAGACCAACAGCACTGGTCCCAGGATGGACTCCTGAGGGACACCATTTGTCACCCATCTCTATCTGGACATGGAGCCATTGAACACTATCCTCTGGAAGTGACCATCCAACCAGTTCCCCATCCACCGAACACTCCACCCATCAGATCCATATCTCTCAGATTCAGAGAGAAGGATGTGCTGGGGGACCATGTCAAAGGCTTTACAGAAGATCAGGCAGGCAACACCCGTAGCTCTTCCCCTGTCCACTGATGTTGCTCCATCCTAGAAGGCTACTGGCTTGGTCAGGCAGGACTTGCCGTTGGTGAAGCCTCACTGGCTCGAATCACCTCGTTGTCCTCCATGGGCCTTAGCAGAGCTTCTCAGCGGTTCTGTTCCATGGTATTCCCACTGGGCTTGTACGTGGACCCCCCCAGCAGATGGGGGATGTACCAGTCTCTCACAGTTAATGGTCCCAGAGGACTAACAGAGCAAACCAAGACTGTCCTGGCTCAGGGGTCTCTGCAGAGATGGCTTCCTGGACAGAAGCTCCATGTCTGGATGATGCCATCAAGGGGAGAGAAAAAGAACTGTCTCGATTTTCAGGCAGGGCTGATATGTTTTACTTGCCTGCACTGGCCAGAGCTGCTGCCCTCTCACTAATGTCAAGGTGTTGAATGCTCCTTGGGGCTACCTCCCTCTTACCGCCTGCCCTTGTTGTCTCCGTTTCCAGGTGACCCAAGCGTCTAAGCAGTGTCTGCTCACATCAGTCCTATTCTTCTCCCTCTGACCGAGTCCGTTCTGGGTGACCCTGTGTTTCTGTCCTCACACAGTGATATGGCTTTTTGTTCTTGGGGCTTTGGAAGCTGCTTTAGCAAGACCTGGACATCACCAGGTCGTTCTCTTTATGGGAGTCTCCTTCGGCTTATCCAAAGTATTTAGTTATCAGACCTCTGTATTCAGCAACAGCCAGTGAGAGGCCAAGTTGCTGTCATGCCTGAAAGGTCACTGCTCAGAAGCTATTCTCTGCACTGCCAAGGAGCCCCTTTTCTGTGTGCTGGCCATTATCAGGTCTATCTTCACAGTAATTCGGGTTTCCTATTGTGATTGCCCGAAGTGTGAAGTGATTCAGGGGGGATGAGAACATAACACCACCTCGTTAATGCTCTCTTCCACCTTATCAAATGTCATGATCTAGCAGTGACAGCAAGGCTTTGTGCTCTGGAGGTGCCTGTCTGATCAGGTTGCAAGGAGAGTGACAACTCCATAAGCACTTTGGCACCTTTGCCATCCCTTCCTTGGCCTTTAGCTAAGATACTTAAAGCTGGAATTTATGTGTGACAAAAGCTGGCTAATCTGCTGGAAATACTCAACTCCAAGTTTGCAGAAAGTATTAACTCTGATCATTTTTCTGAACTATTATCATTCAGAGCTGGGGCGCAGCTCATCCACCCGTCATTAATGGGGAGTGAAGAGTTCACGGAGGCAGCGGCTCCGTGTACCTGTACGGTGCTGGTGATGGGGAGCAGGATGGGGCAAAAGGGAAAATCCAGCATGGCTGGGGGTACACACGACCTATGGGCTAGTAGAAATCATTCCTCTTTTCTCCTGCCTGTAGCAGTAAATGATCCGGCTGCCAATGAGCCATGAGGGACCATTGAGGTGGGACACAATTCTTCAGCATGGAAAAAACGTGGCCAGAAATCTGAGAGGGTGAGGGCCTGGATGGAGCTACCCTGGGCAGTTAGACCAGTGCAGCATTTCCGAATCAGATGGTGGGTCTCCAAAGAGTCTGTCAGCTCAGGGTGTCCGTAGAGCCATGACGCCCCATTGAGTCACCTCAATTACCCCAATGATTATGAGCCATTCAGGTCACCGATGGCTTTGATAAACGTTGGGTAGGGTCAGTGGCTGCAGACAAGTCGGAATGGGAACACTGGGCATGGCCTGCTGGCCTGGATGGTGGATACATGGCTCTGTTACTATCTCCACGTTGTCCATGGTCTCCATGGTCTTTACAACGAGGAGGGTGCTGCCTGGTCCTTCATGCATCACCATAACGTGTGGCACATCCCCCCTGCGTGGGCATACCACAAGGGGCAAGT
>JAODLK010000029.1:645556-659226 GCA_027563805.1 Buceros bicornis | reverse complement strand
AGGGACTGGGATAGGCAGTGATGGTCATGGAGAGCCAACCACAGGCTGATGGCGGGTGATGTTTCCAGCTCTTACAGGCTCACTCACGCAAAGCAACGTCCTCCAAAGTAAGGGCCCTCGGACAGGTGCCGCTTGGGAGAGGACATCCCGGCGCAGATGACAGTGGAGACCTGTTGGGTGGCCTCGGAGGAAGTCTCCTTGGTGGTGGTGGGGGCAGAGGTGGTCTGCTTGGTGGAATTACTGGTGGTTTGCTGGGTGACGGTAGCAGAGGGCTGCTGGGGTGGGTGACTGGTGGTCTGCTTGGTGGAGGAGCTGATGCCAGGGGTGGCTTGCTGGTGCCTATGGGAAAGGGATCAGAAACCCTCCCAGACACTGGCTGGCAGGTGGTGGAGATGTTCCCAAGGATGACACACCCGTGAGGGCTGCTGGAGGAGCACTGGCACAAGGAGGTCTGCTCGGTGACGGAGGGCTCCTCAGCACAGCAGGAATCCTTGGTGGCCGCGGTGGCCTTCTTGGCAGAGGAGGGCTTCCGGGCAATGGAGGACTGCTGGAAGGTGGCAGCCTACTCGGCGTCCTTGGGGAAGGCGGCTTGCTCAGCACCGTCCAGGGGCTCACCAGGTAAGCTCAGCACCGTCCCGTCCCCCTTGCAGTGGGGGAGAACCTCCGTGGTCTTTGTGGGGAGAGTGGTGATGCCTCAGTAGATGCTCAGATCTGCTTTGGAGCCAGGAGTCCCGCCAGGTTCACATCACCAGCGGTGAAGGTGCCTCCTGAGCTGCACGAGAGAAGTTAAAGGAAACAGGAGCTGAAGGGCTCCTGCCCATAGAGGGTGCAGGAACCACACGTTGGCCCCGGCAGCCGCTGCTGCCAAGCCGATGCTCATGCGTTTGCCACCGCGGGTCTGCAGCCCAGCACCAAGCACAAGCGCTAACCAGAAACAACCTTCTGGTAAAACTGGAAAATAGCTCAAACGGGAAAATTGCTGAGAAAACTCGGTGCCTTTTGCCGTTTCTAGTCTAACCAGCCCTGAGTCACCCATGCCTGTGGCTTTGCGTGAGTGGCAGAGCCTGGGTGCTGGGGTGCTGGGCTCAGAGCCATCCCTCGTAGTGTCCCCCTCACTGTCCCTGCAGGCTGAGGATCATGGAGCTGACACTCCCCAGGACGTCCTTGCGGCTCCTGCCTGGCATCGGCGTCGGCCTCAACCTCTACACACGGGTGGCCCTCAATGGCAAGTGGTAGGTCGGGCTGGTGCTGGTGGCAGTGCCACCGTGCCCCCAGGCCCAGCGGAAACACCCCCATGAGGGGTGTCTCTGGGGTGGGACACTGCTCTGGTTCGCTGGGAAGCCGCTGCTCCTCTGAAGGTCACTCCTGTCCCCTGGCACAGCCTCCTGGGTTTGCTCAACATCGCAGTGGAAGTGAACATCACGGCAAAGGTCAAGCTGACCATGGATGGCACGGGCTGCCCCAAACTGGTGACAGAGAGATGCGACACCCTCCTTGGTGGCATTAAAATCAGACTGCTGAGGGGGTGAGTGACAGAGCTGTCCTCACCCGCTGGCATGAGCCGCCTCGCCACGGGGTCACTTTAACTGACATTGCAGGGGGTCTACTGGGACATAAGCACGTGGTGAGTAAATCACAGCGACCACTTGGGCTGAGGATGTTTCTGCTCATTTAAGGAGACCATGCGCCAGTAGATATAAAAGGCAGCAATAAATTTCCCCCTGGCTATTTTGGGATGCAAATTACGCTCATCTCCGCCAAAGCCAGGCACACATGATTCACTTTGCTGCTGCAATTGCCTTGCTCCAGGAGGTCTGTGCTTCACGCTCTTCACAGGGAATTGTTTAACAAGAGCCATTTACTTTGCAGCAGGTTTGTTTCATGGTGCTCCTTTATTTTTCCACAGCCTGCTCCCCATTGTGGATAATTTATTGGCAAGACTCTTGAACAGGCTTCTTCCTAATCTGGTAAGTCGGAAAAAATCCTCCAACCTGGAGAGGAGCAGCCAGCCTGAAAAGCTGCGGTGCAGCTGCCTGCAGCATCGCTCGTGTCCTGGAGCGTGGCCGCTGTCCCAGGGCTGCTGCGTCCACCCATCCACCCAGTGGTTTGGGATTGTGGGGACAAGTGCCGTGTCTCCATCTGCTTGGGAGAAGCTGCTCCCTCCACCCAAATGCAAGGTCAGCGAGGCCAGCGCAGCTCTGCCCACGTCCCTGGGGGTTTCTGATGATGCTCTGGACTGTTATGGGCTCATTGAATCTCTTTCCCCCCGAAAGCCCCAGCTGACCCACATGGGCTTCTGGGACCCAGCCCTGACCCCACTTCCCCAGCAAAGGGCAAGGGGCTCAGGGCTAGATCTGGAGCTGGTGTAGCCTCGGCAGCACCGTGGGGCCATGGGTGGGGACTGCCACCCCACGTGCCCACTGCTCCCGTCCCCAGGGCAAGCACGGTGGAGCCGAGATGGCCTGTGGGTCCTTGTCCAGCTCTGACCGCAAGTTCCTCACTGTCCCTCCCCAGCTCCCACGGCTCTGCCCGGTGGTGGACGTCACTCTGGGACTCGTCAGTGATAAGCTGGCTCTTGTGAACTGTGAGTACTTGGTGGGTCCCACGCCTTGCTCCTCGGGTCACCTCTGCTCTGCCTGCGTGAGGACGTGTTGTGTTCCCCTCCACTGACACTGCTCGTTAGCGAAAGCACGTCTCCTGCGGCTTTATACCGCTCAGCACAGAGCACTGAGCCAGCGCCAAGGGCTGCCCTGAGCCCACCAGGAAGCCAGGGCTCTTCTGGAAGAAGAAGAGCTGCCGGGCAGGGGAGGGGGTATTTGCACCCGAGCCCAGCAGGGAATCGCTGACTCCCCTCCTCTCCCCCCAGCGCTGGTGCCCCCAGGTTTGCTGGGCAGTATCCAGTACACTGTGTCCAGCCTTCCCCTGGTAACTCTCTAGTTCCTTGAGGTGGACTTGAATGTAAGTCCCACATCTTCTCCTCCCACCTACAAGCAAGGGTTGGGACAGGTTGGGATGGGTTCAGGAACATCTTGGGCCACGTACATGTGAGCAGTGGGCTCCGAGGCTGCTGTGGAAAGCTTGTGGAGGTCTCGGCTCGGTGCCATGCTCTGGCTGCTGCTGCTGCTGTCATGGGAGAGTGCAGCATTTGTGTTTCATGAACCTCTGGAGGAGGAAGTGTCACAGATCCTGACTTGGCGTGGTCGTGCGTGCAGCAATTTCATACTGAAGGAACACGAAGTTAACCGTAAAGGCAAATATTGCAAACATTTTGTCCTGTGTTTCCTCCCCCTCTAACTCCAGACCATCGTCAGGCGAGTGGCAGGAGGCCCGGTGGACTGGGAAAAACAGAAGCTGTCCCCATGCCCCCATGGGTCCCCATGCCACCCCTGTCCACCCTATGGTGGACACCAGCTCCTCCCAGCTGGGCCTCTCTGGGAACTTCCTCAGCTTGGTGCTGTCTGTGCTGCAGGAGGAGGGTGCCCTGGATCTGGACATCTCCAGCAGCATGGTGAGCGGGGAGCATGGCTCGCTCCGGTTCGGCGCTGCCAGCCATGCAGTGCACAGGCTGGTCCCGCCGTGTGATGCCTCAGCACCTCTGTCGGGGTCTTTTCTACCTTAGGCGAGGTGGTGCCTTATGTGGTAAAAGCCTCATCACTGGAGAGAGCAGGTTCTGCTGAAAGCCACCACGCGCACAGGCACTATTCCTCTCTTTGTGACAGTTCCCTGAGCTCCCGCCGCTCACGACATCGACCCTCGGAGCCCTGGTTCCCGCGGTGAGTCCTGGTTCCCCCTTGCACTGCAAGTCACCTGGTCAGAGGAGCAGTGTCCAGGGCAGGGGAGGTCTCCCTGTCCCTTCCTCCTCAGAGGCACCATCCTGGATGTCCCATGGACCTGAACAAGTTCCAGATTAGGCCCAAAACTGGAAAACACAACATGCCAGGCTCCCGTTTGTCACCCTGTCCTCTGCAGCTCTCTCAGGACATGGACCAGCCTCGCAGCTGCCCCGTCTGCGGGGCTGTGAGTGCTCCTGCAGCCAGGACGAGATGCTCTCAGCAGGGCTGACCTCACAGCCAGCTGAGCTTCACTTCAGCCCCTTGACTTGTTGGACTGGATCGATCCAGGATCAGACCTGCCCCCTGAGAGCAGCACGGGGCAGGTGCAGAAACTTCCCCTTCTGGATGTTGACAGGTTTTCAAGATCTACCCCAAGTCCTGTGGATTGCTGCTGAAAGTTGCAGTCCCTGAAGCACCGGTGCTGACCTTAAAGAAAAATAAAGGTGGGATCCAGCTCACGGCTGCAGCAGAGGTGATGGTGATCCACCCAAACGATGTCCAGAAGTCTCTCTTCTGCCTGAATATCGTATGTATGAAGGAACAACCCACGCAGAGATGCCTCCTGCAGCTTCCCCCTCCCCGCATGGCGGGTGTGGGGGAGTGGTAGACGGGACCTGCACCCAACGTGACACAACTGGGCTGCAGGTTGGGCAAGGGCTGGAGGAGCCACCCCTGCCCTGTCCTCTCTGTCTGACCTCAGGACGCCTCCCTGCTGGCCCAGTTTTCAGTCAGGGACAACAAGTTGAAGATCGGCGTCAGCCTGGAGAAGTAGGACACTGGTCTTCACCTGGGGGGTGGCCAGGGTGGCTGTGGGTGTGGGACCTCCTGGGCTACATATTGAGGGACTCTACAGGACTGGGTGACCAGAGGAACGGCTCGGGCTTTACTCACCTCTGCTTCCTCCTGCAGGTCTGTTCTCTCCTTGGTGTCTTCATCCATCGGTGATTTTGATGTAAGAACATGAGCAGCCTCAGCAACAAGCGAAATCTATTGCAGAAAGCGAAATGCGGATAGATCCCGGCTGTGGAGAAATATGGGCCAATTTCGGTGTAACGGCTGTGTCGTGTTTCGAACAGCACCTTTCCGTCACCTCCGGAGATGGAATTTTTTCATGGATGATCCATGAGCAATTTTCAGGAGAAATCTCTGAGAGGGAGAGGTTTGGGGCTCCTCAGTGAACCACAGGACATCCCTCACATGCTCACAACGTCCCCTCGGGAGGTGCCTGGGGAGGCTCATCCTGGAGCCTTGTAGGGGACGATGGCAAAAGTCAGGAGAGATCCTGGGCTCCCCTCTCGCAGGACACGTGCAGACAGGGCACGTTTGGTGTCCAGAGGTGGTTGCTGGAGGCAGCTCTATCACCAGTGGGACAAGGACTGTGGAATGGCCTTATTTTGGGACCAAAAATTGATCACAGAATTCTTAAAGTCCTATTTTTGTCAAATTGGGAGTTTGAGTCCAACAGGGGTGGAGCTGCAGCACCGAGGGTTCAGGTGGGGTTTAGGTGGTGTGAGCGGAGCAGCCCGCGTGCCTGAGGACAGGGTGAGGCCGGGCTGACTGTGGGGCAGCAGTGGCACTAAGTGACCACTCTCTCTCCGTGATACAGGTCTCGATCCTGGAGACGCTCATTCGCCAGATTTTCGACGTTGCCTTCCTGCCCGCGTTGATCAGTAGGGGAGCTCTTATGCCTCGCCCACGTACTCGCGTGTGCTGGGCTTACCATGAGTTCAGAAGGTGGGACCCACCTCGCCGTGTAGAACGGGAGGCAGTGGGACCCACTTCACCGCCGGGGTGAGCTTGGTCCAGGCAGCAGCACTCTGCCTGTGCCGGCATCACGCTCCTGCTGCTGCAGGCAGGAGCAAATGGCAAATGCTCTGGGGAACCGCTGTGTCCCATGACACAAATCCTGCCCAGAGAGCCTTGTGCTGGTGCAGGGAGGGGTTTGTACCCAGGGAGGATGGAGTTGGGGACCTCCCCTCCCATGGTGCTGAGCTGGGGGGGCTTGTGACCCGCAGATGTGCTGGGCGCGGGGATTCCCCTCCCCAGGCTGATGAACATCGACTTCACCAACGCAGACATTGATGTCATCAAAGTAAGTGCTCGGGCATTCCCGAAGTTTCCAGGAGGGCACCTCAGCTCCACTCCGGAGCAAAGGCAACGCCTGTCACTTGTACAGAGGGTGTTCAGAGGGAATGAGACCCCTTTGTTTCTCCAGGATCTCCTTGTGCTCTCGGCGTGAGCTGGGGACACCGGGCTGGGAAGGGACCCCCAGGTTTTCCCCGTCCACCCCTGGAGGGGTGGGAGCCCAGCCTGCCTGAAGGACGCCACCACATTCCTCTTCGTACCTGACTCAGCAGAACAGCAGCTTGGCGTTTTCCTTGAAAATGTGGCATCCCGCCTGCATGGCCTGGAACAGGAGGAGCACACGGGGGTTCTGCCTCCAAACATCGTGTTTCGGACTCTCTCGTGGATGCTCAGAAGGACGTGGGTGTCTTTTGTGTTCTCATGCTTGGGTTTAATAAAGTCCAGCCCTCTCTGCAGCTGCAGTGGGTGCTCAAGTCTGGGGGGTGCCCGGCTCTGGGGATGCCCAGGAGCTCAGGACAGAGCCCCTGTGCTGGGGACCCCAGTCATGGCGGGTGGGAGAGCTGCAGCCCCCTGCCCAGTTGCCCATCCTGGCTGTGCCCCCCCGACACCCAGCTCAGGGTGGGCAGAGAGCTGTCTGCCAGCAAATGCCGGGACATGTCGGACATGTTGGTCCAGACCCAAAGCCGTGGGATTCCTCGGTCATCCTAAGGACACCACATGCCACCCCCTGCCCCAGGCATTACTGGGGCTCTGCCCCAGGGGTGCTGGGGGACACAGGGGTAAATCACCTATCGATGCCTGTGAGCTCAGCGTGAGTCGCACCATTTGTGTGTGGGCTCTTTCTCTGTGGAAGCGAAGATGCTTTGGCTAATTCAGGGCTCTGAAGCCTCCTATTGCTCCTGAGGAAAGGGAATAGCAGGGACAACTGTAAAATTTCTGCCTTGGAGACTGTCCTGCCTTTGTCCAACCCTGAAAACTACCTGGAACCTCAGACTCGGGTTTTTCCATTGTATTTCATGCTTCTTTTCCCTTCTCCTCTGTATTTATTTCCCCATTTTATCTTGTTTTCTCTCAAGCCTCCTTTAAACTGCCAAGATCTTTCCTGGAGGCACAAGCCATCTCCTGCGTCCCTCTGGGGGACAGGCAGTTTTCCCAGTGCAGCTGCCATGCCATGAATACACACACTCTTTACTTCGTGATAACTTCCTTTTTTAATCAGCCTTGCGCTGTTTCTGTTCATAATTAACTTGTTGGGAAGTAATTGCTCACCTCTCACTGTCCTCAGACTCTTGAGCTCTGCTGAATATGATGGAGCATCCCCTGAGCAAAGCTGTCCCGAACCCTCCCTGGGCACCTCTGCTCATGCAGAACCCCTGGAACATCCCTGTCCCCCCGTGGCACCTCTTCACTCTGGCTGCTCAGGGGCTGTCTCAGTAACTGCGATGCTCAGGGGATGCTCTGAGGTCTGTGTGTCCCATGGAAATTCGGAGGTGCTGAGATGAGAGGGGAGAGACAAGGGATCACAGCAAAGCAAGAGATGCCGAGTAGCCATGAGCAGCCACAGCCACCTGTGCCACAGCCCGTGTCCCTGCCATGGCTGTGGCCATGTGCAAGGAGCTGCGTGGTGCAGGGCTGGAGGGGGCGTGATCCAGAGCATCCCCTGCCCGGCGATGGGAGCCCCTGCCTCGGGGGCTGCCTTGCCGGGCCCTCAGACCTTGCTGTCCCAGGTGAGCGATGGCTTGAAAGTCAGAGGGAGCAGGAGGGGACAAGCCCAGGGAGTGGGCTGGCAGCATGCCCCAGCCAGGCAGGAGAGCCCGTGGGCACCCAGGGTGCGGTGGCACCTGGCTCGAGGGGAGGGGATGAGCTGCGGGCTCTCTGGGTGCTGCTGGCCACGGTCCAGCACTGCTGTGTGTGTCCTGTGTGGTCAAGCCGGTGCAGCTTCACACCCGACAGCCAACGAGGAGGAACTATCCCCACTTCACCCTTCCCTGGACTTTCCCGGTTTGTGCCATCGGGGGGTATAAAAGCTGCTCCCACCAGCCTCCTGGGCAGCTGCACCCCAGCGTCGGAGGGCTCCAGGTAAGCAGCACCGCGGGCACCGAGCTCCTGCTGCCGTTAGACGACCTACAGCAAAGGGTAACTCGGCTTTAAAAGTGAGAATTTTAATGATGTTTTCCTTTGATTTCTGTAGCAGCATTTAAATAATTGATGAGAATTAATTTTTAAAGCCAGTGGAGCTCTTGCTTGTTGAATTCCCCGTTAACTTTGGTTGTTGTTATGTCTGTTACAATGACCGAGACACAGAAACGACCAGGATTTTCTTCATGCTCCTGGTGACCAGAATCCAGAGCAATTCTCAGCTTATCAGGTCCCATCTCAGCTGTTTTACAATAACTGTTTGTCTGCAAAGCCACACACGCCTTCTGCGTGTGCACGACGTTCAGCTCTCTTAACCGCGCGACCACGGAGGCAACCAGTGAGCTACTGTGAGTAACCGCCGAGGCGGCTGAACGCGCTGTCACATTTTCTAAGAGCTCTTCCAAAAGACCTGGCGACCACTTCAGCATCCTTTTACGATGCTGCGCACGTCCTGCAGAGACCCTCAAACAAATCCTGCTGATTTTATTTGACAGGAGTTTCAGTGGAAGCTGCTCGAGCCTCTCTCCTTCTCCCCCTTCAATAATCACAGCTACAGGAGCGGCGCGTCATCACGTGCCCATCGAAGGGGGACTGTAGGAGACAGGCTAGTCAATGAAAGTCTAATTTAATTGAGCCAAGAACTGTCATAGAGGGGTTTTTTAGAGCATCTGAACCGTTAAAGGAGTTGCTCAGCTTGACCTAAATACTGTTATTTCCCAGTGCTGACCCGCCGCAGTCTGCAGCCCGTCCGTTGTCTGTCCCAGGAGAGACCGGCCAGTGTGTCCGGCCGGGGACGTGGGCTGCACAGGCGGGCGCTGCTCCCTTACACCGGGACCTCGACAGCGCTTCGGCGGGTGCCTCTTGTCTTCGCTTTGCAAACACTTTTCTGTGCATAAACAAACACTCCACGGTGCTGGTTGCAACCCCAAGACATCCAGCTCATGTGGGGACGCCAGGTCCTTGAAGGTGCTTCCTTCTGACTCAAACACCGGGAAAACGGGCTCTTCTCACAGCCTGAATGGAGCAAGATGAGAAAAACAAACAACCTGCCCACAGAAAAATGCTTCTGGTTTTGGCTGAGCTTTGAGCTTTAACAGCACAAGATATTCTTCGTAACAGGGAGAAGGTCACGGCTTTGACATGCACCGTTTTTTATCTGGCTGTGCCCCTCTGAGTGCTCACCTTTCAGGGCTGTTGCAGTGCGGTCGGAGCCACCCGTCTTCTGTCAGCCCAAGGTCCTCTTGCCTCATCTCCGTCCCTCTTGCTCTCTTTAAAATACTGTTTTCTTGCTCCGAGCGTCCCTGCGGTGTCCGTTGCCCAGCTCTGCAGCGGGGCAGCCCAGCAGGTCGTGGAGACACCAGCGACTCTGAAGCAGCACCTCACTCTGCTTCAGTTGCTCCCTGAGAACCAGAAGCGGTTTGACCTTTCTGGGTGGGAAAAGGGCACTGCGGGTCTGAGCTGGTCCCTTGGGGCTGGGGGGTGGTGCCTGGGTGCTGTATGTCCAGGGGGAACCTGCCCCACAGCCTTGAGGCAACACGTGTCACGGATGGAGGTGCCCAAGCTGCAGGTTTCTTGTGGTGGGCCTGGTGCTTGGGCTGATGCGGGTCTCTCTGCAGGTGTCAAGTCAGGAGATGCTGTCCTTCTGGTGTCTCGTCCTTCTTGGAGGCCTCCTGCCACTCTCCCAGGGCCTCAGCCTGGCCAGTGTCCTTGTCCCAGCACAACACAAAGCTGGTGAGCTCAAAGGTGTTCCACGTTTCCTGGGGAAGTGTCTTGGCCCAGGAGGCCACGCGCCTGCCTTGGTCCTGGTGTGTACAGTGCCATGTCAGACTCATGGAGCATCCCTGTGCTCATCAGGGTCCTGCCTCCTGGTGGGTTCAGCTCCATAGGGAACCAACCTTGCTCAAGGGTGCTCAGAGGTCCCCATGAGACCTGACAAGCAGGTCAACCTAATGGAGCTGAACCAACCTTTTCTGTCAATGAAATCTCTCCCACAGTGGAAGTCTGATTAGTAACTGGGACTTTCTTGGTGCAGGTCTGCTTGGCACTGGTCTTCTCGGTGGTGCAGGTCTCATTAGCAAAAAAGATGGACTGCTCGGCACAGGACTTCTTGGTGAAGGTGGGGTCCTTGGTACCGGCCTCCTGGGCAAAGGAAGCCCAAGTGGAGAAGAAAGTGGAGGTTCCCTTGATTCGAGAAATGAATCCAGCAGATCTGGGATCCTTGGCACAGGCCTCCTAGGTAAGGAAGGTCTACTTGACATGGGTGTGCTTGGGAGAGGAGGGCTTCTGAGCCGGGAAAGCCAGAAGAGTAATAGAGGTCTGACTGTTACAGGAGGGCCGCCTGGCAGCAGTGGCATCCTTGGTGGAGAAGGCCTTGGCAATGGCCTCCTCAGCAATGGCATCCTGGACAATAACAGCGTTCTTGGGGATAAAGGTCTGCTTGGCACAGGGCTGCTTGGAAAAGAAGGTACAGGCACAGGGATCCTTGGTGGGGAAGGCCTTGGCAATGGCCTCCTCAGCAATGGCATCCTGGACAATAACAGCCTTCTTGGAGATAAAGGTCTGCTTGGCACAGGGCTGCTTGGAAAAGAAGGTACAGGCACAGGGATCCTTGGTGGGGAAGGCCTTGGCAATAGCCTCCTTGGCAATGGCCTCCTTGAAAATAACGGCCTTCTTGGAGAGAAGGGTCTGCTTGGCACAGGGCTGCTTGGAAATGGAGGTCTTCTAGGCAACGGAAGTCTGCTTGGTCTCGATGGACTTCTGGGTGAAGGTCTGCTGGGTGGAGGACTGCTGGGTAACGGAGTCCCTCAAGTGCCAACACGCTTCGGCTGGTAAGTCCGAGCAGAAGCACAGCAGTGGTGCTCCCTGCAGGGTAACAAATCACATCCAGAGGACAGGTTCCCCTAATGGGGTGCTCCAGGGGACCAGGCCCTCCCCATCATATAAACCACCAGTCGTGAGCTCACGGCTCATGTGAGGAGCTGTGAGGGGGGAACTCCAACCAGAGATGGGAAAAGTCTTCCCCATGACACTGTGATGGGCATCCCAGAGGCGGGAAGATCTCCACTCTTGGAGATAGTCAAAACTTAGTGGGACACAGCCCTGAGCAACCTGACCCTGCTTTGAGGTTGGAGCAGGGTTTGGTCCTTCCCCATCTTCATTTCTGACTGCGAGTATCCACCGAGGTAACAGGTCACATGATGAACAGGACGTGATGAGGCTGCAGGGTCTGCTCCTGCTGATCCTGCCACCTCAAGGTGGATCCGCTTTGGTTTCAACCCCCAGGTTGAAGGTGCTGAACCTTGAGAACGTCCGAGTGTCGTGGCAGCTCCTTCGCGGGGGCGAGCTGGTGCTGAACCTGTACTCGAAGCTGGTGCTCCGCTTCCCGGGGTGAGCAGGGCTGCTGAGCAAGGGACTGTTGTCCTGGCCAAGCCCAGGCTTGCAGCTCGGCCACAGATCCCACCCCTGTGCTGCTTCGGGCTCTCCATAACCCTCGAAGCAACTGCCTTGTTTCTCAGGATTTTTAACTTCCTGAGCGGAACCTCAGTAGAAGCAAACGTCACATCACACATCGCGCTGACCCAGGACACCCCTGGTGACCTCAAGCTGGTGGTCAAGGATTGCAGCAGCCCGCTCGGCGGCTTCAGCGTCAACCTGCAGAAGGGGTGAGTGTGGGAGCGTTCACCAGCACCGGGCTCGTGCCACGAGCGGCCACGAGAGGTGGCTTGCCAGGGTGGATCCATCCCATCACAGGCAGGAGCTGAGCCTGACCCCCCCGGGCTTGGCCGTGACCCCCAGTGTAGGGCTGCAGGTTTCTCCCTTCCTCATCCCTGAGCTGCCTGGCCAGGCTCTGGTTTCCAGACCTGAGAGCACCCAGCACTCCCCAGAGGAGGTTAACGGAGCGTAAATGGCAGCTCCATTGTCCAGCCTTGAGGAAAGCAGGAGTTGGGCATCGAAAAGCCAGTGTTGTCTGAGAGACCTGCGCGGGGGTGGGATGTCGGCGTGTGCACGGGGAAATGGTTGAAATAACAGGCAGCCCCAGCCGTGGGGCAGCTCTTTGCACAGTGGCAGTGGGGCAAGATCTCAGTCCAAATCTGGGCACGGATTCGCATGGTAACGGTCAGGTTTTGAGAACCAGACAACAAAGCCCCGAGCACCTGTAGCTCCTGCCGAAGGCGGGGGGAGCTGTGGGCTTCAGCAAGAGGGGAGGCTTCAGGGCTCCCAGCGGTGCGGAGGAGCTCTGATTCACCCCAGTGCTGAACCCGGGTTTCAATGACTTCCCCGGTAACGTTTGTCTTTCTCCCTTTCCAGCTTCCTCACCAACCTGATGAGCCGTCTGCTGAACTACATGCTTCGGTGGCTCGTGCCGACGCTGGTGAGTGCCTGAGAGTCGCGGTGAGAAGCTGCTCCTCAGCTGGAATCGCTCTGGCTACGGTTGTCTGGCAGATGCACACATGCACAGACAGACCCATGCGCACCTTCACCCGCACCCCACCAGTGCATTCCACAGACCGCCTTGATCTTCCGTGCAGTCAGGACTTATTTGTTAGAAGTAATTCCAATTCCATCACGCAGTGTTACGGGGTAATTCGTAACCAATTGCTTTCTGAAACGCCTCCTGGAGCTGAGTGGCACCGTAAGCAGGAGCGACAGCCTCACCGGGAGAAAAGGCGCTCGTTAGAAAACCTTTTACTCTGCTAAATAGAACCGGTGCCACTTTGAGAAGAGGGCTGAGCAATTGAAATTGCTTTTTCCATGGAGGAAACTCAACTCTAGGAGCTGATTGTTCCACCCTGATTTAAAGTCTGTGGAACCGAGGCCCTGGGAGGGAGGTGCGTTGCTGCACCCCGATGATCTCACCAAGGTTGTGCCACTTGTTACCGTTGCAGCTTTGCCCAGTTGTGAATAGTTGGGTCAGCATCATCAACATGAATCTGCAATTACTCAACCGTAAGTTGGTCAGTTTTCTTTCCTGCATTAATTTTTGGAGGGAGCTGGAGTTCCGCCCATCGAGCCATCTCCACGGGCAGCGGGTGTCCTCAGGAGAGCCGTGGCCGTGGCAGGAGTTGCTCCGCAGGGAGCAGCTATGCTGGCAAAGCTGTTGCAGGTGGCACAGTTCCAGCTCACACCCCACCTCGCCGCCTGCCACCACAGAAGCATCACGGTCCTGCTGCTCTCACGGTGGGGGTGTGTGTGCGGGGGGATGTTCTAACTGCGGCCAGAGCTGAGCTGTGCCAAGAGAGGCGGTTCTGCCAGAGCTGGGGGGTTTCGCTCCCCACTCCAGTTCACCTCGAGTCCTGCGCAGACACAACTGCTGCTTCACTGCAACCCTGTTCCCGTGTTCCCAAAACGCCCTGAGGCTGGAGGCCCGCAGAGGATGGGGGGCTTTTCCTGCTGTGGTGCTGGGGACGATGCTCTCCCAGGCTCTGGCAAGGCTCCGCTTGCCAGCGTGGCCCCGGCAGGCTCCTGGATGGGCAGCTGCCTCTGCCCAGCCCCACGGCCTCTCCCTCTCCCCAGGCTTCTTCACTTTTGGGCTCCTGGGGAAAATCTACTCTGCTCTCTCCAACCTGCCGGTGACATCCCAGCACGTCATGGAGCTGGATTTGCAGGTACAGC
>JAODLK010000029.1:616478-629644 GCA_027563805.1 Buceros bicornis | reverse complement strand
CCCTGGGGCTGGTAGCGCACGTCTGCTCCGAGCAGCAGGAAGCCCTGCGGCAGAAAAAGGGAAGGCGAGGGGCTGCCGCCGGCCCCGGCAGCCGCTCGCCGCCCTCCCCGGCGCCCGCCGCGCCTGGGGGCAGGAGGGTGGGAGGGGAAGGGAGGCTCTGCCAGCCCCTGCGCCCAGTGTCGGCCCTGGAAGGACCCACCTGGTGAAACCGCACGAGGATGTTGGAGAGCTGGATCCTGTCCGGCAGCGGCAGAGGGAAACCCTCTGCCAATCTTTCTGGAAAAGAAACACGCGAGGCCCCGCTGGGATGGGAGCAGAGGGAGCACGGCCCTGCAAAGCCAGCAGCCACCTCCTTCCCCAGCCCTCCCGTCGCCCCACTGCTCCTGGGCTGAGCAGGGGAAGTTCCTCCCCAGCTCCGCAGAAGGGCTGCGTGTTGAGCTGGGCCACCCCCTGCCCCGGCTCTGGCAGCCGCCCGCTCCGCTCTGGCCGGAGTTGCGGGGGAGTTGTGAGAAGCAGCGAGCAGGGAGCGGGTCTGGAAGACATTAGGACGGGTGTCGTGCTCATTCTTTCCACTGCTGGATGCACGTCCCAGCGCTGAGAGGCTCCTGCCTGCGCCCTGGCCTTTCACTGCCGCCACCGTGCTCGCTGCCGGCTCTATCCACCAGCCAGCCTTGGCAACGGGGACTTAACCATCGAGCTGAGCCTGGCCGGCGGCTGCTCCAGCACTCCCATTGCCCCCAGCGGGTTCTCACCATTAAGACGCGGGAGCAGGATACTGGAGGCGTAGATGTTCATGATGGACTGGAGCATCCGCACCTGGGGAGCAGGGAGAGGGGGCAGGGAAAGGGCTTTAGGCCAGGGCAGAGGAGGTGACCAGGCACTGCAGGGTAATTAGGAGAAAAGAGACGAGGGGCTGGGATGGGCACGCGCTCCACCAGGGACCAGCGGCTTTGTCTGGCCACACTGGCAGGGTGGGAAGGGGCAAAAGCATCTGGCTGGGCGTCCTCTCCCAGTCTTGATGGCTGAGGCCAGAGGCACCAGTGAGGGCTCCTGGGTGCATCCCCAGATCCTGTGTTGAGGGGCAGGGGGGAATGAGCCCCAGGGTCTCTGGCCTCGGTCAAGGAGAGCTTACCTGGAAAGTGCCGACATCCGAGTGCTTCAGAGAGAGCTTCATCCTGCGCAGGGACAGCCACGGTGCTGTGAAGGCCGGCCCAGAGGAGGGAGCAGTTCCCACCCTTCGATGGCCATGCAGATCCTGCTCCCTCCAGCCCCAGGTCATCCCCCCCACGCCAGGTCCACATCCCTGGGACCTCCCCACCTCACCTGTCCCTGGAGCCCAGAAGAGAAGCAGCCCCCAGCCACCCCCCACCCAGCATCGGCTGCACTCAGGGCATGGGGCAAGCAAAGCCCCACGCGCTCCCCCTCGTACCTGCCCACCTGCAGGCTCCCGACTATGTGTCCGGACTTCACGTTGATGACAGCAGACACGTTGCCTGTCTGTGGAGAGAGCGCAGAGCTCCGGCGGTGCTCACCCCACCTCACCCCAAACCAGACACCCGGGGAACGGCCCCGACCAGCCGAAATGCAGCGGGACCCTGCCCGCCCAGGGGTGAGTTTGCATGGAGCTGCCTCGGCGGGACCACGGTCACCAGTGCAGCGGTGCCAAACTCACCAGGCTGAGGAGGAAGAGAGGAGCCAGCTTGGAGCTGGGGAGGATGGCATAAGCCTGGATGTCCACGACAGGCCTGAGTGTGAGCCCCTCTGGTCCAATGTTCAGGAACGGGGCGGAGGGCGCGGACAGCCTGATCTTCATCGGCATGTCCGGGTACATCTCCTCCAGCTGCGGAGGAGCAGGGAGAGCATAGGGGCAGCAGCACAATCCCCTGTTCTGGGGGACCACCTTGCACAGAGCAAAGCCTGCAGGCGGCAGGAGCTGGGCTGGGCCACTCACCTGGGGAATGAAGGCTGAGAAGGTGGTGGTGTTCAGGTGGAAGTCAGCTTCCTTCGGGATCTGCAGGGCCAGAACAGTCATGCCAGGGTGACGCAGTGCGGCCGAGCCCACGGTGAGATCAGCCCTCCCATCCCACACGGTGCCGTGCCTGACAGCCCTGGCCCAGGACAGCCCCGAGACCACCAGCTGCCCCCGGAGCTCCTCCACAAGCGGGACCTGCAGGGACAGCCCTGGTCCCGCTGCGCTGCTCACCTTGGCATCCATGATCTCGAAGACCAGCACCCCGGCTGCGTGGTAGGCGAAGGCGGCTGTATTGAAGAAGTAGCTGGAGGCTCCAAAGTAAACCATGCGGTTGTGATCCGGGGGCAAGGCTAGCGCCAGCGGAGGGAAGGGGACGGCAGAGCGCTGGGCCAGCGAGAAGAACTCGCCCTGGGAGGAGGGAGAGAGGTGAAGCAGGAGGGCAGAGGGCGGTGGGACTGCCCCGCTGACACAGGCTGGCAAACGGCATTTGCAGGAGGCTCCTAAAGCCAGTTCCCCACCACCTGTGACAACGGCGTCAGCCAAATCGAGATTTCCTGGGGTAACCTCTTACCTTCAGGCCCGTGTCCAGGGACTGGGCGGTAGCAGTTGGAGATGCCACCAAGGAGTAATCAATCCCAACCTTGTCACCGATCCTGGCCGTGACTGTAAAACACGAGGCAGACGATGAGCGGGAGGGAGCAGAGTATCTCTGCTGCGCAGGCAGTGCCCTGCCAGGCTTCCTGCTGCAGTGGCCCGGTCCCAGCTTCTGCTGAGAAGCAGAAATTCCATTTCCCTCCTGCCTGTTTCTCAGCCATGCAGACCGTCTCCTGGACCCAAGGAACGTTCTGGGTCCCCCCGCTACAGCAGCCCCTGCCCCCCAGCTCCACCCACGGCTTGTCAGAGAGCCGCCTCCACAGCCAGACAGAGCACACAGTGACCAGCTTCTGCTGGCACGGTGCTCCCCAGCTCCCAGCTTGGGTGCAGAAATACAGGGAAAAGGGGAGTGGGAGGGACAGGACTGTCCTGGCTGGGAAATGCGTGGAAGAACCACTCCTAAAACCCCTGCAGCTCTGGGCGGCACCTGGCAGGGTCCGGGCGTACGGCTGGAGCTCCCTGCGCACAGACCTGGCCACGGTCTCGCAGACCTGTGGGAGAGAAGAGCAGCGATGCTGAGCAAGGGCAGCTCAGCCAGGGCAGCCTCTTCCCACCCCCGGCTCACAGCCTCAGCCACACTCTCGGCTTTACGTCCCAGCGCTGGTTTTATCCCTTGAAGAAGCTGCTTAAACGGAAGAGCACGCAGTGATCGTTGTCTCTGGTCAGGCAGCACAGTAAGGGCCCAAGACACAGGCAGGGTTTATACCTGCAAACATCAGCACCCCACACACAGTTCAGCTCTGTCGGGGCCCTCGCAAGAATCTCCCGTGTGCCCCCAGCCCGTGCTGGAATGGACGGTGCTGAGCGGCCAGGACTCAGCCGGAGCAGAGCTCCTGTAGCTGCGAACCCACCCTGCCGGGGCAGGAGCACTGATGGCCCCACAAAGCAGAGCTGTCCTGAGTTCCCGCAGCTCCGTGCTGCCCACACAGAGGAGCAAACCCCGCTGCCGTTGTCACCCACGGGGAAGCCTCGGCAGCACTGGGGGTTAACTGCAGGCTGAACGCTGGCTCAGGAAACGTACTGCAGGGCACGGTCCTGCAGCTGGCTGAGATCATCTCCACAAGCTTCTCCCAGTGCTTCCCCAGACTGGCCCAAGGAACCGCCAGGCAGGATCAAGCCATCATCTGTCTGGCCGAGATGCAGGGCTGCGGGGGAGCAGCGGCCACGCTACTGGTGTACCCCTGGCAGAGAGCAGCTCTGCCCCTGAGGGACCGCTGCTGCCTCTGCGCCTCCTCCGAGCCCCCTGTGCCCTACACATGTTTCTCAGTGTCTTTCTCGATGTGTAAGATGGTGCAAGGGGCAGGAGAGTCCCAGAGCTGCCCTCCTTCCAGGAGGCAAAGCAGCAGAAAGGGCCTTCAAGCCCCAGCTTTGCTCCTGTGCCAGCCCATCTGCTGCCGCAGCTCCCGCGGGCCTCGGGAAAGCCTCTGCCTGGCAGCGGGAAAAATGCCCGGGCAGGACGGGACTGCTGCGGGCGTGGGATTTGCCTGTTCTCCAACTGCCTCCTTCCCAAGCAGGGTTCACATCCAGGGAGGCTGTAACTCATGCCAGTGAGCCTTGTAGTAATTACTGCTAACAGCTTGTTTCCATGTCTTGTCGCAGGTCTCCTGCACGCAGCTTCTGCACTGGGCAGCCAGGACAGGGCGACCCTGACGCTCCCCGTTCACACAGGACAGCCAGGTCTGAGGTCCAGACCTGAGCATCTCTCCCACAGCGCCGCAGGAGCGCGGCCGCTCAAAGGGTGGCTCCGATCAGGTTCCCTCTGTTAGGGTGAGTTTGGCTGAGGCATAAGATCTAATTAACTGGCCACATGGAAAGAAAAGTCTTTGTTAATTAGGAACCAATTATGCTGGGCTTTGGCAAAGGCTGCAGGATTCCATTTCAGCCTGAGCCTCACGGTGCTACAGAGGATGCGGTTAGTGATGCCCATTCCCCCGGTTTTCCCCAAACTGGTAACACACCCGTGTGCTCTGGCTCTAGTTAAATCCCCACGGGTGCGCCGGTCCTTCCAGCACATCAGCCACAAGCGAGGGCTAAAAGCCACCAGAAAAACCCGGGGCTCTGCCCGCCTCCGCTCCCTACCTTGTCCTCCAAGATCCTGCGGAAGGTGGGCTCCACCGCGTTGTAGAAGAGGTTGTAAAGCCACCTGCGGGGAAGAGCAGAGAGGAACCCGTCTGTCTCCAGCTCAGAGGCTGCTGCAGAAGCGTTTGCCCAGGAAAGGGGGACACTGGAGATGGGGACAATGGGTTCCCGTACCTGTTTGGCATCTGGCTTTGCCTCAGGGTTTATGTTTGCAAACAGACCTGCTGGTTAGCCACAGGCAGTGAGCCTGGGGACTGCCTCAAACCTCCCTGGCATGTGCAACCCCAGCAGGACAAACCCAGTCCAGATTTCATGCCCATCTGATGAGAAGCGTATCGCAGAGATGCTGAGTGGTGCCCGTGCGGGCAGCCCGTGGGCAGAGCGAGCAGCCTCCGAGGGGCTGCAGAGACGCCAACGTCTTGCTCCCTACACCAGGGCCTGGAAGCCACCATCCTACAGCAGCCGAGCTAACGTAACGCGCAGCAGTTCCAGGACTGACAGGGAGGTTACGTACCCAAGCTTGCCTGAAAAGTGTACCCGGACTTTGGAGATGCGGGTGCTGCAGTCTGCGGTCTCGATGGTGGGTTTCCCCTCGGTGTCGCTGCCCAGCCTCAGGTTGATTTTGATATAGACGTTCTCCACCTTAAAGTCAAACGAACCGTGGTCCCGCCTGCAGGGAGAGGAGGACGAAAAGGGACATTTCCCAGGGCCGAGTCCTGGTGACAGGACCCCGAACCGGCTTTGGGACAGATCTGTTAGCTCAGGCTCTCCCTTGTACCAAGCACCCAGAAGAGACCAGGCAAGTTTTAAGCTCAGGGAAAGCAAAGTTCACTGGCACGTAAACTAGGGGAGGTAACCTTTCAAGAGAGAATCAGAAGCAAGCTGGGAGGTGGAAGAGAGTCAGGAGAGTTCATGCACAGCTCCTCCACCCTGTGTGACCCATCTCAGTGGCCTCTGCCTGCCCCCGGTCCCAGCTCAGGTCTGTTCCTGCGGGGGCTCAGGAAGGTTCTCCCCAGAGCAAGCAAGTGGGAGGGACTGTCCCCCACACCCCGGGTGCCCCAGGAGAGGAGATGCCTTTCACCTTGTCTCCCCAAGCACTTGCAAGTGGGATAATCCCTGCCTGGCCAGCAACGAGGGCTCCGGCATGAAGGGAGACCTGGCTGGGCTCCCCCAGGGCAAGGGGCTCCCCACCATGCCTCAGGAATACAGCAGCTGACCCATCAGCACATCTGGAGGGAGCAAAGCAGCAGCTGCCCAGATGTGAGGGAGAGGAAGAGGAGAAAAAAACTGTCCAGACCTGGAGAGGGAGATGCCTGAGCAGGGAGAGGGGGAGCTGGGCACGCACATGAAGTAGAACTTCACCCGCCAGTCTCCGTCCACCTCGGCGAAGGCGTTGGAGATGGAGACCTGCAGGCCCGTGTTGGGGACCAGGGAAATCCGTGAGTATGGCAAGTGGAAACTGTGAAGGTCCAATCTGAAAATAAGCAAACAAAAGAGAAAAGTCATGTTACGGGGATGCCTCACCCCAGGCACGTGGCTGGGGAGGTGGGGAGCAGGGCCACCCCACTCCGGCAGCATCCCCAGCTCCCGTCCATCCCACCACGGCAAAGCGATGTCTGGCAGGGACACCAGAGCAAAGCGTTGCCTTTGGAAACGGGTCCCTGCAGCCACCCGGAGACCAGCTCAACAGGAGCAGAGAGATGCCACGAGGCAGCGAGGAGCTGGGATCTCTGCGGGGTCACGCACCCTGTTCCCGCAAGCAAAGCCACCTCCACCGCTGAGCCTCGATTGTGCAAAACCCGCCGCACCCAGAGCCCGTCTTCCCGCTTCCTTTTCCCCCTTGGGAGGGGGACGAAGCAAGAGCTTCTCTGCCTGCACCGAGGACGAGGCTGGAGGGGACAGGATGGCCCTTTCTGCTCCGGGAGCTCCCCGTCCTCCACCCCCCCCTCCTGCCCCTTGTGTGGGTTGAGGGCAGTGAACTGCTCCAGGGTGCTGGCAGGGCTTACTCGGAGAGCTCATAGTGCACCTTCCCCATGTGTCGGATGCGAAAGTCACCAGACATGTCCCGCAGCTTCAGCTGGGCCAGCTCCTTCTCCAGGAACGCAATCCCGTGCTGATGGGCTGCAGGGGCAGAGGGGCAGCGTCACGGCCTCGCACTTCCCGGGAGCTGGAAGCAGGCACCGGGTGCACAGCGCAAGGGTTAAAGTGATGGCCTGGCTGCTTTCCAGCTCCCCGCTATCTGTGGAGCTGATCTGGGTGCACCAGCCCTGGGAGCACACGAGCTGCCTGGTGTCTGGAGGTGGTGGCCAGGCACCGGAAGCGGGGAGAGGTCCCAGTGCTCACTCCCCGGTCTGGGCATGGTGTGAGGTGTGCAGGAGGCCCCAGTACTGCCCTGCTCCATGCCCAGCGCCGGCGGGCAAAGCTGGATGGAGCACGCGTGCCAAGGAGCGGCGTGAGTGGGTGCTGCTTCCCTGCATCCATCTGGGAAGGGCAGTCACGTCCTCCTCTCCCGCGCGGCTGGCGGAGCTGCCGGGTAAATGAGCTGTTTCTCACCGAGTGTATTTCAATCCATAACCGCGCTCGGCTGGAGCCGGGGCTCTGCCTGCCTCAATAAAGCCAGCGTGGGGCCCATCCATCTCCGTCACTGCGCCCCCACAGCTCCCCACCTCCCCTCCTCTGCAGCTCCCTCCTCGGCTGCCCAGACACGTGCCGTGAGAGTGGGACCCTTGCCTGCCCCAGCACCGCCTGGGTGCAGCCCCCCAAGATTCCCGCAGGGCCAGACCCTCTGCAGGGGCTCCATGTGGGGGTGGCGGGCGGACGGGAAGCCCTGGGTGACGGTGCATTCGGTCAAGGCTCTCCCTGTCCTCCCCAGGACCCCACGCTCTCTGAGCAAGCGCCCAGCCCCTCACCTCGGCCACCAGCACACCTGCAGAAAGGGCAATCAGGAGCTGAACCCACCGTAGTCCAAGCCAGCCTGGGTGATCCTCACGATGAAGCCGGGGTTGGTGGCCCCAGTGAGGGCCAGGCACAGAGTCAGCGCCCCACAAGCCACTGCCAGGCTCTGTGCTCCCATCCTGCCTGCCCCGCGGTGCCACGCTGCTGCCAGGCCCTCCCTGCCCGCGCCGCCTTTATATCCACGCCAAAACGGGAACCGCAGGCGAGGGAGGTGGCCAGGGCCGCTGCCACAACCCTCGCGGGGCATCCCCCAGCAGCCCAGGGCTTCCTGCTTGGCCAGCGCTGCTCCTCTGTTCCGGTGGCACCCGCACCCATAGCACACCAGCAGCACACCCGGTGCCGCCCATCGCAGGCAGGGGAGGGCTGGTGAAAACCAAGAGGTTTCCAGCTCTCTGTGGGGTGCAGAAGGTCCCCACTGCCGGCACGGCTTCGGCTCTGCCGGCCGCGATCAACGGGGTGATGCTCTCGCTGTGTGCCCTGCCTGCTCTGCCCTGCCTTCGCCGGGCAAAGGCTGGGAAGAGCCCAGGGTGCCCCCGAGCCTTCTGCCAGCCCCGGCACCCCCAGCCCTGTTCCCTGGGGTCTGATCTGCTCTCCGCTCCTGGGCGTTAGCTGCCGATATCACAGACCTGCCAAAGGCTCCAGCTGTAACCAGGGCAGCCTTGGGGCACAGCAAGGGCGAAACAAAGCAAGTCATGAGCAGACTCAGTCATGAGTCCGCCGTGAGCAGACCCCGGAGTCCCCACACCCCGCACAAGGCTGGCCAGGGGGCACCTGCCTGGGCTGGGTGGCTGCAGCGGGGTTCAGGGGGCAGCTGAATGCAGCCCCTGGCACGGGGCTTCGTCACAGAGCAGCCACGTGCAGGAGGAGACATCCAGCGCACCCAGAACAAGCTCTGAGAGCAAAGCTTCTGGGGACCTGAGGTATCACAGCGCTTGGGCTCACGACGGCTGGAGGCCAGGCAGGGGTGGGGGGAGCACCCCCATGGCCCCAAGCAGGGGCCAGACCTTCCCCACAGGCTTCGGGACAGAGGTGGGGGAAGAAGAAATTATTTAAATTAGTTTCATTTCCCGTTGGGGAAGCGGCAGGATCCGGCACAGGAAACCTGCCGCTGATGCAGGCAGATCTCTTGGGGGATCCAGGGAAGTCCTGCGTACCAGAGGCAACATCCCTGAAGCAGGCGCTTGTGAAACGCGGCTGTTGCTCAAGCACCGCCGGCCATGGTTGTGCCCCACGATGCCGCAGCCCTGGGAGGCTCCAAGGGATGGGACAAGCAGAGCCCGGGGTGTCTGTGCTGGAGGAACCTGGCACGGGGAGGATCGGGGCTGGGGAGCAGCTCCCCTCTCCCTTCCTTCCCCCGAGTCTCAGACGCGGGCACGTGCCAGCTGCCCGGCAGGCTCACGGCAAACCCCCACGTGTGGCACACGTGGCCACAGCTTTGGAGAGCGGCACCTCAGCCATCGTCCGCCCTCGGACCCAGGGCAGGAGAACAAGGACACAGCCAGGCAGCACGTCTGGTGCTGGGCGCCTGCCAGGGAGGGGCAAACCGCCCGGGGAAGAGCCGTGTCCCACGGGGACCCAGACAACATCCACGGGCTGCGATCCTCCACTCAGCACTGGCCCCAGTCCTGGCCCAGGGGCAGAACTCATTTTGCCCAGAAAGAAGAAGCCAAGAGCAGAGGAGGATGTTAAAGGGCCAAATCCCCACTTGCCGCCTCCCCGGTGCCAGGACCTTGCTGCTGCTCATCAGCGCTTTCCCGGGCCTTGCTCCGTGTGGAGGAGAAGCTTCCCAAACCTTCCCGTCCACAACACCACATCTCAGCAGAGCTGTTTCAAAACAGTGTTTAGGACATTCAGAACGAGCACTAAGGAACCAGAACCTCTTCCATGAGGAGAAATGAAATTTTACAGGGAGCAGCACAGAGAGGAAGCAAAACTAGGAAGTTTTCCTTCTGCATTTGAGTAAATGTTGAA
The DNA here is from genome assembly GCA_027563805.1 of Buceros bicornis. Lineage (NCBI taxonomy): Eukaryota > Metazoa > Chordata > Aves > Bucerotiformes > Bucerotidae > Buceros > Buceros bicornis. The sequence continues at coordinate 620,013 of JAODLK010000029.1, read as the reverse complement.
CTGAAAACCCCTGAACCCCTTCAAACTGCACGAGGCCCCACGGAACATTCCGTGTCTGGGGAGGTGCCACTGAAAACACATCTAACACTTGTACACGGGCTGCTCCTGGTAGCACTTTGTGCCAGGGATGACAGAAGGGAAGGAGCGCGAAATCCTGCCCTGCCCAACCTGACCCTTGGGAGGTGAAAAGGCTTTGCCTGGTGGGCTGCTCCGCTGGGGAACGACCGGGGCTGCTGGAGCTGGGCTGGGCTGGGCTGGGCTCTACGAGCGGGAGAGGGCCATGGTCAGAGGGGAGGGCAGGGAGCTGCAGGAGGTCCCCCTCCTGTGCTGCTGGCTGTCCCCCACTCTGGGCTGAGGTCAGGACCCGCTCCCTGCTGTCCCCTGGCCACCCCCTGTTCCCCAGGTCAGGGCTTCCTCTGGCCCCACACGTTCCCTAGCACGCACGGGCAGTTCCCGCTCCTGCCCGCAGCATTTCCTGCATCTCTTGAGTTGTGTGATGCAACTCTCCAAACCACCCTGCAATCGCGTGCTGGGGACCACGGGGGTCGGGCTGGGGCTCTGCTCCATCCCCAGCAGCTCGGGTCCGCCAGGCTCACTGTGACACCAAGCCCCTTCCCCAGAGAGCACCCAGTGAGTGGTGGCAAGGGGGTGGCCCAGCGGTCCCCAGGACAGCCTTTGGCAGAGGCGGTGTGGCCAGACACTATTGCTGCTTGGGCTGCGAGCAAGGACATCCCAAGACTTTGCCTTCTGCAGGAAATCTGTCCACTCCATTTCTTGTGGGGCCACAACCGCCCCGGGAATTCCCCCGGGCCCAGGCAGCACGTGCCTGTGCCAGAGGCATCGCTGCCGGTGCCAGAGGCATTGCTGTCGCCGCTCACCAGGCTCCCAGTGCCGCTGCGGGGCAGAGCTGTGGGACAGCAAACACTCTGCTGGGGAAACGCAGGGGAAATCCCCGGGGCTGGGCAAGAAAAGTGAGAGCTGCTTTTGGAGGGAACTTGGAAAAAAGCCCATGGCCAGAAATAAAACCTCTCTGTGTTCATTTCTAGCCAGGACGAGTGCACTGCTCCGACAGAACTGGGCTCTGACCAGGATCTGTGGCCACCGTGGTTGTCCCTGGACCCGCAGGGACTTCACCCAGAGCTCGGTGAAATGCTGTCAGCATCGAGACACAGTGAGCTGCGGCTCTGCCCGCTCCCACGTGTGTGGGATCACTGCCAGCCCAACACTGCCCACCCTCACCTGCAACTCCCCAACAACCTTTGATCCTGCAGCATCAAAAAATGCAGCCAGGGGATGTGTGGTGGCTTCTCCGCTGTTGTTTTCCCAGCTGTGGGATCGCTGTGACCTGGTCCCGGCTGTTCCTAGAGCCAGGAGGGCCCCCTGCCAGCGCGGGGTCACTGCTGACGCCAGCCCTGACCGCTGCATCACAGCCAGGCAAACAGAAACCCAGTGGATCAAGAGCTCATAAAGCTGCGCCTGGCTGATGGGGACCCTGGGGCGCAGGGACACAGCCACAAGCAGTGAGGCTGCCAGCAGGACCCAGCCCCAGGAATCATCTGCAATGCTGGGCTCACCACCCTCGCCCTCCCTCCACCCCAGCACTGTGGTGATGTCACGGGGGTCCCCGGGGACCAGCGCTGGAGCCAGTGTGTCTTCTCCCGCCGCCGAGGGCTGCCATGGCCCCCAGACAGGCGGGCTCCTCTCGCAGCACGCTGGCTCGGCTCGTGACACGAGGTCTGGGAGCCTCGTGGGAGACAAAAGGGGGTGCAGAGAGCCAAGGGAGATGATTTTGCAGAAAAGTAAAAATAAAAATGCAGGAATGGTGACCTCGAGCAGAGCCTGGGGGATCTGAATGGTGGCTCTGTGCTGGCAGAGGGACAGGGCAGGAGGCCACATGCAGCCTGTCCCAGCAGCTGCTCGGGACAAACAGGACATGGAGAAAGGGAGCAAAAGAGGAGGGTGAGCTCATGGGGTCAGGGGCACCCGGGAGGCCCGCAGGAGCTCTGCCTTTCGCTGGGCAGGCTTGGTGCCCAGCACCCGACTCCCACCTCCAAGCCCTGAGGTCTCAGGGTGGCAGGAGGGCACAGGGAGCTGCTTTGGGGGCTGCAGAGCTGGATCCAGCCACATGGGTGGCAAACGATAAGAGCACCCCGGGGCCCAAGCAGGGAGCTGCTGCCCTCGGGCACTCCACAGTGCTGTAGGGGGACTGTGGGGTCCCTCTGGGCCCGACTTCCCCACCTTCCTCTCCTGCTCACCAGTGCCACAGCGGGATCCCACCTGCGGGTGAGGGATCCGCTCAGCCCCACCGCCTTCCTCCCTGCCCACAGCCTCCTCCCCCGGCCTTGGTGCCTGTCGGAAGATGCAGGAGCCAAAGCAAGTTCTTGGGCTCGTTTCAGAGGTAACCAGGCAGTTGAAGAGGGACAGACCATGAGCTCATACTCCCCACGCTCAGAGAAGCTGTAAAAAGGCTGCAGCAGAGTATGTGAACTAACGCAATTAAGGGAGCAATTGGCTGCTGCTGGGGAAGGGAGGAGCTGGCCCAGCAGCCCCAGTTTGCAGGAGGGATCCCAGGCAGACGGCTTGGAGCGGGCTGGAGCTGTGGGCCAGCCCTGCACCGAGCTGTGGTAGCGCTCGCAGGTCTGGAGCCACGCAATGGGCTGCAGCTGGGTGCTCCAGCCCCGATCCCTGGCCAAGCTGCTGACCCCCGGCACAGCCGCTGGTGCCTGAGCCCTTGCAGCACTTGTGATCTGTACTGGCAGTGAAAGGGCTCTGGCTGGCTCCTGAGGAAAAGGGAAGCGAACGCAAAGCCCTCCCTGGCGCCATCCTCCCTCCGAAGCAGCCAGCAGCCCAGCTGTGTTGCCTCCTGTCTCGGCTCGTTTTCATGGCGTGTCCTTTGGCTGCTCACTAATCTCCGGACAAATGTTCGTTACTGAGACTGCCCTGACAGTTCGCAGCCCACGCAGTGGCCGTCCCACCCGTCCCAGGTCTTGTCGCCCATCCCAGTCCCGTCCCTGAGCCCATGCCCGTGAACACGGCTCAGCCTGAGCAGGGAGCAGCGGGTCCAAGAGCTGGGTCGCCGTGCCTGGGGATGAGGAGCTGCGCCCAGCAGCGGCGGTGGGCGTGAGGACAGATCCAGTCTGTGGCTTGGCTCTTACGCCAGCTGTTTTTGTATGACTCCTGGTTGCTAAATCGCACAATGCTGCCTTCGAGTCGGTACTTTCCGTCGCTGAAACATCCCGAAGGGCCCTGAGAGACACATTCCCGCTGTGCTGGCGGGCCAACTCAGGAATGAGGACTCCGAGCTGCGCAGAGTGCTCGGCTTGGAACACCAACCGGCCCCGGCGACCGCACGCTCTGCACGTATGTGCACACGTATGAGCACATGTATGTGCATCTGCACCGCAGCTTTGCCGTTTCCCGCTGCTCTGGAGCATCCCCCGAGCCGGGAGCGGGACCTGCCCCGAGCTGCTCCCCGGGCCGCGGGGGAGCGGGGTGCGGCCCCCTGCCGCCCCCCGCATCCCCCCCGGGGCTCCTT
>JAODLK010000029.1:589030-616224 GCA_027563805.1 Buceros bicornis | reverse complement strand
TCCTTCTTTTTTTTTTTTTTTGTGTCCCTTTTTTCCCCTAGAAGAGGCGGAGGGAGCCGGCCCGGGGCCGGGGGGGCCGGGGCTGCCCGCCCCCAGCTCCGGGAAGAGCCGTCCGCGAAGCCGGAGCCGGGGCCGCGGGGCAGGAGGAGGGAAGGAACGGCCGGTGCCGCGGCCCCCCCGGCCCCCGCCCGGTAAACATGGTAATTCCTTCTGCTTTCCTACCCCCTCCCGACCCTGCCGCTGGGTGCTGCCCCCCCCGCCAGCATCCGCGGGTCCGCGGAGCGTGGGGCGGGCAGAGGAGGGGTGTGAGGGTGGAGGTGCGGTGGGAGGGCGGAGGTGGGTGCGAGGATGAAGGTTGGGTCCGCAGGCGGTGGTGGGGTGCGAGGGCGGAGGTGGGTCCGTAGGCGGAGGTGGCCGCTGGCCGCTCAGGCAGGCACGTGTGGGGCTGCGATGCTTGAATAAATGTCCCCGCAAAGTCTGGCAGGGGGTTGGGTGCAGCAAGTGGGTGCTGCTGAGTGAGCCGTGCCTGCAAGGACGGGATGGGACGGGACGCTCACTGGATCCGTCCCCAGGCTGGCCGCTTCGTTGGGCTCCTGGGTGATGCTGTGCAGAGCTCTGGCCTCCCGCTCCACCAGACCAGGGCTGGTGGTCAGCGTTGGCATCGCGTCCTGTCCACAGCAAGGGCTGCAGAATAGGGAGAGGAATTGTTATTCAGGGCTGGTCTCGGCGCTCAAACCTCGCTCCTTCCTGAGCAGGAGGAGAAAGGAGCCGGAGCTGAGTCACCCGGCGGCTTTGGGGACGAGTTAAACAACTTTACAGCACCAAAACGCCAAAGCCCAGCTCGTCTTGTTGGTGTAAACCGCTTTAAAAAAGATGGGTACTTGGGGAGAAATATCAATCTCTATTTAACAGCACTTGGGCTTATTAGAATGGAAATAGCTTTGCGAATGTAAATCTCCTTCTGCTCCCTAATGCCTTTTGTTTCGGCTCCTGCTCCCTGCAGCTGGCGCAGGGATGCAGCTAATTGGTTGCTTTTGCATTTCGAGGGGCTCCCAGCCCGGCCTTGGCTTCTCCCAGCAACGCGGAGCTGCTGCACTGTGGTGACCCCCAAATCTTCCCCCAGCCGTGGAGTGCTTTGAGACGACGGAAACAGTTCTAGTCAGTCCAGGCCAAAATACCTCCCGCAGGACAGAGGCCGTGCCCGGTGCCTCCACCAGCTGGTCGCTCTCTCCCGACGCCAGCTCCCACCATGGTCCTGGGCGGTTTTGTTCCATTGACGGGGCAGCGGCTTTGTTTGTTCCGCTGATCCGTCCTCCAGTGCGTCCCTTCGCTGTGGGGCTTTGGTGGAGGTTTGGGACATTTGCCCTTTCCTCTGCCGTGGGGCTGTCTCAGACCCCAGACTCCAAAGCCCCAACTCCCGCGTGCTTCCCCAAACTCCATCCATTTCTCCCCAGCTGTGGGGGAGCAGGAGCGGGCACAGCCGGGGAGCTAGGCTGCGAGTGCTGCGGCCGGGGGAGGCTGCTCCAGGGCTCAGGGAACGGTGTCGCTGCCTGTTTAGTTCGCATTTGAGGCGTCTGGTTTGGGGCCGTGCCAGGGCTGGGCAGGGGCAACACTGGGCAGCGAGCTCTGGCGAAGGCCAGCGCGGGCAGGACAGGCAGGGCTGGCCCGTCTCTCCTGGTGGCATTAGGAGCTGGACGGATCCTCCCTTGCTGTTGCTCCTCACCCCCATGCTGGGACGGGGAAGGAGCTGAGCTCCGTGGTGCCAGGCGGGGAGGTGGCGGGTGTCCAGCTGGTCTCCGTGCCTGGCAGCAAGGTGGAGCCGGGAGCTGTGGAGCTGGGCTTTACCCCGTAGTGGGGCGTCCCCAGAGCAGGGGCTCCCGTCCCTCCCAGCAGCGGTGCAAAGTCAGCGTGAGGAGACCAGAAAGCCTGGCTGGGGAACGCGCTGGCAGATCAGGGCACCAGGACAGCGCTTGCTCTGCTCTGCCCAGGCCCCTGGCTTCTCCAGCCAGGCCCAAGGGCAGGGGAGCTCTGTGTGGAGACACGGAGGAAACGTCAAGAATTAACCAAAGCGTGACTGCAAAGTGCTTTAGCGAAAGCGCATTAAAGATAATTAAGCTGAATTAACCGAGGCCGCTTTGTCACTGCACGGGCTCCGTGGCCAGGGATTAACTGCCTCAAACTAATGCCCACCTCCAGCTCATCCCACCTCCAGCTCATCCCACCTCCAATCAATCCCACCCACTCCCCGGCTGCTGGTGCAGGGGCACAGGACGATGGCGAACTGTGGCTGCCCGAGGCACAGGACCTGCTGGTCCTTGGTACCCAGCGGCTGGCAGAGGGTGCACACACCTTGCTCTGCAGGAGGAGATGGAGGAGGAGGAGGAAGAGGAGAAGGAAGAGGAGGAGAGATGTCTGGCTGCAGAGCAGCAGATCCCCGGCCGGCCAGGCTGGGCCTAACCCCACGCCATGCAGAAACCCGCGTCTCTCCCGCAGCAGCATCAAGGGCACCATTTGCCCGCTCATGACCCCAGCCTGGCGCGTTGTTTCCTGGAGCCTCTCCTGCAGAAATCCCCCCAGGAGCTGGAGAGGTCTCTGCCTTTCCCACGCACCAATGGGCTCCTTTTGGCAGCCGTGTCCACGGTCACCCCCGCGCTGCCGGTAACGTGGCCGGGATCTCACAGAGTTGTCTGACGGCTTCCCACCGCATACCCACTGCGCCGCCAGCTCCACGCAGCCGACGGCTCCTGCAAAGCTGGGAGAGCAAACCCGGAGCCGCCAGTCTACATGTGGTGTGAAACCGGCATCCGCGCTGCGGTCTGGAAGCGGCCCAGGGGAGGGGGCTGCGACCCGGCAGCGCTTCCCCGAATCCGTTCCCAGGACTAATTCTGAGTCTGGTGAATTCAGCCAGGAGTCTGACCCACACGCCCCATCCATCGTCAGATGTTTGTCCTTCCTCCCATCCGCTGCATTCCTGCTGAGCCCGGCACATCCCCACACTCCACGTCTGGCTCGGCTTAACCCCTTAGCTGCTGCGGCTCCTCCGCCTCCGCACGGCCGGCTTCCTGCGCGGGGTGGGAGGCTGCACCCACCGCTCATCTCCATCGTTAAGGGTTCGGCCCCTTAAACCGCAGCCCAGTGCTGGGAACCGCTCCCAGCCCTGCTCGAGTGTGCCGGCTGCGTGGCGCTGGCTGTGCTCTACACCCGGTTCCTCCCCCGTGTCCAGCCCAGGAAGGTTTGGAGCCCCCCGAGCTCGGCGGCGCGGCTGTACCAGGGACCTGGCAGAGGCGCGGTGCGACAGTGCGGCGTGGGATGGTGGGCACAGGCTCCGTGGGGGGTGACGGTGTCCCGTTGCAGGGTCACTCTTCCCACCAGCCACGCTTTCTTCCCGCAGGACGCCGGGTCGCTGGACGCGGCGGTGCAGGCTGCCCTCCAGGCCCTCTACCCCCCCTTCGAAGCCACGGCCCCCACGGTCCTGGGCCAGGTGTTTCGGCTGCTGGAGACCAGCTACCGGGGAGACGGGCTCTGCTGTCTGCTCCAGTTCCTCATCCCGGCCAAGCGCCTCTTCGAGCACGTCCGGCAGGCAGCCTGCGTAAGCCCACACACCCCCTGCGCCGCGCAGATCCATACCCCTCTCCCAGCCTAACGCGTGACACCCCGCACGGCCGTGCCCTGTGCCAGGCTGCAGGCTCCCACCATGCACGTCCCCCTCCCTGTCCCCATCCCCTCCCTGCAGAGGGGACTGTGGTGCGCCCAGCTCCCCAGGACGGCTCCGGCACGGAGACTGGAGTGCACAGTCCCCGTGATAAAAGTGGAGGGACTCCTGGGTCATCTTGTCTCCTAGAGCGGGGCTCCCCCCTGTTAGCATGTAGGGAGCACGCAGCGCCTTGGGAATGGTGGGGGGCTCGGGGTAGGTTTGCAGGGCACTGCTGTGGCTCGGCTCAGGGACATCCCACCAGGCCACTGGGCCCTTCAGTCCCCATCGTGGGCCAGCGAGAGTGCACGTGGCCAGCTGGGAGGGTACGGAGCCGGTGGAAGCTCTCGTTCACATGCTGTGTTCTTCCTCCCTCCCAGGCTCCCTACTCTAACTGCATCTTTCTCCATGAAGGCTGGCCCTTGTGTCTTCATGAGAAAGTGGTCGTCCACCTCGCGCCGCTCAACCCCCTCCTGCTGCGCCCCGGCGACTTCTACCTGCAAGCGGAGCCCTGCGAGGAGCACTCGGCGCGCATCACCGTCAAGCACCTCTCGCAGGACCTGCGCACGGTGGACGAGACGCCCATCCCCGAGGCTGCCTACGCGCTGCTCTTCACCAACGAGTGGCTGGAGGAGCTCAACAGCGACCAGAACAGAGCCCCCCTGAACACCTGCCTGGTGGCCACCGAGAATGGTGTCACCCCGCTGCCATGGAGCAAGATCGCCACGCCAGAGTTCATCGACAAGCCCAAGGTTGGAGCTGACAGCTCCCAGCATGGCTCCGCTCCTGAAACTGCATCCGAGCCAGCAGCACCCAGCACGGCTGCGCCCCGCAGCACAGCAGACGTTCTGGTGTCCTATGGCAACATCGCGGGCACCATCCCGGGCTGCAAGGCCACCTCTTGGAAGTCGAGCCAGGGAAGATACCCCGGACTGATCAAGGTGGACCAGGCTGGGCTGAGGAAGAAGCCGGCCACGCTGGCCATGCCCAGCCTCTGCGAGATCGTCAGTCAGAACTTGGAGGGGGAGTATGTGGACCTGCTGGAGCTCCCCCAGGAGCAGCTGGAGCTCCTGGGCAGCTCCCTGCCGCCCACCCGCCCTGTGGGGCCGACGGGGGCCAGAACTGGGGTGATGCTCTCCTGGGCAAATGGGGAGCTGGGGGCTGACACCTGGCCCTGTGGTGAGGCACCGGTCTTGGAGGAGGAGGAGGGTCCCTGCACCCCCTGCCTGGGCAGGAAGCTGAGCCGGGAGCTGGGGTGTCGCCACCGTGACTCCTACCTGGCTGCACTGCAGAACCCGGTGAGCTTCGGCCCAGGGCTGATGACAGCCATCCTGGAGGAGCCAGACATCCCCTGCCCCAAGCCACCTCCCGCCACCCCCCATGAGACCCACACGCAGCACAGGAAGGGGGCTGGCAGCCCCATGCTCCTCGCCCGCCGGCCCCGCCAAGCAGGTCTCGGGGTGCAGGCGGAGGCATTGGCACGGCAGGGCAGCCCCCGGCTCCCCCCGGGCTCCAGCCACAAGTTCTCCTTCCTGAAGGGCCCAAGGCTCGGGGCAGCCCCTGGGGATGAAAGAGCCACCAGCCAGCATGAAGGGGCTTGGAAGAAGATGTCTGCCCTCTACTCACCCCGGATGGGCAGAGCCAAGGCAGCTGCGAAAGGTACGTCCAAGCGGGGCTGGGCGCCTGCCTGGGCTCTCTGGTGGCTTTGGCATTTCTGTGCCTCATTGCACGTTGCCAGCTCCTCTCTCCTCTGGCCCCACGGGCAGGTACGGATGCGGCTGCTCTGGCAGAGGAACGGCCCCTGGAAAGCACTGACTGCAAGAACGGTCCCTCCACACCCGGGACCGGCGCCCCTGGCCGGGAGCTGCCAGCCTGGCAGGACCTGCACTCCGGGCTGCTGCACTCGGGCGTCGTGTGCCTGCCAGGTAACACCGGCACCGTGAGAGCCTTGGGGATGTCGGGAGAGGCCTGTGGAGGGACAACGCTGTGCTGCTGGAGAGGGGGTTCGGGAGGAAAGTTTCAGGGCTTTGCTGGAGGCTGGAAAGCCTCTGAGCGGAAAATTTCCCTTCAGCAGGGCAAAAAAATGAAACCCATGAAAACCAGCAGTCTGCTCTGAGCAGCTGCCCCGGCTCCCAGCTGCACCGAGCCCTCCCACACCATTCCTCACCAGTGAAGCCGTTCAGCTTTCAGCTGCCAAACACTAAACATTTGGCTTCTTCCTTTCCCAAGAGCTGAAAAACAGCGACAAACCCCATCTTCTTCTCAGGAAGAACTTCCCCAGCAGCTCTGCCCTGGCATTTCCAGGGCCCGTGTTTGTGCCGAGAACCCTCGGGGGCTCCTGCTGCCCCCGAGGAGGGGCTGGGGGGTGGCATAGGATCAATCGGGCTGAGCCCCCCGAGCTGAGCCGGGGCAGAGCCCGCTCCCGCGCCCCTCTGCAGCTGCCCGTGCTTGGCGAGCAGCAGCGAGGCTGCCGGGAGCCCCAGCCCCTCCAGGGGCTGCCAGACGGTGGGTGATAGAGGGGTCACTCGCCCCTTTCCCCGCAGGGAGCTCGGACAGGCTGGGCAGGGCTCTGCTGCAGGTGACCACCAGCGGCAGTGCCTGGGGGGCCGCGTGGTGCTCGGCTGCTGAGCTGGCGAGGCTCATCCTCCACCTCTGCTCCCTCCCCAGGTAAGGGCCACGAGGACCTGCCAGGGACCCCCAGCTGCCTTCTACCTCGGGGGTCCCAGGCAGCCCCGGGCCACGCCAGGATGGATGCGCAACATCCCGCACTTGCTGGTTTGGGCACATCTCGCATGTCCCCGCCACATCTGCAGTCCCTGTGCTGTGTCTCTGCCAAAGGCGCCGCAGGGCTGGCCATGCTTCGGCTCGGGTGTCCCGCAGGGACGAGGCCATCGCCTGCGGGTTCCTGCCTGCCCTCGCCCGCTGCCCTGGGCACGGAGCTGTGGGAGGGGGCTTGGAGCGGGTGCTGCCCGAGGGGAGGGACCCCGCTTCATGAGCCGCTTCTCACCAGTGCGCTCTGCCCCCACTCACTGGAGTTCTCTGTGCTAGGGGGGCAGTGAAGGACGCTGGTCTGACCGTCGTGGTGGACGCCAGGAAGCAGCCACCTGCTCCCGCCCTGTTCTCAGCCCTCCGCTCCGTCCAGGTACGCCGGGCTCCGTGTTCCTGTGCCGTGGATGTGGACCCCGGGGTGGGGTCCCTGCCCAGCATCGAGTGCTGCTGCCCTTCGGGGGTCCCTCGGAGCCTCCCCTGCGCCTGCCACATGGGGTCATCCCCCGGCTGGCAGCTTCTGCAGCAGCCTCCAGCACTGCTGCGCCTGGGGCCGTGGATTTTCCTCTTGCTCATTTTCTGGCAGGTTTTACCTGTAAGCGTCGCGGTGCAGATTTACTGAGGCAGCTCTCGGCTGCCTGTGGCTGCACCACCATGTGCTGAGCTAGAAAACCCGTGTCCCTTCTGCTGCGTCCTCCCCATTAGCCAGTCCTGGCTCCTGACCCCCGGCAGGTCCGGCAGCACTTAAACAACTGCCACTTTCTTCCCAAACCTGCTGATAAATCTGTAATTTCTGAGAACGCCTGCAGCGGCACAGCCCATCCCTGCCTAGGGCACAAGGACCCCGTTTCCTCCAGCCCCCAAACTGAGCTCACACCCAGCGCTCACATGGCTCCAGCTCCTCAAATGCCAGCCACGAGGCAGCGGCGGTTTGGGACCGCAGGTCCCTTCCCCACAGCCCTGCAGGATCTGCCCCAACCCCCTCCAGCACCCTGCTGGCTGAGCTCACCTGGAAGTCGGCTCCGCAGCACTGGTCCTGGCGGGGTTTCCATGCCGGTGCCTCGTGCTGTCCCAGGGGCCATGGGGTCCTCCTGACCGCAGCAGCCCTGCATGCTCAGGGCTTGGGTGCAACCAGTCCGATACACCCCGTGCCGGCCCCGGTGCTCCCTGTGCATCGCTGGTGCGAGCAACGGGGTTTGCTCGTGAGGCTCTTCCCGCGGGTCCTTCCTGCCAGGGAGCTGGCGGTCGGGACGGGGCTACGGCCTGAGTCCCACCTGGTCCCATTTCCCACGCCAGTGAGCTTGGGGACCTTCTCCTCTGCGATGAGCTCACTGGCCTCAGCCGACTCGGGAAACGGGGCTGCGGCATCATGCGGGTGACCTGAGGGCTGCGCCCAAGGGTTTGCCATGGTGACCCTGCCCTGCCGCCCGCAGAGCGTCTCACCGGGCTCCATCCACACTGTGCTGCTGCTGGCCGAGAAGGAGCTGGTCGCCCATCGCGAGAGGCTGCCCGGGGTGCAGGTGAGCCTGTCCCCTCCCCGTGTCCCCACACTGTTTCTCATGGGAAAAGCAGAGTCAGGGTGAGAGGAGCCTCCCGCCTTGGAGGAGCCTCCCGCCTTGGGGGACCCTCCGTCCCCTCACCTGGAGACCTGGTTTCCCTGCTCAGGGACCCTGGGCAGAGCAGCCCCTCGCTGGGGCAGGTCCTCCGTGTGCTGGGTACAGGGTGAGGCCCTTGGACCAAGCGCCGCCTTGGTTTTCTCCAGTGGCTGGACACAAGCGCTGGGATAATGCATCTAAACTTGAAAGCGTTTATTGTTCTTTTAGTGCTGCTCAGTTTAATTAATATAATGTGAAATATTAATGAGCTTAATCACCTCGCTTGGCTGTTGTGGCAGATGATTGCAGTCCCGGCGATCTCCCCTGCATTCAAACACGGCGGAGCTGCCAGGAGATGCTCCAAGCTGAGCTGCCCTACGGCGCACTCAGCCCTGACAGGGCTACCGCGCTGGTTCACGGGGCTGGGTGGCCTGGGGACAGGAGGGGGCTATGGCCCAGGCTGTCCCTGGGGAGGGACCTGGCATGGTCCCACCGTGCTCACTGTGCCCGCAGGTGGAGACCCTGGCATCGCCGAAGGCTCTGGGCCGCTACGTCGACAGCTCCCAGCTGACCTCAGAGCTGGATGGCACCTTCCCCTACTGCCACGACGAGTGGGTTCAATTCTTCCAGGTGTCTGTTACCACACTGTTAGCCATCGCCTCACCTCCCCACCCCGCTCCTCCATCCCCCCGCCACCTCCTTGGCTCACAGCCATCCCTGGAAAAGCAACAGGAAAGCCCAGGAGAGGGAATAGAAAAGGAGAGCTCTGAGCAGAGGGCAACACCTTCCTGCCTGCTTCTGCCTGCACCTGCCCATCCACCCCCACGTTCCCTTCCTCCTCGGCTTTAACCTGGTGCCCAATGGTACTCCCTGCTCCGGCCTGACGCTGCTCCTCCTCCTCCTCCTCCTTTCGGGCCGGCTGCCCTCCCGCCCTGGCCCCACTGACCCTCGGTGTGTCCCACCCGCAGAGGCTGCAGCCCTTCACGGCCGGGCTCCGGCAGGCGTCAGAGCTGCTGCAGAGCTGCATCCGGGAGCTGCGGAGCACCGATGCGCTGGCAGGGACGCAGGTAATGGGCAGGTTGTCGGGCTTTCCAAAGAGCCCTGCAGAGCCCAGTCTGCAGGCCAGCACATAGCGGCATCTCACTCTGGTTTCCCAAAACCCAGTGCCACCGCTCCTGGACTGACCCCTGTCCCCTCTGCTCATCCCTCGGGGTGCAGCCCCGGATGCCCACCCTGTGCCAGCCCGGGAGCCGCCAGGCGAGGCCCCGGGTGAGCCGCTTGTCCAACCCGCTCTCCACAGGATGCGGCTGCCGGCATCGGGAGGCACCAGGAGCTGATGCAGAAGGTGCTGAGCGACCCGCAGCTAGTGCTCGTGCAGCGCGAGGCGGGGGCCGTGCTGGCCCGGCTGCGCAGAGAGGCCGCCCGGCTCGGCGCCTCGGCCCACGCCAGGTAGGAGCGGGCAGCTTGGCCGAGAGAGGGGTGACAACGCCGGGGACCCCCAGCTCCTCCCCAGGGACAGCCCTCTCCTCAGGAGCGTGAGCTTCTTGCCAGCAGGTCCTGGAGCTAGTGCTGTGCTCCCTCCTGCCCTCAAACCTCCTCCGAGCCAGGAGCTTGGCTCTCAGACAGCAGAATTCCCATCATCCCGGCTGGGGAGGGTGCTGGGTCCCGGGCAGGGTCTCCTGCCCCCGGGCCAGGCTCCGGGGCTGCTCGGGGAGCCCGCAGCGAGCCCTCCAGGCTGGTCTCAGGCAAAGCCACTAGATGGGGCCAAGCCCCGGCGATGCTGCACTCCTCCGGTGATGACGCGCTTGTCCAGCCATGCCAGGTTCCTCCAGCCATGTTCCTCCAGCCATGCCAGGTTCCTCCAGCCATGCCGCACATGTCTGGCCGTGCCACGCTGGTCTGTGCCCGCAGGCAGCACAAACCTCACTGCTCCCTTCCGCTCCCTTCTCTCATCTGGGCCGGCCACACCGGCAGCCAACGCTTTCCTGTCCCATGTCCCCTGACATCCATCTTGCTCCATGGGACGGGGAGGTGTCAGGGCACCAGTGCCCTCGTGTCCTGGGTGGGCTCTGAGGATGCACGAGGTGGCTGATGAGAAGGTCTTTTGGTTGCTCCTGCCCTGGGCACCCGCCAGCTCTCACCAGCCACACGTGCTGGGTTGTTGCCTGTCCGCTCCCTCTGCTCCCGACTGCCCATGTGGGCACATGCCAGCGCGCCCCTCCAGGGAGCTGCCCTGTCCCGGAGCTGCTGCCCCATCTGGCATCATCAGGAGGAGCCGGCAGCACCCAGCACTGACAGCCCCTCTCCTCCCCACCCACCAGGGCCAGCATGGAGTCAGCCGAGGGGCTGTACAGCCAACTGGAGGAGCAGCTTCACGAGCTGGTGTCCCAGTCCAACAGCTGCCTGGAGCGCCTGGAGTTCCTCCAAAAGGTCCGGCAGCTCGAGGCCGAGTTCAGCAAGGTGAGTTGGATGTCCCTGGAGCAATGCTCTGCGTTCAGCGTCCTGATCCATGCTGGCAACCTCCACGGTGTTCCCACGGCTTAGCATTTTGGGCACATTTCCTCACTTTTTGGGCACATTTCCTCGCTTTTTGATGATGAAGGAAGCCCAGAGAATGACAGGATTGCCTGAGCTTTGATTTTAATTATGGGCTGACTGTGTAACCGCGCCTGGGACAGGGCGCCCAGTCGCGTGTCCTGTTCTAACCGAACCAGGACGTTGGGGAAGGAAGGGGAGGTGTTGCCGGTGGCTGGTCCCGCCTGACCCCCTCCCCTCTCTCTTGCAGCTGGGGTGCTGGCTGGACGGGGAGGCAGCGACGCGGCTGCAGGAGATGGGTGCTGAGGAGTGGAGCCCTGACAGCTCCCAGGGCTCCGCCGAGCAGTTTAACGAGTTCCTCGTCCAGGCAACAGTATGTTTGGGGGGGGCTTTTCTGGCACATGCATCCCTGGGGTATCACTGCCCACAGCGGTGCAGGGCAGCTCCAGCCACTGCCTCGGCAGAAGCTGAAAATGCCGAACTGGAAATGCTCGGGAGTCGTTACGAGGTTTGGTACAACCAGCCCGAATCCCCTGGGTTTGGAACGAGGCTTCTGGCCAAAACCGGGAGTCCCCAGGCTGGCTGGGTGAAGCTCCAGTTTTCTTGCCCACCTTTGCCGGGGGCTGTGGGCAGCCCTGCTCAGGGGAGGGGACCGTTGCGCTGCCTCTTGGTGCATGCTGGGCTGGGGCTGCCCATCCTGACCCCTCCTGCGCTCCATCCTTCACAGCCCCCTTCCTCCCGCCGCAGGGCCAGGCTGCCGAACCTGGACGTCCATCAGAGAACAAGTGAGGTGGTGTCCAGGATTTGTTCTTCCCATTCCCCCAGAAGTGGGGTCCCTGTAGTTAGGGAAGGGAGGGGGAAGCAAGGCAAACCCGCTCAGGACAGGACAATGCGTTTTATGCGCTTTGAGCCGAGCCAGCAGAGAGCAGAGAATCCTCGTTCTCTTTGTTTCTTCTCACTTGCCCAGAAACATTCCTCACATAGCTCCGACAGTGATGCCGAGTGCTGACCTGCCCTGCACATGCGTCCCAGCGCAGCAGGTCAGTGCCGTTCCTGGAGCACGGAGCTTGTTCCTTCCTGCCGTCCCTGCAGGCTCAGTACCGGCATGGCTTGGCCCTGTGTCAGGAGGCGGCTCAGGTCCGAGACACAGATTTCCCTGAGGCAGACCCCTTCCAGGCAGCTGCAGCCCTTTTCCAAACAAAGCTGCTGAGCTTCTCCAGGCAGGTGGAGCGGCGGCAGGCTGAGCAGGAGCTGCTGCGGGAGCTCGACTGGTTCTCCAGCAAGGTAGGTGCCTGGGCTGCCCTCCTGCAGGAGCCGGTGCCGGCTGGGCAGCCGTGGAAACAGCCACTCTTGTCTCCCCCAGATCACGGGGCTGCAGCTGGACTGCTGGCAGTGCTCAGCCCGGGCCAGGCGCAGGGAGGGCCAGGCGCTGCGCTGCCTGCAGAGCTCCTTCCAGAAGCTGTCGGTGGAGTTCGCCCAGGAGAAGCTGCAGGAGATGAAGGCTCATGTGCGCAAGATGCAGAGCAGCCGCGGGCTGGCAGCCTGGGCCGAGGCTCGGCACAGGTACCAGGAGACCCGGCGGATCCTGGAGGAGATGCTGGCAGAGCTGCAGGAGGCCTGGGGAGCGCAATCCAATGGGCAGGGAGTCTCCTTCAGCCCCCCCAGCTCAAGGTGTGCAGCTCCTTGCAAGGAAGCCCCAGCCTGCAAAGCAACTGCCAGCCCCCGGCCGGTGGTGTCGGGGGGACGGGGAGCGGTGGAGCAGCCAGAGCCCGGGGCTGGGGAACCAGGACAGTCTCAGGCCGGCAGCATTCCCAGCCCCGTGTTGGGTGCAGGGCCGAGCTCCCCACAGCCCCGCTGCCAGCGGGAGGGTGACCCTGCCTTTCCCTGCCGCGCCTCTGCTCACACCTCCCTCCCCAGACCGGAGAGCGGAGCCTGCCTGGGAGCTGCGGGACACCTTGCCCAGGAGCGCAGCCAGCGGCATCCCTTCACCCTGCCTGCCCGGGCGCGTTGTCCTGGTGCTGACCCATCGTGTCCCAGCACTGTGCTCCATGGGACTCTCTCAGCCCCTGGCACACACGCTCTGCCTGGGCATAGGCGGGCAGAAGCCGCCCAGTACTTCCAGGTTTCCAGCCAGAGCAGTTTCTCCTCTGAAGACTCAGACTCACAGAACTCCACCGAAGACACCCCAGCAGCAAGCCTGGCTTTGCCCCGGGACCGCCACAGTCCCAGACTGCCTTGCCCCTCCGAAAAGCCCCCCCAGATCGTTTACCTGGAGAACCACCACACCGAGAGCCCAGCTAAAGCAAATGCCAAGTAACACCTGTGCCTTCCAGCTGGGGCTGTTTCTGTCCAGCTGTGGAAGCCTCAGTCACCGACTGGATGGGACATCCCGTGCTTGGAGGTGGGATGCTGGGACCCGTTGCCCAACCCTCAGTCCCAGAGTCCTTCAGTCCCCCGTACTCAGCACTGAGCCGCTGTGGAGCAGCAGTAGCCCCAGCCCCAGCCCCTCGAGGTCTGTTAATGGTCTACCAAGGGCGTAGCAATCCGTGCCCGACATCCAGTTAACCCTGCGAGCGCCAGGTTTGCCTCAGCTCAGCGGTGAGGAGGGTCCTGTGGAAGCACAGACCTGTGCCAAGGCGTTTCTGCCCTCCGGCCTCACTGCGCTCTCGGGTGGTTTCACCATCCTTGAGCGACAGCAGGGTTTTGTTCCTGAGCACCTGCTAACGTGGGACTAACGCTGTTAATGTTAATAAACCTGAAGAGAAGCGCCTGGCCTGGTCCTCGTGGAGCAGAACCGTGTCCTGCCCAGAGCCTGGCACTGGGATGCTAGCCCAGGCTCCCCACGGCTGCCCCAGCCCAGTGCCACCACCACGAGAGCCTCCAGTGCCGCCCGTGCGGGCTGTGGCCGCAGCCTGGCTCTCCTGGCCAGCACCCGCTGTGGTCCCGCTCAAACCCTGCCCCGCTGGCCCCTGCTGCCAGGGCTTGGTTCAGAAATGCCTCTGGCTTGGGGTCTCACTCCCGGGGGCTGAGGGTGGTGTCATCCTGCCCAGCCTCCACTCACGGGGAACGTGCTGTCCCCAAGCCTGGGGGATGCGGCTGAACTGGGCACGACCTCGCTGATCTCCATCTGAAGATGGAGATCCCCCGAGATCCCGTCCCCATGGGCGCACCCCGCCAAGCGGCACCGCCTGTTTGCCCACCTCCCGCAGCCGCATCATGAGCTAATTGAGAGACACCTAGAAAAGCAATATCTAACGTAGGGGCTGTTCCAGCCACGGCGTGGTCACGGCTCACGACGCTGCGCCCCGGCAAAGGGCACCGGCCCATCCCAGTGCTGGTGAGCATCACTCACACCCCCCGCAGCCTTGTTTGTGCCAAATGCCCCGGCCCAGCCCGCTGAGCTCCTCTCTGGACGCTGCAGTCCCGGCTGCCCCCCGCCGTGCCAGTGTCATTAACAGCAGCGTTAATGAAGACCGGTCCCAGCCTGCTCCCAGGCGCTGCCCTGGGACCTCCTGCCTGTCGCTTCTCCCCGTCCTGCCTGCTGTCTGCTCTTTCCTCCTTACAGTTCTTTTAAACTCCATCTTCTCCAGCTCAGACACTCATTTCCCCGGCAGCGCGTCCATCAGCCGCTCCATGAGTCCCTGTAGCCGAGCCTGTCCCAATCTTTCAGCTTAAAAGGAATTATCGGAGAGGGACACTGGGGAGCTCTGCATGAGCCGTCCTGGGTGGACCCAGCCGGCTGCACTCCATTCTCCAGCCCACACCGCATCCCGAATGTCACCGAGGTCACCCCAGCCAGGCCACTGCTCCTACCTCCCGCTGCTCCAGCAGTTACCCGTTCCCAGGCCCTGTGCCGCGTTTAAAGGGCTCAGAAATCCCCTTGCTGAGGAGCTGATGTAACGCGCAAATCTGGAGAAGGAGCAGACAGACTCCCCTCCTCCTGCCCCGCTGTCCCCATGAGCCACCCAGGGCTGGCTGGCCCCACGCTGGCTGGCTGGGCATGCCTGCTCCCCGTCCCCACGCACGTGGCTGCTGGAAGCTGTGCCCGCCCGGACGGTGCCAGCTCACTGCAGGAGCCAGGAATCACCTCCAAGAGCATTTAACACCCAGCCCGGTTGTTCCCTCACTCCGTTTCCTGCTCTACTGCCAGCTGGTTTGGTCTATCACCCCGTTACACGCTTGCCCCTGCAGTGCCCTGAAGAAGCAGCACCTCCCAGACCCCTCTCTGAGACCCGTTTCTGTCCGCTGTTTCCCAGAAGCCGGCGGCTTTGGAGCTCCTCGTTCCCAGCGTGTGGCCACATGCGGCTGAGCTCAGCCTCCTGTGACCAGCGCAGCGCACGCGTCCCACCCCGGGCTTGTGCCGGTGCCCAAGCAGGCTGGACACACCACCCACGTTACTCATCCACCCTGGGAAGGGCAGACAGTGCTGGTGATGAGCAGCACTCACCGTCACCACCCCAGGGACACCTTTGAGGGGAGGGAGCCAGCAGGGACGGCTGGACCAGCTGGGGGCTGCTGGGGCTGAGCTGCCCCAAACCCAGACAGCTGCCTGCATCAGCCCCCGCTGCATCCCGGCATCCTCCCCGCGGTGCCTTGTCCGGGGAAGTGCTGAGCAGACGGCTATGACAAATGAACCGCTGTGTAAATCGAACGAGAGCGAGGAGGAGGGATGAGGATATCACGACTGAAATAACCGTGCGGAAGCATTGGGGTGACGCTGTCATCGCACATAAGCCCTTCGCTGCCGCGCCACCCCTGGACAAGCGTTTCCCATCCGCAGCTGAAGCTGCTCCTGTCGCTCTGCGGCGCTCCCAGAGGCACAGCGCTGCCAGGCTGAGAGGGACAGAAACGCGGATCGATACGCCTGTCACTGCAGGGATTGATTATGCTAATGAACGCGGGGAGCCGCTGGGCCGGCCGAGGACAGATCGCTGCTGGCGCCTGGCTGGCAGCGGAGCGGGATCTGCCTCATCCCATCACATAATTCAGGAGGTGAAACCTCTCTAGTGGCCACGAGTAAAACTTCATATTGATCCCGAAGCGCTTTGCTTGTTTATAGCAATAGCAGCCGCGGTGCCCCAGAAGATGGATTTTTACGCCTCGCTGTTCTCCTGCACCATCGCCAGGGGTGAGGTGAGGCCAGGGGCTGGAGTGACCCGGATCCACAGAGGGCAGAGATGTCCGGGACCGAGCCTTGGGCTTCCCAGCCCTGTGTTGGGAACCTGCTTCTTTGTTTAACCGGGGCAAACAACATCCGGGTTGGCTCCCACACCATCACCAAAGAGGTGCTCAGCATTTCTCATTTCTTCTGCTTCTGTTTAAACAGCCACTTTCCCAGGAGCCCTTTGAAGAGGCACCTGAACCCATGTCACCATCACACGTGGAGCAAAGCCAGCCTCCGCGCCTCAGCTCCCTCTAACCTCACCTGCAGAGATTGTGGCACCAGGATGGATGACGCTCAGGGCGAGCAACTCCTCGCCCCCACCCCCGGGCTCTGGGGGCTCAGACCCCACCCTGCCCACGACAGGCGCGTCCCAGCTCCAGGACACGCACAGAGGGGACAGGCTGACCCAAAGGCTGCGAGGAGCCGGAGGTCCATCCAGCAAGGCCTGGACAGGGGGTTGAGATGTAAACACCAGCAAAGCAGATGCCTGGAGGCTGGGGAGAGAGGAGCGGAGACGAGACCGAGAGGCACCGGTCCCGCAGCAGGATGCGTGCCCGGGGCCATAGCGAGCCCCGCTTTTGCTGCATGGCGAGACGGGGTCTGACAGCGTCGAGCCGGGGCAAACCCAGCGAGCTGGGGACCTTTCTGATCTGCCATTTGTGAGCCGCAGCAGCAGCGACAGGGCTGGCCGAGCCTGGCCTTGAGAGCCCTCACCCTGCCATCCAAACTCCTCAATAAAACGCTGCGGAGAATCAGGGGGAAATAATTACTGTCACGAATGATAAATGCTTCATGTCTGCAACACCGTTCCCAGCCAGCTGTGAGTGCTTGGCCCGGAGCACCAGCAGGTCCCTGGGGATGGGGACGGGGGTGATCCCCGTGCCACAGGGACCCCCAAGCTGGGCTGGTGTTTGTCCCCACTCAAGCCCCGCAGTGCGGGAGCACCCGAGGCAGTGGGATGCCAGAACCAGCCAGGGTGGGAAGGTGCTGCCATCACTCCAGTCTCCTCTGCCCTGGTGGGAAGTGCCTTTTCCCCCTCTGCTGCCTCCCTGGGCTAGGAAAAAGTTGGGACTTTCTAAATGGTAGTTTTTAGGTTTGGGGGAACAGCATTTTCCATGGAGAAACAGCATCATTCCCTGAAACAGATGGAATTCAGATTCCTCTGAATAAAGCAAACAATGGCTTTCCTGTTGTTTTCCTTTTCCAAAAGTGGAAAAAAAAAAAAAAAGGATATTTTGCAAATCCTGAGATTAACTGATAACATAAGGGAGAATGTCCAGCCCCGTTCTGGAGGGTGAATCGTTTCTTCGGAAGAGCCCCATGTGGATGCGTCCAACCAGAAAGTGTTTTTGCAACATTCTGTGAAAATTTTCTTATCTCTGCTGATCCTTCAGTGTGTGATTTATGACTCCGAGTCTGACCAATTAAGCTATAACCTTTCCGGGAAGGCAAGTGCAGGAGTTAATCAATGTCTCTTTCCCACCTATGAAATGGCAAAATCATTTGTCACAGGCTGGCGGGAGGTGTCCTGTGGGGCTGGGCTGGCAGGAGGGTCCAGTGGGGCTGGGCTGGCGGTGGGGATCCTGTGGGGCTGGGCTGGCAGGAGGGTCCCGTGGAACTGGACTGGTAGGGGGCACCCCCTGGGTCTGGGCTGGCAGGGGGGTCTCGTGGGGCTGGGGCACGGGGCACCGCAGCCAGCCCAGCCCACAGAGGGAAGCTCCCGCAGAACCTGGAGAAATAGGAAAAACACATTTTTCCCACGGAGGAAAGGTAATAAATGCGAGATGCAGAAGATGACCAAACCACCTTGGAGACAGAGACGGGCCGTGGGCAAGGATGCCAGCCCTGGTGTGGGTAACTGCCCTCCTCTTCCTCACAGCAGCCCTTGGGGACGGCCGTTCCCCCTCTGGCTTCTCGCCCCCTGCTCTGGCAGAGCAGCCAGTACCTGGCCGGCACCGAGCAGGGAGCTTGAGCTGAGGTCAGCTACTGCACTCTTCCTCCTCCTCCTTCTCCTCCTCCTCGCTGCAGGGTTCCTGTCAAGCCCTGCCCTGCAGACGGCAGGGGCAGAGGGGACACTGAGATATCAACCACAGTGAGACGGAGGGAAGAGGAAGGAAGAAACGGGCAGGACAAGGGGCACCAGGGCTGCAACCATGGCCGTGCCCTTGTCCTGGGCAAGAAGGAGCGCACGGACGATGGGAGGCAAGGCAAAGGCACAGGGACCACCGCAAGTGGGACAACACGAACCCCCTGGACGGGTCCCCCAGCGGTTCCGGTGCCAGCGGAGCTGTCCCAGGCCCGTTCGTGTTGTAGCAGGTGCTGGCATCAGGGCTTGGCTGCAAACAGCCACAGGCGTTTCAGACCAAAGCAGGACGGGGACTTGGCCCATGCCGCAGCAGAAGCATGGTCGTGCCTGGATTCGTCCTCCTGAGGGGTGACCGAGGCACCGCGCCTGGCTCCGGCAGGTAAACACAGCGGGAGCCCTTAACGCACGAGGAGTGAACGGCAGCATGAAGCCACACGGCGCCATCCTCGGCTTCGCCGGGGGCTGGACGTGGCTGCGAGCAGAGATGTCCCACAGCAGCTTCCTTATCTCCAAGCTCCTGCTCAGACCGAGCAAACGTGGGTCTCGCCCATCATCAAGGCGAGGTGGCTGGTGCTCCCAGGGAGCTGCTGGGTGGCCGTAAAAAAAGGCAAAACCAAAGAAACCAGCAATATCAAAGGCGAAGAGGAGGGGTGTAAGGCAAGGCCAAAGGGCTGAGCTCCAAACACAACTCCAGCCTGGCTGAGTCAACGGTCAACTGGCCAGGGCAAGGCCAGCCCAGCTGCTCTCCATCGGCCCAGCTGTGCCTCCTCCGGAGGAACCGCTGGAAACACGAGCGTGCCAGTGCTCGCCCGGCGTCCCAGCAGGTGCCCACCCCCAGGACGCTCCCAGGGGACAGGCCAGCACAGATGTCCCCCTGCACAGGGGAAGCTCATCCCTCGCATGGGAGTCCTGAGGAATCGCAGGATTTCAGGGATTTAAGTCCAAACCCAGGGGGTCACAGGGGAGCACAAGCACGACACACACCAAAGCCATGGCAGGGAGTCAGATCCCTCTTGTTTTCCTCCCTCCAACCCCACTGGAGCTGGTCTGGATGAGGGTGGTGGAGGATTTCTGGGAAAAGGCACATTGGAGAAGCCGGCACCCTGGGGGTGGGGGAGCAGAGGGGTTCCAGCAAACTGCTGGGAAATGACACTGGGGGACTGGAATCCAACCACTTCAGGCAGCAAAACACCGTGTCCCCACTCACACCTCCCCCTCAGTGGGTACGTGTCCGTCCCACGCAGCACCACAGCCCACTCTCCTGCTCCACAGGACCCCGCTGGCAGCAGGACCAGATTCCTGGCCATGCCAGGGCCACCGGCTCCTAAAGGCTCGATGGGGCTGGAGAATTGCTGCTGCCCACCAGCAGGTCCCATCTCCCCAGGGCAGCAGGAAGGGGCTGCCCCATCCCTGGGGAGTCATCGCAGAGACGGCCCTGCCCCCTGCCCCAGCCCTTCTGCCCCCCATTGAGCTCAGAGACCCAATAAATCAAGTGACATGGAGAGGTTTCTGTTTC
Organism: Buceros bicornis; assembly: GCA_027563805.1. Taxonomy (NCBI): domain Eukaryota; kingdom Metazoa; phylum Chordata; class Aves; order Bucerotiformes; family Bucerotidae; genus Buceros; species Buceros bicornis. The sequence continues at coordinate 596,871 of JAODLK010000029.1, read as the reverse complement.
TCTTTTTTTTAAGCAGAAACACAAGCTCGGCCTAAGAACAAAGACAGTGACATAACAAATTCCTCCTCAATCCCCCGTTGGAAGCAGGTCCCAGTGCCTTGTCCCAGGGCTTTCCAGAGTAGCTGCTTATCAGCTGTCCGGCCCCTCCGCTGATGCTGCTCTGGAACTCTGCACTTCTCCCTTCTCGGAAACAAACTCTGGCTCCGCCAGTGCCAGGAGCCACGAGCCAGAGCCCAGGACAATGTCCAACACCACTGGCACATCCCTCCTCCTGCCTTGTGAGCAGAGGCTGCTCTGACCCCAGGGGGCTGCGTCCACCGTATGCCCCGTGGCTGCGACACCAGAGCACGCTGGGCTCCCCAGAGCTGGCTGCGGGGACAGGTGGAGAGACAATCTGCTTTTCCTTGGAAAATCAATTTCTCTTCCCAAAGGTAACTGCTGCCCGGTCCCTGCTGCCCGGCCTGCCCCACTGGCACTGCTGCCACTGAGAACAAGAGCCCCTTTGTGCCAGCTCCCCCCGCCTGGGGGGGTGCAGCACCCACCAGTGCAGGACCCAGCCCCGGTGCAGCACCCAGCCCGTCTTGCTCAACCGCTGGCCCAGTGCCAGAGCTACCTGCAGTGACCCGAGACCCTGAAACAGGAGCAATACCTTCCCAGCCCCTGCCCCTGCCCTGAACGGTGACATCTGCCCGTCACCACAGTCACCCACCTCAGCTTTCCCCCGTCTGCCAGCCTGTGCCACCTCGCCCCAGACTGTGGTGTCCTTAGGAGTCTGTCCTCGCTGTGACTGCCCAGCTCTCAACTCGGTCCCTACCAGGTGCAGAGCAGCTACAGCTATTTCCCCTCCACTTCTGAAGTGGTTTTCCTTGCTCACAGATCAGGGCTCCCCTCCAGCTCTGGCACGCCAGGAGTAACTGCCACATCCCGCGTGCCGGGATCCCTCTGGTCAGCCACCAACACTCCCCACTGGCCCCGTCATCGCCAGCGTAAGACACTTCCTCACCCTTAAACCTTTCCCCAAAGTCATCCCAGTCCCACCATCCCCTTCTCAGACTTGCCAGGACAGCACGGAACCTGGGACAGGGACGGCACGATGCCGGGGTCACTGCACAAGGCGGGGGGCAGACGGGTCACCCCACTGATGGGAACACCCCGGGGCTGGAGGCAGCGCAGGCAAATGGGCAGATCCGTTAAAGTCGGTTGACAAATCAACAGGACGGCTCAGGAAGACACTGTCCCTTTTCAGGGTTTGTTTATCTGCCTGCACAAGGGGCTGAGTCAGGAGCGGGGCAGCCGGGGGCTGCCAGCCCGCCCCGCACACACCCAGGAAAGCAAACAGAGTCTCTGCGTGCGCCGGCTGGGAGGCGAGCAGGCAGCACGCTTTGAAGCAGCTCCAGGACCCGGCTGGGTGCGAGGGAAGTCGCAGCCCTCCCCGGCGCACCTGGAGCAAAGGAGGAGTTATTCTGGGCACCCAGCAGGGCAAACACCCTCTTAATGCAGCCTTGTCTTGCTAAACTGAGTAAAAACAAGCCACCGGTGCGGTGCGGCTGCCCGTCCACGAGCAGCATTTTCCAGTGCCTGGGCAGACGGATGCCTCTGCGATACGTGGTGGAGAGCAAAGCAGACACTAAAGCTGGAAACAAGGAGGTTTCCTCTCGCTGAGGCACTGGGCATCCCTGGGGGACAGCCGGGCTCCCAGCCCCAGGTGCCAGAGCAGGGACGGACACCGCCAGCCATCCTGCTCTGTGCTGGGACAGAAACCAGGCAGAATCAGTCCCCACGGCCTGAGCGGCCCGGGCACGCCAAGCACCCCAACACCCCTCACGGCGACACACCGCTCTGCTCCCAGCCCAGCAAAGAAGAGCCCGTCTCCAGTTGCCCCGTGGCACTGTGGGCTGTTCGGCATACGTTTACCCGGGGCAAATCAAACACATCTGCGACACATCCGGGACACACGCGGGACCTTGGGCTGCTGAGTGCATCCGAAGTTCACGAAGGCAGGAAAAGTGGGCTTGTGCGGGCAGAGCCGGACCCCGCACCCTCCCGAGTGAGCCCGCGCTCACTGGCACTTGTCACTGCTGGTGGTGAAGGCTCGGTGCCAGGAAGCAGCCCTGGGCGATAACGGCTGCCGGCGGGGCTGTGGGTCCCGCTGCCACCAGCCTGGCAGCTTGGCGGGGGAGAGGGATTCCTGGCATCCCCCTGGACCCCCACCCTCATGAGCCCTCCCTGCACCCATGGGAGCAGCTCAGCCCAGCTCTGCCCTCGCTGCCTGCACCGAGGTGTCCAGGAGGGGGAAGAGGGCAACGGTTTTGGAGGCTCCTCCCGAGCCTGAGCAAGGAGAGTGGGACCCCATGGGGGTAATGGCAGGGTGTGGGGTGGGGCCGTGCTGGCAAAGGCTCCCCTCACCACCACCCGCACACCCCCTGCCTGGGCGCAAATGTGCTGGAGCGGGGCCATGAAAAGCAGCTGCCCCCAGCTCTCCCTCAGCAAGGATTTGCTGCACTCACTCTAATCTCCCTCCCCGCCTGCCCCGCGGGTGGTGATGAAGGAAGGGTCTCCCACGGCCATGGCTGCAACGCCAGCACCAGCTCAGCTCCTTCCCCAGGGACGGTGCCTTTCCAGGGCCCCCCTGCCCACTGCCAGGTAACACGGGGCAGCGTGGGGGCAAAGTCAGCCGTGTGCCCCCACCCCAGCCATGAGTCCCCAGCTCGTGGGGCTTCTCCTGGGTACCTGCTCTCAGCACACTCAGACCATACCCTGGCACTGGCTGTACCAAAAAGCCCTCTGTGGAGCTGGGGTTGTTGCACATCTCACTGCAAACCCTCCCAGCGCGGTGCTGCAGCATGCCCTGGCAGAAAACATCACCTGCGTCCAAGAGCCCCTCACCAGGACCACCCCGAGCGCTGGGGGAACGGATCCAGCTGCGTGACCAGGCACAGCGGGGCATGGGAGAGCCCAGGGCAGCAGGGCCTTACCGGGGCACAGCCCATGAGTGTCCCTGTGGACGAACCTGGGCAGACCAAGCGATGGACCCCAACCACTTTCAGGATATCCACAAGAAGGTCCTTGGTGCTCGCAGCAATGCATCAACCACCAAGCCTCCCAGGCTCCGGGAGGGGAGCGGGTGAAGGGTCTGGGGGAACGGGAGGGAACTCATCCGGCTGAGGAGGGTTTCCAGTGTGCAGCCGCCCTGGCACAGGGGCCGCAGCACCCGGCACCCGGCCAAGAGCCAGACAAAAGGGGTTGGTGTGGGGCTCTGCCAGGAACTAAACCCATCCTTGGGCCTGGCCCTGGCCCTGGTCAGCTTAAATCACGTGAAGAAAAACCCGTGACTAAACAGTCTTCTCCAGAGGTGAAACATCTCAAGACCTTGCTCCTCACAAGCCACACCGTTGCTCCGGTACTGAGAGCAGCCCCAAGACCCCCCAGAGGGGTGGGCTCTCTGCCCTCTGCCCCTGCCAGGTGCTCTCAAGCATGTGGGGTCACTCTTGGGATGCCCACAGAGAATCAGCCCACCCCAGGCAGCACTGCTGGCAGCCCGCTGTGGCCAGAGACCCCCGGGCAGGGGAGGGATGGTCGGTGCGTGGGGCAAGGGCTGGGGGGCACATCGCTCGGACCCCTGTTCCGAGCACAGCTCCCCATGGCACCGAGCCCCGCAGCGAACAGCAAAGTCTCCAGCACATTCTCCCTCCAACAGTGCCATTTCCAGCCCCTCTTCCCTCGGCCAGCCCGACACCCTGCCGGGAAGGGGCATTGGCCGCTGCGCTCCCAGCAGCTGCATCCCCTGCCAGAACCGGCCGGGCACGGCGATAAGGCACGGGGGAAGAAAACTTTATAAGGAGAAAACATTCCCCAAGTTTCTGGCACCTTGGTGTGAGCTGCACAGCCCCTCTCCTCCCCCTACTTCATTTTTTTCCCTCCCTCCGCTTTTACCCGGCGCGTTTCCAGCCCCTGCCCGGGGGCGGCTCCGGGGGCCGGGGCGGGAGCTGAACCCCCGGCAACTCTTTTTATTTTTGGGTGGTTGTTTTAAATAGGTGGGACAGAAACCACTCCGTTTCCTGGAAACGTTGTTTTCCCTCTTTTCCCCCGCCGTCCCCGGCCGCGGGGGTGTGTGCGGCGGCCGCTATATAAATGGGGCGGGCGGCGGGAGCGGGCAGCGGGCACTGAGGGGCAGCTCCCCCGGCACCGGCACCAGTACCGGGACCACCACCGGCACCGGGACACCATGGCCGAAGGTAAGACCGCAGGACGAGCCCCTCCCGCGGGTGTCCGGTGTTTCTGACCGCCCGCAGCTCCCCCCCGCGACGCCGCCATTCTGTCCCGGAGCTTCCCCCGCGCCCCGGGGCCGTCCTGTCCCGGAGCTTCCCCCGCACCCCGGGGCCGTCCCGCCCCGTCCCGGAGCTTCCCCCACAACCAGCCCGGGGCCGTCCCGGCACCTGCGCGGGGCCGCCGGGGAGCGGGGCGCCCCCGCAGCCCCGGCCTGGCAGCGCCCTCGGCGGTTCCCCGCTGGCTTCGCTTTGCCGGACCCTCGGCTGTAGGGCGGGAGGCACCGGGACAGGCGAAACCCGAGGACGGGGCGGTTTCGTGCCGCCCCGCTCCCTCCCCTCGCCCGCGGCTCCCCCGTGGCTGGCGATGCCCGTGTGCGCAGGACGGAGGCTGGTGCGGGATGGGGGCTGGTGCGGGACGGAGGCTGGTGCTATTTACAGCTCCTGCTGCTCTCGGGGCAGAGCGCTGGCAGCCGGGCTGGAGCCTGTGCCCGCGTCCCGCCCAGGCTGGAGCAAGGTTTCGGGAGGCTCCGTCCGAGGGAACGCTGCCGGCCGTCAGAGAGCCCTCCAGCTCGGGGGGCTTTGCAGAGCTCCTGCGAGGGGGCAGAGACAGCCCCCGCCTCCCCCAGCGCTACCTCCGAAGTCCCGGGAAACGGGACGGTGCGGTACCGGTGGGCGCCCAGCCGCTGCTCCGGTGCCCAGCAGTGCCGCGGGCTGTCCCGGCTGGCCGGGCTCCCGGCACCACAGCGGCGATACCAGCGCCGGTCCCTCGGCTCAGGCACTGCCACAGGCAGCGCCAGCTCCCGGCACGAAGCTGAGCCGCCTCACCCCAGTGCTCCCGTGGTGGTGCCCGGGACCCCGCTGCCACCTGCACGCCTCGGCAGCACCGCCGCCCCCTCCCTGCCCATCTCCTGGCACCGATGTGCTTGGGAAGAGGCACCCGCGCTTTGAAAAAACCTGCTTTTTGCTAAATCCACTGAGGGCGGTAGCCCCGGGTGGCCGGGACGCGGAGGAGCCCCCAGCCTGCTCTCGTAACACACTTACTTGCACCAAGTTCATCTCCGTGTGAGCGCGGTTCTGCTCACACAACTCGTGCGCTGCAGCAGGGAGCTGTGATTCTGCTTCCAAACAGGGAGGTGCAAGGGAAGGGACATTTCTGTGCTCTGTCCCTGCTCCAGGGTCCCAGTGGACTGGCTGGAGGGACCTTGCCATAATTTATGGCCAGTCCAGCAGCTCTCACAGTGCTGCAGGGATCGGTGACAAACCCAGCTGCCTCCCTGGGACACAAAATGCGGGGTCTCCGTGCCCGGAGAGCCAGGAGCAGCGTTTCCACTCAGCTCTCGGAACAGCGAGCTCAGGGTCAGCTATTCCCATCGGGCACTGGCCCAAGGAGGGCTCGGTGGCCACCACGGCTGGCACCAGGAAGGCACAGCCAGCACGAGCAGTGGCGTGGGGACAGTGAGCCGGGCATCATCCCGCTGAGCCGCCCCAGTCAGTGCTGCGCTCGCTGTGTGCTCTCCTGTGCTAAACGGTTCTGCTATTCTGGCAACTAACCTGCCTGCAGACAGAGCGCTCAGGGGTCACCGGCCTCGAGCCATGATGAAGGGTGCTGCATCGCGCCAGCGCAGCGCCTGGCGCAGGGGGCACGTGGCTGCTCTGGCACTCATCTCTGCCAGGAATCGGACACCCTCTTTGTCTCCAAATTTACGGTCGGTCTCCCCCATTTGTCAGCAGTCGCTGAGCAGTGAAGCTGCTGGAGAGCTGCCCTCAGCCTGGCCGGGGCACAGAAGCATCCCTGGCATTTCCTGGGCTCAGCAGCACTCGTTTGGGGTGCGGGCACCCAGACAGCACCATGGCACAAGAAACAGGGCACAGAGCTCAGTTGGGAGATGCCAGCCCAGCCTGCAGAGCCCTCCACGAGGGATGCCCAGAGCCCGGCACAGCAGCAGCGCCCAGGGCTGTGCCAGACACACCGCGGGAGGACAGGGCAGCTTGGGTGGAGGAGGCTGCCAAACGCTGGCACCAAGGTCCATGGTCCCAGGGTCAGGGTGGGGGTAACAGAGATCCCTTCTGCCCGGCCGCGGAGCTGTGTGTGCGGGGCCGGGAGCTGTACATGCTGCTGCCTCCACAGATCTGGTTTTGGAGACGTGGGACCTGCAGTGCGAGCGCAACGGCCGGGAGCACCGGACGGCGGAGATGGGCTGCCAGCAACTGGTGGTGCGGCGGGGACAGCCCTTCACCATCACCCTGCGCTTCTCGGGCAGGAGCTACGAGGAGGGGGTGGACAAACTCGCCTTCAACGTTGAGACAGGTGAGTGCCACCGCGCTAAGCCACCCTCCAGCTCCGCTCACGAGGGTGCTGGGGCTGCGGGACCTGCCCCATCTCGCCCAGTCCCCAGACCCACGGCAGAGGCTGGTGCTGTGCACAGCTTTTACAGCAAGACAGCAAGAAAAGACAGAAATTTGGCTCTATAGTGAGATCGGAAGGGAAGCAATAAAGAAATAAAACAAAGCTGCTGCCTCCTCTTCCTCCTCCTCCCATGGCTGAGCCAGACTCAGGGCCATGCCAGCGCCACCAGCTCATCAGGAATGGCCTTGGCTGCGGCGGGGGAACCTGCCCGAGTCTCCCACCCTCCTGAGAAACGTCAGCAGAAGCGAATCTTTTTGGCCAGAGGGTTCCACAGCATGTGTGCTGGTGGTCTTTTCACCAGCCCCCCATGTTGCCTGCATATCCCCACAGCGGGGTTTGCTCTGGAAACACAAACCATGGAGAAAGGAAACGGCCCCACTGAGCCTCCTCAGCCCCCAGCCCTGCTGCAGCCCCCCAGCAGTGCCAGAGCTGCTACCTGGGACTGGGTCCCTGCAGTTCCACACCGGGGCTTCTCCCATCGCTGCTGTGGCCCTGGCAAGAGCCCGCTAGGAGCCTCGGGAACAGGGATGTGGCTCCTGCAGCCAGGGCTGACCCAGCCAGCAGCTTGGTGCCAAGGGATAGGAAACTCTTGGGCAAGAGTTATTTTGGGGCTGCAGTGTCCTGCTGAGTCAATCAAGCCAGAATTCAAAGTGAAACTGCACCCGGGTTTCCTCACAGGGTAAAACACTCTGTCTCTTTTCCTCCCAAAAGCTCTGGTTTGGCCATGGGGTGACAAACAGGAGCCCAGCACCCCTCCAGCTTCTCCCTAAACCAGCAGCTCCCGCGTTGCCCCCCGGGTCTGCCCTCCCGCTGCACAAACCCGCCAGGTTTCCAGCGGGTCGTGCTGCTCCCAGGCGATCCCAGGCGTGTTTGGCAAGCGAAGAGCCCGGCGGTGCAGCCTCCTGGGGCGAAGCAGCCCCGCAGAAAGAGGGACAAAGGTTCTTCAGCCTCGTGAAGCACGTGGCCGAGCCACCACAGCTGGCTCCAGCACATCCCTCACCAGGGCTGGACCTGGGGGCTGCCAAACCTGTCCCCCCACCACAGCAAAGCCACCGAGGCTGCGTGCCCCCTCCCGCAGGAAAGAGGGGAACGGCTCCGTGCAAAAATAGATCCCGTGTTTTCAAACCAACGTGTTTGGAGAGCCCAGCTCAGGCGCTTGGGGCCCT
>JAODLK010000029.1:565812-588988 GCA_027563805.1 Buceros bicornis | reverse complement strand
AGGAGGAGGAGGAGGAGGAGGAGGAGGAGGAGCGGCTGCAGCAGGTTCCTGTAGCTGCCCCTCCCCACGGCAGCACCAGGCTGACCCTTGCCAAAAGGACACGGTCAGCTCAACTCATCCTCCCCGAGAGGACGGAAGGAGGAACTGTGTCACTCTCATGAGTTCACGGGTATTTTTGGTGACTCGCCTGGTGCTCTGCCCACGCTGTGGGCGACGGCTGGCAGGGGCCCAGCCGGGACCCTGCTCCTGGCAGCACCGGCACCGCCGCAGAGCCGCGTGTGGTCGGGATGGGCGGCACTGCTCCCCGAGGAGCCGTGCTCGGAGGCGCCCGGTGCAGGTGGCTTGGCCACCACAGTCTGCTCGGAGGGGTGGTAGGATCACGCTGTCCTCGGCTCCAGCGCTGCAGCCACTGAGGTCATCACTAACCGGGGGATGTTTGCAGCAACGCCCGGGGCCGCACACACGTAGCTGGGCTGAGAACACCCCCGTGACGGAGGTTACGGGGTTCACAACTGGGCTCTGCCGGGACCCCCACGCCACGGGCTGCAGCAGGACCAGGCTGAGCGGGCACAGGGACTTGGCAGCTCCGTTCCAAGGCAGGAGTGGGGGGGTGCAGCTGAGGGGGTCAGACGTGGCCCTGGGGTGGGAGCTGGGGTGTGCACCCAATCTGCTCTCCTGGCCCTGGGGAACCTGTGGGGTGAGTCTCTCCGTCCTGACCCTTCCCAAGAGACCTGAGCTCGCACAGCCGGGCTGCCCCGTGCCCCAACACCCGACAAACCAAACAGCGAACGGTCCTGGGCTGCAAGAGCCTCTGGGCAGCGCTGCGGGACATGGGAGCACTGCGGGGCAGGTCCCTTTGGCCCAGCCCCTGCAGTGTGGGGCTCCTGGAGCACCAGGAGAGCTGACGCGCTCCCTCTTGGCAGGGCCCTGCCCCATTGAGACATCGGGAACCAGGTTCCACTTTGCCATGACCGACTTTCCGGAGGAATCGGGCTGGAGCGCAGTGGTCCAGCAGCAGGAAGGGGACTCACTCTCCGTCTCGCTCTGCTCCCCCGTCAACGCCTGCATTGGCCGCTACAGCCTGACGCTGGAAACCTCCACCGGCTACGAGGGCAGCAGCTACCACATCGGGGACTTCGTTCTGCTCTTTAACGCCTGGCACCCAGGTGAGGCTTTCACCTTCCCGAGACCGCAGGTCCCAAGATAAGGCAAGCACGAGCCACCCCCAGCCCTGCCAGGGCAGCGCGTCCCCGCAGCTCTCACACTGTTGCAGACCCTGGTGCCCCAAGGCCTGCCCTGAGCTCAAGTCTAAGCAGAAACCCCCATGCTGCTCCCACCTCCACATGGTCCCCACAGTGGGTCAGGGCCACGAGCACCGTCCCCCACCCCAGGACACCCACAGCCCTTTGCTGGCACCCGAGACACCCAACGGCCCATCCAGGCTACCCCACAGCACGGTGCCCCACAGGAGCTCACCTCGGTGGTGCTGGTGCCAAGCCCTGGGTAGCCCCTGGCAGCAGCTCCCAGCAGGGCCAAGGGCAGAGGAAAAACTCCCAATTGCCCCCAGTTGCCCCCACTTGGCCCAGCCCCACCCACCCCTGGGCAGGGCATCCTGCTCTGGGCTTCAGGAGGAGCGCTGGGTGCTCCCAGGGGTGTTCGTGACCCAGTGCAACTGAGGCAGCCAGGCAGCGCTGCGGGCTTACCGGCCCTGGCCGGGGTTTCCACCGCCCCGTGTCCTTCCTCTGCCCCGCTCCCAGCTCCTCCTGGCCAGACCTGGGCTGAACCGGCCGATTTCCTGAATCCCAAACACTCCTGCCGGCTCCGCCGAGATAAGGACCTTGCGGAAGCGTCACTCCCCCAGGGCCGTGCCAGCTGCTGGCACTGGGGATGTGCTGGGTTTCTTCTCAAGACGTTTCCAGTAAATAGTGATGTCTCCAGTCACTGCTGTGCCAGTGGAACGGCTTCAGCCACCACCTCAGCCGTGCTCTGGTTCCCACTGCTCGCTGCTCCCAACAGGAAGGTTTTCCCTCCTGGGAAAAGACCCGACTCCATAAAATAAAAGAGAGGAATGAAAGAGAGTCACGGGAATGCCGGAGAAGAAACCACCAGCCCACTGAAAAATTCCCATCGGCTCAAATCAAACTCGGTTTAAATTCTCCAGCAGCTTTTGCAGACAGGAGCAGCCCCAGCCCGTTGCTTCCTTTCCCACCAGATCCACCCCCGGTCACTGACCAGCACGTCCCTGGGGACGGGGTGGGGGGAGGGCTCTGGGCAGGGCCAGGGGGATGCGAGGCAGAGCCCCATCCCCATCTCTCGCTCTCCCTCCAGAGGATGCGGTTTTCCTCCGAGACGAGGACGAGCGCAACGAGTATGTGCTGTCGCAGCAGGGCCTCATCTACCAGGGCTCCCGCGACTACATCACCTCCGCCCCCTGGAACTTTGGACAGGTGAGCGGGGCATGGCCCCCCTGGACCCCCGGCACCCCTGGCAGAGCCCAGCCTGTGAGGGACACCGGGGCTGGTGCCACATGTATGCCCCCAAATGTGCACCCCAATCCCAGCCAGCGCTGCGGGGAGGATCCGGCCCCGCAGCTGTGGGACAAACCAACCACGATCTCCTCTCCACGAGGGGAACACGCTGACTTTGAACCGGGGCAGAGCGAGGGGAGCGTCCCTGGGGGCCGCATGGCCGCACGCTCCTAATCGGGGTGGCCACGCTGTGCCGGGGGCCAGCGCCTGATAACACGCTCCCAGCACCGTGCCGGCTGTGCCGATAAGGCAGCACCCGCGCCCTGAGTTGCAGCCCCGCAGCCACGCCGGGCCCCAGCGCAGGGGAGCCCCAGCCGCCCTCCCCAAGCTCCGGGTGACCCGGAGGGGCCACGGGGCTGACGGCGGCGGGGCTGTCATGGCCCACGCAGGATCCGCGCCTCGGTTCGGGGAAGGGCAGTGACTCACCCGTGACGGGAAATCGGTGGATTCCTGGAGGTCACGTCGGTGCCTGACCCCTGCGGGGCAGCTGCAGGAAGCAGGATCCGGCCCCAGCGCGAGGGCAGGAGCAGGCTGAGCCTTCGCCAGCCGCAGCTCCAGCCCCTTGTTGTGATGGCGCAAACAGGGGACATCACTCAGTGGTGTCTGTCACCCAGTGGGTGCTGGCTCGGGGAGGGGACCCCGGGGCCCGGCAGTGCCTCTTGCAGGGGCATCGCGGTGAGCCAGGGAGCGGGGACAGAGGTGGGAGAGCCCCTGTGCACCGTGGGGACCTCACGCACCTTTTCTCCCCCCTCTGCACCAGTTCGAAGATGACATCTTGGCCATCTGCCTCAAGCTGCTGGACACAAACCCCAAATTCCTGAGGGACCAGAACCGGGATTGCTCCCGCCGCAACGACCCCGTGTACATCGGCAGGGTGGTGAGTGCCATGGTGAGTCCCAGCAGCGCACCCGGCCAGGGGTGCCCGGGCTCCCCAGCACCCCTGGGGAGGGTAGCTGTGACAGAGAGGTGGCATTCGGAGGGTGGGCCCAGTTACGCCAATTTCCTTCCCCAGGGCCTTTTGCATCCCCTTTACAACCTTTCCTGCTTTTGCTCTTCTATCACGTGTATACAAGACCCTTTTAAGAGGGGAGAAACAGGGGAGCTGGGGATGCACCATCCTGGGAGCAGCTTTTGCTCCTCACCAGTGACAATCACCTGCAAACCCCAATTAGCCGGGGTGCAGGCGGAGGCGGTGCGAGAGCACCCGTGTGCATCCCGGCATGCTCTCGCACCGCCTCTGCCTGCATCCCAGCGAGTTCTTGGACGGCTCCAGGATGGGTAAAATGGGGGTGACGGCACTCGTGAGCTGATCCCTCCATGTCCGGCCCTCCCTCCATTGCGGCCCCTCTTGTCGTGCCGCAGGTAAATTGTAACGACGAGGACCGGGGGGTGCTGGCGGGGCGGTGGGACAACCAGTACGAGGATGGGATGAGCCCCATGGCCTGGATTGGAAGCGTGGATATTCTCAAGAGGTGGAAGAATTTTGGGTGCCAACCAGTCAAGTACGGCCAGTGCTGGGTCTTCGCTGCTGTGGCGTGTACTGGTGAGAGCAGACGTCTCCCATATCCCCTTCCCCATGGGACGGGGTCACCCGTGAACCCCCCTGTCTCCCACCCAGTCCTCTACCCTCCACCCTGTGCCGCAGCAGGAGGGAACACGGGGGCTGGTGACGATCAGCCTGCGCTGATTGCTCGGCAGTTAATCTCCCTGCTACTCTAATCAGTCAGGAAGTGGAGGGGAAAAGTGATAGAGAAGGGCTCTGGATTTTCCCTTCCCGTGGGAGGGGCTGGATGTGCAGCCCGGGAGAAGGAAACAGCTTTAAGGTCACGTTTGCAATAAAGTCACGAATCCACTGAGATCAAAACGATCCTGCTGCCACCGGGGCAGCGGGGCTGGGGCAAAAGAGAAGGAAGATTCCAGTCTTGCTGCCATTGAGACGAGCAGACGCGCTCGCACGCTCGGGCAGTTCTGCCTGGAGAAGAACGCTGCACGGGGTGGGCTGTGTGAGCGCGTTCATACATCACAGTGAGACGAGCTCCCTTTCAGAGGAGAGCAGTAGCAGAACACTAAAGTGGATTTTCCACCACTCACAGAAGTTTACAGCCGTCCTTTGAAGCGCTGTAACTAGCTCCCTGCTCCCCGGGGAGCTCGGCTCGCAGCAAAGGCAGCTGCGAGATGAAATGAGAGGCTGTGGCGCGCTGCTGCCCGTGCACTCCCTCCACAGCACTCGCAGCCGCTTTGATGCCTTTTTTCTCCCACAATATCAAAACCCAGCAGGCTGTTGGTGCCGCGTGCCACCCGGCCCGCCTGCGGCACACCGAGGCCCGCGGTGGCTGCGGGAAACAGCTTGTCCTGGGGTTCGGTCCCTGGGCACCCTTGAGGGGAAAGGGGAAGGACGGGAGCCTTGCAGAGCCGGGGCTCCGCGGGATGGGAGCCGTGCAGCGCCGCGCCCCGTCTCACCCTGCCCTGCCTCCCCGCAGTCATGCGGTGCCTGGGCATCCCCAGCCGCGTGGTGACCAACTACAACTCGGCCCACGACACCAACGGCAACCTGACCATCGACCACTACCTCAGCGAGATGGGGGAGCAGGAGCAGCGCTCCAGGGACTCAATCTGGTGAGCGGTACGGCGGGTCCCCAGCCTGCCCACCCCAGCTCGCCCCTTCCCCGGAGCCCGGCTGAGGCTCCTGTGTCCCGGCTTCCCCTTGCAGGAACTTCCACTGCTGGGTGGAGTCCTGGATGGCCCGTCCAGACCTGACACCCAGCTACGACGGGTGGCAGGCGCTGGACCCGACGCCCCAGGAGAAGAGCGAAGGTACGATGCGCACAGCACGGGTGCTCCGTCCCACCCCCACCCCAGCAGGGTCTCCCTTCACCCCGACCACATCTTGTCCCTACGGGGGCCAAACCCCGGGTGGTGACAGCGGCTCCGGCTCCTGCAGGGGTTTTCTGCTGTGGGCCGGCCCCCGTCAGAGCCATCAAGGAGGGTGACCTGCAGCTGAAGTACGACATCCCCTTCGTTTTCGCGGAGGTGAACGCGGACGTGGTGTACTGGGTGGTGCGGGACGACAGGACACACAAGAAGAGCACCCACTCCTCGATCGTGGGGAAGAACATCAGCACCAAGAGTGTGGGCAGGGACAGCAGGGAGGACATCACCCACAACTACAAGTACCCGGAGGGTACGGGGGGGAGCGGGGGCAGAGATGCCCCGTGGTGGGGGCTGTTGGGAGACAGAGCAGGGAAATGATTAATTAATGCAGCAGCTGCTCCAGGGGAGCTCCAGGGCTCAGGGCCCTGCAGCCCGGACCCTGCCCTCCCCGTACCCCCCTGGAAACCGCGGGTCTTGTTGTGCGCTGCAGGCTCTGAGAAGGAGAGAGAAGTGTTTGCGAAGGCAGAGCACAAGACAAGCTCGCTCAGGGAGGTGGACGAGGGGCTGCACCTCAAGATCAAGCTGGTGGAGGGAGCAAACAACGGCCACGACTTCGATGTCCTCGCTGTTATCAGCAACAACTCGGACACGGCGCGAGTCTGCAGGGTCATGCTGTGTGCCCGCACCGCCAGCTACAACGGCACCGTCGGGCCCCAGTGCGGCATGAAGGACCTGCTGAACGTCACCCTCGAGGCGCGGGAAGGTAAGAGCCCTGGCAGCACCCAGGGGTGATGGCATCCCTCCGCCTGAGTCCCCCCTGCCTGTACCACCGCCTCCCGTTTGTCAGGTCAGCACACCCCGGGCCGGTGCAGGGCAGCAGTGGGAGGTTTCTGTTTAATCCTGTGGAATAAGGGCAGCGTTAGAGCAGGTCCTGGGGCTGGGCAGCGGCACCAACCAGCACCTAGAACCGCTGCTGGGGCGTTCATCCATCCGCAGCCCCGTGTCGTGCCACCCCGACTATCCGGCTCCCCATCTCAGGGCCGCGCGGTGAGCGATGCCTCCTTCGGGGCTGCCTCCTTCATTCACCTGCCACTGTGGAGTTCAGTCTTTGATGCAAGGACGCGGAGCGTTGCTTGGGCAGGGGCTGGAAATGCATTAGCGCAGGACGACAGCCGCTGCCGTTGCACCCCTCACGCAGAGGGAGCGCGCTGTGCCAGCGCAGGCTCGTCCCAGGGTGCTCTCTGCACTCCTCATCCTCCCCGCAGCCCCTACGCCTCCGTGTCGCGGGGCTCGGCCGGGCTCCTGGCAGGGTTGTCCCACGGGCAGGGAGAGCACTGCTGACCCCAGCCAGCTCCGATATCAGGGTCCCAGCCTGGATACGGCAGTGCCGGAGCTCTCGGCGGCTCCTCCTTGGGTAGGAGCAACGTCCCACAGCGTTTCTGCGCAGAGCTCTCCCCGTGCGGGCCCCGCCAACCCTCCGTTTGCATTCATTACAAATTAACGTTACCGCCTGCTAATTAAACCAGAGGTTTGACTGATGTCAGTTTTCCACAGGCCCTTCAGGCCTGGAAACATAACGCATCTGCCGTCCGGGAACAGCTCCGTTTTTAACCCGTGCCCAGACCTCTCCTAACGAGAGCAGCGCAGCGCTCTGCTCCGCTCCTGGAGCCGTGCACGGGGACAGGGACCCGGCCTGCTCTGGCCGCCACGAAGGGGAGGGGGAGGCTCCAAGCTCCCCACAGCACTCCCTCCCCACAGCACCCACAAAGCTGCTCCAGATCCTCCTCCGGGGCCGGGCGGGGGCAGCGGGCGCTGCACAGTGCCCAGCGGAGCCCCACTGGCCTTTAGGTCCCAGCCACAAGTTAATGAAAACAATTTTCTCTGCTGCAGCTTCTCCCCCAGCTCCTGCCCGGGAACACGGGCCCCAGGACTGGGCAGGCTGCAGCCTTTAGGCAATGCTGGGCTCTGCCGGCGCAGGGCTGGCTGAGGCTGATGGTGCTCCAGCACTTCACGTCCTGCGCCAGGAACGCGGGGCTTCGCTTCCAGTGGTCACCGCCTCTCCGGGGTCCTGCCCCAGGACAGCTCTGCAGCTGGTTGACTTCAACCTCCTTCCCCTCTCAGCACAAGACGGCCCGGTCCCCAAAGGGCTCTGGGATAAACAACACTCAGGGCTGCGCACGGGCGGCAGCTGGGGAGCTGGGCTGCTTCCCAGCGCCGGCACCGGCTGCGAAGGGCTGGCAAAGCCCCTCCAGGGCCCCAGTGCTGCTGCGTCTCCAGGGTCCTGCCTGGCTCCTTCCTCTCCCCACACCCTCATCATCACTTCTGGCACCTGGTTCTGGAACTCTGGCCAGGCTGCAAGGTCCCTTCCTGCTGCCCCGAGCTGGGCACTTGCAGCCCTAGTGGGGAGCGGCACCAGCACCCAGTGCCCCAGCAGCACCCAGAGCACCCAGCTGGGCACAGAGCAATCGGCTGTGGGCATCTGCCGCTTGTTGGGGGCTGATGACAACTAAATATAACCTGTTTTCTTTGGGAAGCGATTAGGGTTGACCTTCCAGCACAGGCTTGTCTGTGGGCTCACGGTGCTGTGCGCCCTCCCCACAGGGCTACCCCGTGCTGCGGGGAACCCAGCTCCCCCAGGACCTTCCCATCCTTGCCAGGTGCCCGGAGAAGCTCCTGGGGAGCCCAGACCATCCCAGCAGCAGCTGGGTGCCAGCACAGGGCCACGGGTGCCGGTTTGAGGAGGGGTCAAGCCCTGACCACACTCTGCTTCTCCTTTCAGAGAAGCACGTGCCCCTGCGCATCCTGTACGAGCAGTACGGGGAGAACCTAACCCAGGACAACCTCATCAAGGTGGTGGCTCTCGTGACCGACTCCCAGACTGGCGACATCATTGTGGCTGTCAGGGACATCTACATCCAGAATCCGGAGATCAAGATCAGGGTAAGGGTGCAGTGCTCTGTCCCAGCTGGGTTTGGGAGGGGACATTTCCTATTCACAGGGGGTTGCTGCAGTCACGGGGAGGGGCTGGTCCCAGTGACCCGAGGCCTGGGCAACCCCACCATGGTAGGGCTTGGGCAGCAGGTCCAGCATCGCTGAGTGGGGCTGCATCCCCAGGGATCCACCTCAGCCCCACTCAGGGCAGGGGGAGCCCCACCGCCCCCAGGCATGGCAGTGCTGCAGGTCCAACCCCTCCTGCTTGCAGATTTTAGGGGAGCCGATGCAGAATCGGAAGCTGGTGGCAGAGATCAGCCTGGTGAACCCCCTCGCAGTCCCCCTGAACAACGGCGTGTTCGTGGTAGAGGGCGCCGGCCTGACCCATGGGCAGCAGATCAAGGAGCTGTAAGAGTTTTTCCTCCCTTCACCTGGCCTGGCCCTTGGGTGTGGGGCAGATGGTTGTGCCCGGACCCCCCCAGGGAGGGTGGCCCCAGGTCTCAGCTCCGCTGAGGGCACAGCAGGAGCTGGGGCTAGGCTGGTCCCTGCAGGGTGGGGGGCTTGGGGCATCTCTGCCCCACTCACCGTCCTGCATGTGGGCAGGGAGGGTGTGGGTCACCGGGGGCAGGGGGGCTGCCCTGCTGCCCCTCTGCCGACCCCCTGCCTTCCCGCAGTGAGGAGCCCGTGGAGCCGCAGGCAGAGGCCAAGTTCAGGCTGAATTTCGTGCCGCAGCAGTCGGGGCTGCACAAGCTGGTGGTGGACTTTGAGAGCGACAAGCTGAGGGGGGTGAAGGGCTACCGCAACGTCATCATCGCACCCCAGCCCAAGTGAGCAGCCACTGCAGCCCCCTCATCGCAGAGACCCTGCCTCGCCTCCCGCTCGGGGGCTCACCCGCTCCCCCGCTCGCCTTAGCCCAAGAGGGTCCCAGCAGCACACTGAAGGATGTCTGGCAAAGCCCAGCCTGAGCCCCACCTGGCTCGGGGGCTCCCTGCAGCAGCCGCTCGCTTCACCGCCTTTCCCTCACCCCGCGGGGTGGAAACGTCCCTGTCCTGCCTGTCCCCCTGGCCCGGGCTCCCCGAGCCCCCCGCAGCAGCCAGCACAGACCCCCTCTTTCTGCAGTGCTGGCAGACCCAGGCCCAGAATAAGCCAAACCGCAGCACCACCCTCCCCAGCCCTCAGCCACGCTCACGCATGCCGCTGCAGATCTCTGAACGCCCTTCGGTAGAGAAAAGGCTGCGCTGTGAGCACAGAGTCCACCCCGACAGAGCAGGAAGCTGTTCAGCTCCACGAACACAAACTGCCCCGGTAAAGCCGCCTTTACCGCGGGCTACATGCTGCCATGACCTTCCCTTGACATGAGTTAACTATGCAAGCACAGAATAAAAAGTCTATTTTTCACTTTTAAAGCCATCCTGGCTCTTCTTGAGCATCCTCTCCCAGCAGAGCCCCCAGCAGCCCCACACCTCCACGGGCTGGGGGGCAAGCTCCCCCCAGCCCAGCTCTGGAGCTGTGGGTTTGCTGCTGCGGCCGGTGTTCGCTGCACTAAAGCCACGCTGTCACTGTCGGCTCCGCTTCAGCCACCTCCCTTTGCCCCGAGCTGCAGCGCCAGCACAGCCCAGGGGTGCCCAGAAAGAGTGGTGACCCCCGCGGCTACGCCGGCCCCACACAGTGCTGCGACCGTGCGCAGAGGACAGGAGAGAAAACCCGCGTGGGAAATCAAGCAAACGGATTTTGCACGCCCAGGCTGTTGTAGGGGCTGCCCGTGAGCAGCTGCCAGCGCAGCCAGAGAGCGTGAGCCAGCACCCAAAGCACAAGAACCCCAACCTGGGAGCGAGGGAAAAGCGGGGGCCAAGCACACGGTCATGGGAGAAGGGCAGGGGTTTGGCTCAGGCCTGGAACAGGGCTCAAGGCACCGCTGAAGATAAGCACTTTCCATGCTGGAACATCACACTCCCACTTTCCTTCCACAAACACCGTGGGAGCCTCCCTGTCCCTGTTAAACAAACACCAGAAAAACCATTACAGAACCGGTGGTCTGCTGCGCCAGCCAAGCTTTCCACATCCACAGCAGAGGGGATGCACCAGCGCAGGCACCGCCCGCCCCACCTCCGGTCAGTCTGTAGCATGAGGGGACCCCACTCACTGAGTCCCAGTCACGATGCAGGGTGGACGGGGAGCTGGACAGCCCGTCCTCAGCTTCCCACGCTGTTTCTCTTCCAGATGAGGTCAGATCTCCAGGTGCAGCGTTCTGGCACAGCTCCTCGCCTCTCCCGCGCCTGGCAGGGCTCCACAGCCACACCTCCCAGCTTTGCTCACCCCAGGGAGGACAGGCAGGAGCTACCCCGGCACCATCCTGGCTTCTACCCCCAGAGACGGGCTTGGGTGGGCACTGCTGGGCTCCAGCTTTGTGCGTGGCAGAAGGTTATTGGGACGACAAAATCTTTCAAGATAACCCTCCACGATGGCCCCATGATCCCTCCCCCCTTACCTTACCACATCTTCTCTCCATCCCGCTTTTCCTAAATGTGACCAGAGAAGATGCTGGGACCACTGTGGAGACACGGGAGGGAGGAAGGGTCTGGGCCCAAGGGGGCTGAGGAGGGCGAGCCGAGGGGACCATGGCAGCGCCCAGCTCTGAGCCCCGAGACACGAGTCCCAGGAGCACAGCGAACTGCGAAGGAGCAGCAGTGCCCGAAGGAGTTAACAGCGGGAGCCCGGCACTGCCTTCCCTTGTCAGGAACATTCCTCAGAACCAGCGATGATGCACAGCCCCACTTTAAAGAGCATTTGTTACACACGGCTCTGCTGAGCCAGGCTTCAAGCTGCTCAATGCCTGGTTTAAAAATAACCAGCAGCTCCTCTGGTTCGAAGCCGGGTCCTGATAAAATAAACATTAGCACAGCTCCTTCTGAAGGTCACTCCCATCCATCTGAGCCTCGGCACGGCCAGGCTGCTCTGAGGAGAAACGAGCTAAGAGACTGCGTTTAGGGCCCAGCTCTGGGGTCAGATCTCTTGGGGCTCCATTATCCAGAACCACCTCCCTCTAACAAATTACTTCAGGCTCCTCCGCCAAGGCCAATTCGTCCTGTAAGGACTGTGAGAACAGCGTAACCGGTGCTGCAGCTGCCCTGGGGCTCTTCCCCGGTCCCCTGCCACAGCTTCCCTGTGCCCATGCCCGGCTCGCCGGACAGTGCTGCAGCCGTGAGACTCTGTGGCACTGCTGCCACGCAAGTGATAAAGCATAACTTAAATATTTACAGCACCCACTGCACAGGAGAAATTGTACTGGAGCACTGGCCCTGGTGCCAGAGCAACATGGGACTGTTTAGGTGTGGGGGAGAGGCTGATGCGCCAGGAAGGGCCTGTGAACTCTTGTGGGTTTCAGCACCTCCAACTTACCTTCACACCTTTGTCTGGTCCATCCCCTTCTCGCAAGACCTCGCTGTCCACAACACCATCCCTTCAAGAAGCTTATTCGCCTCCTGGACCTGCTGGAGGAGCCCTGAGCTGGACACCTCCCCGAGGTGCCCACTGGCTGGGCGTGCTGAGCGGCACAGAGAGCCGTCCCTGCTCCCGCAGCATGCTCAAAGCCCTGAAACCCAAAGCTGCAGGCATGGAAAACCTCAAACGTCCATTCCTCTTTCCGAAGCAGGTGCTGCCCAGCTGAGTGAGGTGCCTCCAGACCCAGCCCTCCCCATCGCCCACCAAATGGCCTCCTGCTCTGAGAACCCCCCGGGATTTCCTCTACCACAAAGCTTCCAAACGGATTCTCTTTACTTGCTGTGTTTTAACAGGAACATTTTTATCCCTCAGCTTTAGAAACTACCGACTCAAATTTCACTTCTATTTTACTCGCCTACAGAGACAGGAATTCCTTTCTAAGGTGGTACAAAAATGACAGTTTTAATGCCAACGTGGAGCCCTTCCTCTGTGTCGCAGTGACGCTGAACCTCCCACACTTCCCAGTCCTCCTGGCTCGCGCCCCGTGTTTACCCGCTGATCTCCAAGGCACACCTGGCTCCAGGAACCCCGCCGGGCCCCCAGCGCACGAACCACAGCACCGCTCCAACGGGAAGGCAGCAGCAACACCCCCAGCACTTCCCTGAACACAGCGGAGCCCCTGCAAACACGTGTCCCACCTCGCCACAAACACATTTCTAAACCGGTACCAAAAGGTCAGCAGCTTTACAGACCCCTGCCAGGCACAGGGACCAGCTCTTGTGCCTGCCGAGAGTGACCAGTGAGAGCAGTTAACTGGGGTGAGAACCCCCGACCCCCCCACCTCTGACAGGACTAACACTAGGGAGGTGTGGACACCCCCCTCCGGCGCGGCACAAACAGGGCTGGCCCGAACAGCCGCTGCTGAGGCTCATGGAGCGCCACCGCTCCCCACTTTCCAGGTCAGGCTTTTGTTTGTGCCTTTGTACGTTTTTAAGAGCAATTATTTACATCTGCTCTGTACAACCTCAGTCAACTCCTCCATCTGGAGCTGGTCTCCTGGTGCCTGTGCCCCGAGGCAGAGGTCAGCGCAGGGCCAGGTGTTGGGTCCTGCTCGGGGCAGTCACCCCCGGAGCTGACGTGGTTTATAAGCCAAGTGACCAAACTCGAGGGCCCCAATGACGCTCGCGCCAGGGGCTCCGGCGGCAGCCACCGCCTCTGGCCCCACCTCGTGCCACAGCCCCGCCGGCACCGCGCAAAAAAGGAAAGCAGCACGACTGAACGACACCCGCTTTATTCAAAAATAGATATCTATGGGACATTTCCGAATATACTGCTGTCGCGAGCGGCAGCCTATACGCCTAGATTAACTCCTAATCAAGTCATATACAGATTTAAGCTTTTGTTAAAAAAAAAAAAAAAAAAGGACACACCTTGGGGAAATACGTTCAACCTTGAGAGAGCGTCACCCAGTTCACCAGATGCCCTTTGCCACAAAGTAAAACAAATAAAATTAAAAACCACAAGACTTCATTTAAATTAAGCAAAATAAAACACACACATATATTTGGAAAAAAAAAAATCAAAACATTTCGATTAAAAAAGACATCCTGCTCTCTCGGAAGATCTGCCCAAAACAACAGCGTGAGACATCACCACATTTGTCTACATCTTTTTTTTTTTTTTTTTTTTACAGCTTTTTTGTCCTATAATGGATACACATTCAATCCACGGTCAAAGGAAGTGTTGGTTAAAACAGCCTCAGGGTAACTCCATGAGCTGGGACACGACAGAAACGAGTCTCTTGGTTTGGGTTTCCGAGGTTGGGGGGGTTGTTTCTCATTTTTGGCTAAAGCAGAGAATGTACAGTGAGTGCTTTATCTAAACAACATTTGGACCATAAAAGGCTGCACAATCAAACCAGTTCATGGAACGAATAGTTCTGACACTGGAAAATTTCCTGTAAACTGAAGAGAAAAAAACCCCACATTTCTTGGCTGGGCAGGAAGGGAGCAAGGGGTTTAAAAAATGAAGTGTCTGTAAGAAACAAACGGGAACTTCCCAGTGACCTCGAAATGCTGCCCTCCTGGTATAACCAGATGCTGACCAGGCTGGTGAACACCCTGTACAGGAAACCGAGGAGGACACAGAACAAGCGCTGCCTTTCTGTAGGTCTCCTCTCCTGCCTTTGACAACAGCGGCATCAGGTTCCCGGGGCGGCACAAGCACAGCGTGTCACTCCCACGAGCTCCAGCCCCGGTGTTCCCAAACCTGCCCGACAAATCGAGCGTTTCCTGACACCTCACAGTTTTTATAGCGACGGCGCTGAGTTCAGTGACCAGAGCCCCACAGCCGGCGCATCAGCTGACAGGTAACTGCAGCCGCGGCAGCTCCAACACCGGCCAGCAGCACCACGACATCACGATGGTGGAAATCGGCCACCGTTTGGGTTTTCTTCTTTTTTTTGGCTTTTCCCGATTACAAAAATCATCTCGCAAGAATCTGTGACACAAGATTAAGATGAAGCACGTCCTCCTAACACCTACATGCATGGACACGGTGTGTGCACACACAGGGCATGTGCAGGTTATCAGGGTCTATTTTCTACATCAGTCAGTATTTATACCACATTTAACTCCTGTGATTCAAACAACTCCACTAAAGCCACAGAGAGAATTCAGAGAACAGTACTTCCAGGGTGACTATCCTGTGAGCAGGCCAGGCAGCGCCTGTCACAGGGCGGTCACAGCTGAATACACCTCTCCAACCTCTTGGCCTCTGCCACCATCCAAGTCTGTGTATCCAAGAAGAAAAACGTGGTATAAACCCGAGGTGGCTGGAACAAAACTTGCCTCCGCTCGTTTAGGTAACATCCAGTTCTGTGTCGCTCGGCAGAGTACATTGTGACTCTCTCTAACTCTCACAGAAAAACTGATTATTTTTATTACCTGTGGTGAGGTTCGATTTCCGTACGTGCCAAATCAGAACTATCTTCACCTCAGTCCCACGGCAGCGTGAGGAACTGAGGATTGCATAAAAACACGTCTTGCACCAGGGCTCCACAGATGCCCGCCCCGGCACAGCGCCTGTGCACACACACGCCCCCTTCGATGCCACCGAGAGGAGGTTCCGAACCCAGCTAACCCCAGCAGGGCCCGCTCAGCCACAGCACAACACCTTCACAGAGGACAAACGTTACGTGGTCAACCTTCCTTTGAAGGCCCTCCTGGTTTCTATGTACATGATTCTCAGGGCTTTGTGGGGAAACAAGTGCTAAGAGCAAACAGCAACTAAAGAGTAAGGGAAAACATGAGGGAAGTTTGCCTAGATGGACTGTCCCCACTCCAGAGCTCACACGAACCAGCTCCTCTTCCTCCCCTCCCGTGAGCCAGCGTACACAGAGCTCGGGCAGCCGAGAGCTCAAAAGCAGGGTCTGCAAGTTCCTTCCTACCGTAGATCTCGGAAGACTGGATTTCCAGTCAACACCAGTTGTCTGTCTTCTGCTGGTAACAATGGAAACTGGGGACACCATTTGTTTAGTCTGTTGAGAACAGGTCCCCGGCCGATGGCAGCGGTGCCAGCCCTCCCGTGACGTTGGGCAGCAGTGACAGGTCGGGAAGGCTCTGGATGTGGGACTTCAGCTCCTTGCGGACCTGGGTGACTCGAGCAAGCTTCTGTTTGTACTCCTGAGGGAGAGACAAGAGGAAGCAGGTTAAGCGTGGGTTCTTTAGCCAAGCCAGGAGCACTCTCCACTGCGGATCCCAGGAGAAGGCTTCTCCAGCAGCTGCTGGGTAGCTGCACACCTTGTCAGTGGCACCCAAATCTACCGCCTGTCCCCAGGTCTGGCACCCCTACAGCACTAACCCTGCCCTTAACTAATGCCCTGCATTAGTTAAGAGGAGCTGTGGAAAACACCCCTGAGTCCCCACACGCTGGGGCCTGGCAGAGCATTTGAGAGAAGCTTCACTACACAGTTGCTCTGTTTGCATGTTCGTCCCCAGGCTCCAGGCTTCTACCCCCTACTACACACACAGAGCTTCCACCCTCCAACTCAGAGAAGTAGAACCACCACTATGCTGCTAAAATGGTCTTTTTTTTTCCAAGCTTGATCTGTTTTGAACATTTAGACAATCCAATTCTCCCCTTCAAGGCATTAAATCAGGACCAAGTTTTGGCTGTGAACTCTCCCTGTCAGCCAACTCTCCTGGCAGCCACAGGAGCTGCACCACGGGACGGGCATGTTAGCAAACACCACAGATCCACGTGTGAGAACATGAAATGTAAACCAGAGAAAGCCGTGGCCACACTGGACTGAAACCAGGCAAAGTTTAGACACCACTGTTCCCAGCATTTTGTTACAAAGGGAGAAAACCAGTGAGTTAAACGCCTTGGAGAGGAAACGGGTCTGGACTGAGCGTTAAAAGCCCAGCAAGAAGTACCTGTCTGCGTTCAGAAATCTCCACGATCGAGGAGACGCCTGGGAATGGTGACTTCCAGAAGACAGTTCAGACCCTGGGAATGACTGACTGAGCCAGAGCAGCACTGATCCCAGTGAGCTAACACTGAATTGCAGTTAAAGGTTGATGGTGTGTAATTGTCCAAGTTTTGTGATTCTAAACGCTCATGGAGCAGTCATGGAAGCTGTTCCAGGAACAAAACACATCAGTACACCATTTCTGCTGGCACGCACTCATCTTCCCCATGATGAATATTTTTTCGTGGAATCTCCGGAACGCAGGAAACAACGAGCTTAAGAAAAATCACACTCGTAGTCAGCCGTAATATCAACCTGCTTTTCACTTCTTAATTACTTGGCAGAGAACAGTTACCAGAGAACAGAAGTTTGTCTTTGAAGATCAAATAAAACCAGGCACACGTTTAATCGAAACATCTTTCTGAAGAGTTTACAACTTTAATCCAGCCTTTCCAACCTTCTCAGTGACAGAAATTCCCTTCACCTTCTCCAGAAACCAAAGCAGAGCAGCTCCTGCAGGGTCACAAGCAGCGAGTTTACACCCCCTGTGTTCAGACCAGTGAGAGCAGGAGCCACGGCGATGACACGGGTCACCCCCATGCCCAGAACGGCTCTAGAAATACACCCTGCACAGCTGACGGGCAGGTACCATCACAGCTATTCCAACTTACAGCCTTGGTAAGGCCCAGCAGGTTCACACACACCTCCACAACCAGCACCTCTGTTCACGCACACAGGAAATCAAGTGCCAGCACAGCTTGACCTGCTCAATAAACTGAAGTGTTCTGTTCTCAGAGGAGAACAACCGCAAACACACCTCAGCAGAAGGTGCACCCATCGCTCAGGAGTGCGAGGATTTGTTTTCTTTTCAGTGGAAGACAAAGAACTGGGATCAAATTAAGACCACAGCTCAGCCCACACCCTCAGTCATACCAGATGGGAAACACTCAACTAGGGACACGAGTCAAGTCATGTCATAAGAAGAGAACAAAGCCAGGAAAACACCCCAGAATGTTCAGCACGAAGACTGTGTTTCACACAGCGTCCTCCCCTGAGAGCACAGGGAGGAGAGACGGCAATGGCAACCAGAGTGCTCTGATTGGGGCTGGCATGGCACAAGAAACGCCAGGCAGGGGACAGCAGAGGAGCAGCTCCTGCGCATACGCGATACAGACAGCAAAAATACTGCCTGTAGGACAGTGTTCTGAATGCGGGCTGGCACAAGGTGGAAGAGGCTGGATCAGAGGCTGGGGTTTGCTGCCCAGAAGGCTGCCTTAATTAATAAATGAATAAATAAGTCATAATTCAGGGTACTGCTGGGGAGTGATGGGTATCAAGCCAGGAAGAAAAGGGCAGCGCTTTCTCAAAAATGCCAAACTCTGTCAAGAGTGAACACTGACACATTTTTCTTTTTGCTGTAGCAATTCTTACGAAAGCTGGGAAAGAAATCAGAAGGTGGCCAAGGCAGCTGTCAAGGCCTCCAAATTTAATATATGGGTAGAAGGTGCAAATTCCAAACGTAAGCCAAGGAAATGCCTCAGATAGTGTTTGAATAGCCAAGGATTGCACAAGGATTCTGTAAAAAAAGGTCAGGTAAAAAAAGATCAGCATCCTGCCATTCTCAAGGTAAAACTGCCAGGAGGAGCCGGATACGCCACTACCAGCGGAGAGTCGGGACTGGGACACTGCGGTTCTTACGCTATGGCAAACACACGGATACCGGAGCAATTCCTCTACACGTGAGCAGCAGCGACCTGTTCCCAGAGCTACAACTGACAGCTTCAAAGGCAGAGGCAAACATCGCTCTGAACACATCTGCGTTCCCAGGGACACTCCACATCGAGAGTGATGCGGAGCTGTCAGAAACACCTTCTCACCTGGAACAGGGAGCTTTGTACATCTGCAAGGATAAAGAAAATCAAGTCACCCTGAGAACCACTTTGGTTCAATTCTAGGTAATTCTACCTTACTAGTAGGTTAGTGCAGCCAGTAACTAGCCCACACAAAAGCGTTTGTTGAAGCGGTGAGGCCTAAACGCCATCTGCTAAAAAAAGAGAGAAAAAAAATACAAGGAAAAGACAGCAACAGCCCCCAAACCGTTAAAAACTCTGGCTCAGGGAAACATCACTGAATTGAGGAATGGAAACCACGTTCTAAGGGAGGGCTCCAGGAACTGAGATTTCCTAGAAGAGAAGGTGGCTGTCTGGATAGAGTGACACACAGCCTCCCGCACGCTTCGCCCTTTCCGCTGCTCGGGGAGCAAAGTGCTCCGTGGGCTCGTGGCAGAGCCCCGATGCCAGAGCTGGGTCAGGGTGTGCCGGCTGCACCAAAGCGTCGGGCAGGAGCACCACAACGCCGGGCAGGAGCACCACAACACACGCACGGCGAGGAGCCACCAACAGGGCCTGGAGCCAGCCCATCACTCCTGGGCAGCTGCTCCGAGAAGCGGAGAACTCCAAACTCCCAGGGGCTTCAGAAGCACCTGCCAGGGGATGGGACCCTCGTCTGAAGGGCGAGGCACGTCTGTTTGACCTTGCCTTTGGTACTGCTCAGGAACCCAGCTCGGCTCCGCTCAGGAACCCGCATCAGCAGAGAACTGCAGCCCCTTCCAGGCTCAGGGGCTTTTCCTTTCCCACAAACCAAGCTGTGGCTTTTATGAAACAGCTTTTATGGGAAACCACGTTTTCCACGTAGCCCCTGACAGGCTCTGAAACCACGTCTTGCTGCTTTTTGCAGAAGGTCCCTCCATCCTGCAGAACTGAGAAGTATGAAGTGCACTTGAAAGCAGCTGCTACTTTCCAAGGTTCTAGCCTGTACTCCGTGTGTCTCACTAATTGCCTCACTGCATTGTAGGCTTTCATTAAGATTAATAGTATTTGGATGCTTTGCTTTTTTTAGACAAAATAATGAGATCTGTGCTGTAAGCAGGAGTTTCAGGATGACACAGAAAAAACTGGTGCTGTGCCACACGAATGCTTTTGCTCATCAACGCTCCCTCTCAGTACGCAGCACTCTACACCCACAGCGGCCACCCCAGCGAGAGACTCCGTCCTTGAAACAAACGCACAATCAAAATTCGACACTGCTGAACACGTCTGAGGAAAGTGCTCATTCACACCCTGCCTGAAGGTTGTAAAACCAGCTACCCAACAGGTCAGGAACTCATCCCGAGGGTGGCGCCTGGCCTAGCCCACCCTCATCGAGCGACACAACACGGGCTTCGCTTTATTTTAGCTTCAAATTTGCACTGGGCAGTTCTGCTCCCGTGCTGGGTCAAGCAGTAACGTGCTGTAAGGCATCACGGCAACTGCATCTTCTGAAAAACATCTAGCTCAGCATTACTGAGAACTGCGAAAGCGAACGGGAAGAGCAGCCAGTCTGTCTCCGGTCTGACACACTGCAGCTTGAGCCGGCCGTATGAAAGCCAGAGACCACAGAACTCTGGGGAAAACCACACCAGCGGCTCGATGGACCTGTGAGAGGAGCAGGCAGTGAAGGGAGAGCTGTGACAGGGATCTGGTAAAACCCCTATTTAAAACCAGTGACCTGACCACACCAACACAGCGGGCTCATTAGGGGCTCCCCAGCTTTCGCTGCCACCTCACCTGGGTAAGTACTTTAAACACACTCATTAAAACACCTTAGCACAGGATGTCACCCTGACAGCCCAGCTCCAAGAAAAGACCTGAAGGGTGTTGGGAGAAAATTGCCAAATAAAAAGATTTCCAGAGCAGGGTGTCAAGCTCCTGCTCCGCAGTATGTGAACAGCACAGGTAAGCCCCAAGTTACCTCCTGACAGAACAGTTAGACGCTGCACATCACCATTAGAACTGTAACATGGTTTCTGTCATTGGTTTTGGGTTTACACACACACCCACCCGGTGTTCTTTATTATCTAAGCAAGCATGGACTATTATTTACCAGTATTCCCAGTATATATTGACCTACAGGACAACCCAACACGTCACTGGTTTTTAGCACAGATAACTTTTTGAAAAGCCCACCGTCTGATTTCAGTTTCATGCTCAGGAGCAGCTCCACACAGCAGATGCCTGGTCTGCATGGGACACACACGATCTCCCCAGCTCCTGCCAGGCTGCTCCTTCTGGCCTCCTCAAAAGCCCCTTTTCTCCGGTGTAAACGGTGCCAAGTTCCACATTCCCTCAAGCTCCGCGTCTGAACAAGTCCCATTCTGAAAGTGCAGCCTGTGCTGCGTTCAGCCAGTACAAGGACAGATCGGCCTCCCCGTGTGCCGCTGCAGAAGGCAGCGGTCAGTGTGCCAGGCAGAATCACCAGCGGTCCACTTGGTGGGAGGAGCAGCTTTCTCCACATCCGTTATAACCACCCTCACAGAAAGCAAATCTCAAAGTCTGCAAAGCAGACGTGACTTTGCCTTGTAAGGAAACCCTACAGCCCTGGACATAAAAGCACTCTTGGTCAAGAGGCAGCAGCTGACCAAGAGTCACACGGAAGTCGAGAAAAGAACCAGAAATACACATAATTGATCCATCAAGGTGCTCATCTCCACGCAAATGCACTGAACACAAGGGGCAGATCAGACACGTTTAAGGCCCGATGCAGAACCCAAAGTCCTCCAAGATAGCTTGTCTGGGCACTTGCTGGGCAAGGACCCAGGTGCCACCTGGAAGACGACCTGGGCTGCTCCAGAGTAGTTGGGCTGCCTGACCCCCCTCCTCAGCAGGGTGAACCAGTGCAGGCCCAGTGCTGGAAGGGCTCCCAACAGCCACATGGCCACTGACCCCACAAGGTCAGGTAACAGAGGGGAAACATCTTCATCCCATAAGCTCACTGCAGCAGAACCCACCTCAAAAGCAAAGCGAGAACAAATGCCAGTGGTGAAGCCAGCTTTCCTGGCAGTACTAAACCAACAAACCTTGCGCAACGCACGTGAAAGGATCAGAGCTTGAATGACATATTTACTTGCGGAGCTTCGGTTCATTTCCATGCCTTCAGTTTTGTTCCGTCTTGCTCTTTGAATTGTGACAAGGCTTCTCTCGCTTGCGGCACCGCTCATCACACTTCACCAGAGACGGTATTTCTGCTCTTGGCAGGTACATGCTCTGAAACCCCAACTGATCTCCTTGCTCTCCTCTTTGCTGAGGGCAACTTCAGGTTGTCCAACAGAAGAGGCAGCACCAGCAGCCTCTGCAGAGCACTTCTCCAGCTGCTGGAGAAGCCTCCTCCCCCTCTTCATCTCCTGGCCTTTGCAATGTTTAAAAGCTCTCTTGGAACTGGCCTGGCTTGCCACTGTACACTGGCAACACAACCCAGCTTCACACGCAGCATCCTCTTCCCTCAACCCACACTGGGGGAGCAACTGATGTTCACGACAAGACCCAGCATTGAGGGCACGGGCAAACAGCGACATGCTCACCTCTGAGCGTCCTACTGCTTCTGGTTGCTAAGCAAAGCAGTGTCTATACACAGGTTCACCTCAGTAAGTGCATACACACATCCTGTGTTAATACTGGACGATGTGTATTTGCTGCTGTTCGTTCTGTGTGGTTTCACCTGCAGTACTACTGTGATAACTCACAAATGCCTACACGTACCTACGCAGTGAGGAAATTAAACCTCTGCAAAGACAAAAACTCTTGCCTCCATCCACACCTCACACAACGGGATTAGATTCAGCACAACGCTAGTTTATCACAGCACGATGAAACAGCCTTTGCCCTTGTCGCACACCCAAAGGCACGACGGGCTGACGGCTGGACACACTGAGGTGCTGTTCGTCACTTTTTGCCATGTTAACGAGCATTTCAGACTCACAGACCTGAGCTCGACGCTCTTTGCCCCAGTGCTGGATGTTCTCAGCCTGCCCAGGGTGCAGAGCAGGAGTCCTCCCCGCTGCCTGTCCCCACAGCTGTCTCCTGCGACTTGCACACATGTAAAATACTGACAGTTTTGTTTCCTGGCAGAAAAACTAAACCTTCACCTCTCGCTCCCTGCCTAAACCACTGACATTCATACTCCCCAACCCAGAGAATCTTGTCTGCGGGGGAAACAGCAGCCACGGAGGCATGTCAACAGTGACAGGCCACAGAACCCGAGCTGTGGAAGCGGCACAGCCATAAATTGCGTATTAACCCTCTGAACTAAACCCTGTCTCAAGGATCTGTGCAGTGCCGGGCAGCCCAGAGAACCCAGGGGAGACTGTAGGGCACCCTGCGGAGCTGCCTCAGCAAAGAGGGTTGGAAATCCCTGTGGGCACAGCTTTAACACCTCATTAAAGGTACCTTGAAGACCTGAATACAAACCCCACCTCCATCCACATGCCCCCCACCCCCCCAGGGCTCAGCAGGAGGTGAAGGAAAGATTTCTCGGGTACAGCCGACAATCACTGCCTGCAAATCAGAACAAGACTTCTCAATGCACATTCGCCTCTTTTTTTTTTTTACCTCTTCTGCCCTCAAGTTAAAACAACTCTCCCTCCACTTACTCCGGATCTCCTACTGCTGGCAGTTATTGCAGATGCCCGTAGAGCTTCCACAGGATCTGCTGCTTTCCAGCACCGCTCTCATGTGGTTCGTCTGGTCTCATCTGACTCCCTTTTACAGTCACCGGATACACGGACATGGAAACATTCTCCCAGGAATCTCCTCCCTCCATTTCAGTTTGCCCGGGTTTCTCCTGCTCGCCTGCCACGCATCAGGAGCACACCGGCTCCAGAAGACAGCCCGTCCCTGGGAAGTGCTGCAGACTGTGGTGCTGGAGGACAAAACCTCTCCAGGTGACGGAAACTGGATGACCAAACCCAACACAAATAGAGAACTTTCAGAGGAAGTTGAACACTCAGGTGAGATATGACAACACCTTAGCTCATCCTTCTAGAAACATGAGTTCTTGTTGCTGTGCCTGGTTGCAAAACGGGTTTTATTTCCTGACCCCCTCTGCGACCAAAGTCCAGGCC
>JAODLK010000029.1:536588-549046 GCA_027563805.1 Buceros bicornis | reverse complement strand
CGGTTTAACGTCCTCAGAACATCAGGGAGGTCACGGGGCGGTGGCAGCCTGTGCCTGGTTCTGCAGCTCAGTCCCGTGAGGCTCGAGAGCCGTGTCCATCTCTCGGGGAGTCTGTGGTACTTGCTGACTTGCAGGAAGGGCCGTGGTTGCTTAGTGATGTGTCGGTCCTTCTCTTGCAGTGCGCTGGTTTGGATCGTCCTGCGGCGCGGGACAGCAACAAGGGCAGGCTGGCGAGGGGCCGAGCGGGGCTCAGCCCCAGGGGCCGCTGACCGGGCAGGAGGTGGAACGGTTCTTCCTGGACTATGTCAGGCAGAAGCGGATCGCGGAGGGCAACCTTCCCGATGCAGGGGACGAGGAGGCAGGTCGGTGCTGTGCATGACAGGAGAAGAGACTGACCTCCGAGGCGTCCTCTGTCACACGGGGGACTTGGGGCAGGCTGAGATCAGCCCAGCACCCTCCTGACAGCCTCAGGTCTGCCTCGAGGTGGCCTTAGCTCACGTGAGGTGCTGCTGGGTGTTCTCGCTTTGTTCTCTGTGGGGAGGGGAGTGAACTGTTGGCAGCTCGAGGCTTGTCTGGCTCCAAGGCACAAGCACACTCTGTTTTTCTCCTTACCTTAAACAGATCACCTGCGTTCAGGAGCCAAAGTTTCCTCTTTCCCGCCCTCGGGAATCCCTGTACTGGTTTCTCCTGGCTAATGATGCTGCCGCTCCCTTCTCACTTGGCCCAGGCAGGCCCTGCAGCTGTTCATATAGGGGAGTTTTGACTGGGCTGTGCTGCAGTTCTGACCTTTAAATACCTCATCTTTAAATACCCAGGTTTTCATTTTTAATACAAATCAATGGGAAATCAGTCCATGGTGAGGAGAGACTGCAAATGTCAGCCCAGCTGCACTGTCCAGCAGAGAAGGCAAACCTGTGCTAGTCCCACACTCTTAACTGAATCTGACACCTGACCTGCAGAACTCGAGCATAGGCTCGACTATAAACACGTTAAAAAATGCCAGAGGCCGTGCTGGGGAGTTTGCAGAGGAGCTGTGGGTGGGTGCCGTGGTCTCCCAGAACTTCCCAGTCATTTTCATGGCTTCAGTAACGGTTTTGTCTTCCAGATGAGGTTCCCCCCCTTGCGAAGCCGGAGCCGAACAGCTCTGACGCCGAAGGGGAAGCTCCGCTGCCAAGCCATGCTCAGCTGGCCAAGGACGTGATGGAGAGGTGCCTGCACTTGCTGTCCGACGGGAACCTCCACGTGCGGCTGAAGGTGAGCGAACACCGGCTGTGAGGGGCAGGCGGTGCCCGAGCAGGGGGCTGGGGCTTCGTCCACACCGGCACGATGCGTGTTGGTCCTTCCTGCCCTAAAGGGGTCAGGACAGATCCCCAAGCCCAGCAAGGGGAAGGGAGGCAGGTTTTGGGGAGTGGGCTGGTTTAGGAGCAGCCAGGCTGAACAGGGTCCTAAGGGTGGCTTTGTGTCGGGTGCCTTCCCATGGTGCTCACGATAGCCAAGTCTTGTGCCTCAGCCTTTGGTGGAGGAAGCAGAAGCATCTTTCTCCCATCTAGGACTCCCACCCCCTCCCCAGGCTGCCGCACACAGCCTGATGAGCATTTTTGAAGTTGCTGGGGCGATGATAAGCAGGGCTAGAAGCCTGGGTTTTTAATTATGAAAATCCTTTGAAGGTGGCCTCCTTTCAAACTGCAAAGCGAGACAGAAAATGCAGCAGTGAGGCATAACCCAGATTCTTAGCGCAGCCCCAGCCCTCCCAGGTGATCCCGCTGTCGAGCCACCGGCATGGTGGGGTCCTAGTGCACAGCTCAGGCTGCGGGATCAGGCTGAGATCGTTCCAGCCTGGCTCTGCAGCCCAGCACTGTCACGGGGCTGCTTGTCCCTTTCCGCACAGGCCTGTGCTGTGTGCACAGCAACCCCACTTCATGCTGAGGTAAAACCGCACCCTTTTGTTTAAAACCCTCCTCCTGGCTCCCCGGCGTGATGCTAGGCGTCACCCGAATGCCTGGAGCTGCAGCAGTGTGACCTGCCCCTCCTGCCCAGGTCCTGGACGTGCTGGAGCTCTGTGTGACTGTGCTGCATCCTCACGGAAACCATCTGCTCCCCATGGCTCACCGTGTCTGGCCAGCTCTCGTCGCCCGGCTGATCAGTGATGACCCCCTGGCCGTGCTCAGAGCCTTCAAGGTACAGCAGCAGCGCTGCCAACAGCCTGCGAGCCGGTGCTTAGGAGGCAAGTGGCTGCGGCATGGCTGTGGCCCGGGAGAGGAGGTCGAAGCCCGTGGAGAGGTTTTTATGGGTGGTTCAGCTCACAGGGTGACCTCCCTGCAGTGGGTAGCTCCTACCGCTCCCGCTGCAGCTCCTCACGGGTAAATCCTTGACACTGTTCCTGGGGAAAAAGCAGTGTTAGGGGTTAGTGCGGGGAAGAGGAAAACAGTTCCACAGCCTCGGCAGCTGTCAGAGGCAGCGGGTAGTGCACCCTGCCCGCGCTGGAGCCGCCGTCCCTGACTCCCACAGAGCAAAGAGGAGGGACGGTGTCACGGTGGAGGCATTGGCAGGGCAGGGGAGGGATGAAGCAAAGACTTACCCTCATGGTAACTTTATTAAAGAGCTGCTGACCACGTCAGCTGCCCGCGTTCTCCTCCTGACCCACAGCCTCCTCAGTACGGCACGTCTCCAGAGGTTGCCAGTCCCAGGGTTTCATAGGGCTGCCTCTGCTCTGCAGAGGGAGATTCATTTTAGAGTCCTGCAGAGTGAGTTAGAGGAGAGTTTTGATTCCCAGAACTCGGGAAGCCAAGCACTGGAATTCCAGCGTACCTGTACCTCACTGTGCCTGCCCTGAAAGAAGGGAGAGAGAGAGATCACTACACAAAAACTGATCAGCTCTTGAGAAGTTCAAAGTTAGCACTGAGTCTCTCCTCTAGGTGCTCTGTACCCTGGCTCAGAAGTGCGGGGACTTCCTGAGGCAGAGATTCTCCAAAGACGTGCTGCCTAAGCTGACCAGCTCCCTGCTCAGCCAGGCCCCAGCCAGCGCCAGAGCGGGGCCGGTGTACAGCCACACGCTGGCCTTCAAGCTGCAGCTGGCGGTGCTGCAGGGGCTGGGACCGCTCTGCGAGGCACTGGACATGGGTGAGTACCGGGGGAAGTGGAGGCTGAGGGATCTCTGCTGGACTTACCTCTTCCCCTCCGTCTCAGCTGACCAGGCCTGCACTGGCTTTTCCCCTTCTGCTGCCCCATGGGATGATCTCCTGATCTCCTCCAGCCGTTCAGGTCCTGCTGGGCTTGATCTGTCCTCTCTGAGAGCTCATTAAAGAGGGGCGGGTCAGTCTTTACTGCCCAGGAGACAAATGGGAGAGAAGATTCCCGGCACCTTGCAGAATCTGAGGGCTCATCTCACCTGTGCATGAGAAGTGGGTGCCTGGGTTGCTGCAGCTCGGCCTGCTGGGCCCTGCTTTGTTCTTCATTAACTGAAGAGCTGGAGCCCAGCTAAGACTTCTGGCTAACTTGACTGGTTCCATTTTGGGGTATCTCTCTAGGAGACCCTTTAAATGCAGCACATCACACTCTTCTGCTGAACAAAACCCTCTGAAATTCTCCTAGGGCAGGTTTCTGGAGGTGACTGATGAGGGAAAAGGCTTGCTGGCTAGTTGCTCTTTTCCTCCCTCAGTGCCCTTAATTGCTTTCCTGGCTTGGCAGCAAGAGGCTGAAGAGGTGAGGTTGGGAGAGCTCTGGGTCAGGCACTTCAAAGGCTCAGAAGTCTCTTTGCTGCCAGTTTAGAGCAGATTCTGTCAGCAGCCACTGAGCAGGTCACCTCCTACCCTTCTCCTCTGTTCCATTTCTGCAGGTGAGAGCGACCTGAACAAAGTGGCAGATGCCTGCCTGGTTTACCTCAGCGCCAGGCAGCCCCCGAGGCTGCAGGAAGCTGCCCAGAGGTAATGGCTCCCAAAGGCAGGTGTCTCGGGTGCACACAGTGTGGGACAGAAGGAGCAGGTATCCTCTTTCCTTCTGCACCTTTCCCACTCCTCCCTCCAGCACGTTTGAGTCCTGTACGATGGGGTCTGTCATGGACGTTAACCCCTTTCTCTGGTGAGGTGTCATTTACTACCCAGCGTGAGCCGGAGGGGTTGATGAGCTTGCCCACACCTTGCCTTTGACTCTCAGGTGACCTCGCAGTGTGTTTGGGGACAGAGAGGGAAGATGTGTGACTTTTTTTTCTAACAGCCTCCTGTGCTGGAATACTGGGGGCTCTTCGCCCACTGGTGGCACAAAACTGCGGCGGGAGGGGAAGAGGACTATGCCAGGGGCTGTGCCAGGCACTCCCAGGTGTTCCATCCCTTAACGCCTTCCGCAGGCTGGGGGATTTGCTCTGTTGTCCGTCCATTTTCCCTGGGCTCCTGCGATCGCATCCAGCCAGCCCTGCCAGGTGGGCTGGGGTTGTTTGGGAAGCTGTCGGTCTTGGCAGCAGTCTTGCTCCGAGAAGGCGTTAGAAGAGCACAGACAGTTCAGGTGAACACACGTCAGCTCTGTGAAGTGTTGACAGACACACTTCGCTGCTCGGCGTTCCTGCTGTCAGGATAAGAAATCGCTGTTGTCACACGTTGTCACCTGGAAACAAGGCCAGAGATTTGAGCAGACAAAGCGAGTCCCGTTCCAGAACGTGGGGAGTGGGTAGGAAACTCGTGGGCCTCTGGTTCTGTGGAGAGCCGGGGGTATAAAGCCCCCCGCTCCTGTGTGGGCAGCCTTGCCCTCCCCGTGGGAGCGGAAGCCAGTGGTCAGCGGGCACCGCGGGTGTGGGTGCACGGGCTGTCCAGAGGGAAGAGCTGCCCGTTCCCTTCCCCTGAGCCAGCCCTCCCGGGGCGCGCCGGGCTTTTGTGTGGCTGGGCGAGCACTCAGCCGCTGCAGCCCTGCCTTTGTTTGTAATCCTGCGCTGCTGAGGGAAGGTTTATTTTTACCTCGGAGGCTTTCATTGCATCGCAGCAGGCTCCAGCAGCGTTTGTTCTGCAGAGGGGCTCGTCGCCGTGGGCTGCCGTACCCTGCGCACAACAAAGCGCTGCTCTGTGTAAGCAATGCGGGGTGGAAAGCGGAGCACCGGGGTTTATCTGGGTACTTGGAATCTAAGCTTTTCAATCATTAACAGAGCAGGCTGAAGAGCCCTGTGGTTGCCCCACGGCGGAGGTGGGGGCAGTGCTGGATTAGCCCTGGGACCCAACGGGGTCAGTAGATGCCGTGTTGTGGAGCAGGATCCCTGGCGCTGGAGAAGAGCAGCAAAGTTCAGGGCAAGGAATGTTTTTCCTCTGTATATTCTGGGGTAAAAATGCCACAGGTTGCAGTACTCCCCCCGTGCCCTTGGTGCACCGTACAGGACAGACACCACTGAGCAGCGCGCAGCTCTCCGCTCGTGTAGCTGCTGGCCTGATGCGAACCCTGCGTGTGGCAGGACTCGTAGGGAAGGGGGTTTGTTGGCTTTTTGAGTTTAGTCCTGTCTGGTCCCAGGTCTCGGAGCCTGGATGGGTCAGAGTTAAACACAGCACAATCTCTTTTAACTCTAACACACATGACAGGAGGTTTCAGCTTGGAAAAGTCAGAATTCGTCTGCGCCATAACCATCAGCCCCAGCACCAGGACACGGATCGCTTCTCAGCCGGGCTCCAATTTCCCCTCTCCAGCCACTTGACCACTGGACTGCTGTAAGCTCCCATCCTTCTCCTCGCTCTCCGTGTGCCTCAGAGTAATCCTGCCAACCGACACAGGGTGTTGTTGCACGCACAGCCCCTTCCATCAAGGCAAGGACAATGTTATCAGCCTGAGAGGTGAAAAATTCTGCATTTTAATGCTGCTAAAAACAGATAGACCAGAACCAATCTGAGCCACAGCCCAAGCGCCAACATACGTCACATAACTCAGCTTTATCACTGCAGAAATCATACAAGGCGGAAGGATGTTTGGAACCAGGGTGCCACGCTGATTTATACTAACTGGCCTCTGCTCAGCCTCTGGATTCGTACACGGCTCACGAGTTGTGACCTGCCAAGAACAAGGTCAGGCCTCACAAGGTCAGCTGGAGCTCCCAGAACTAAGTGAGGATCCTCTAGGTGCACGAAGGGCTAAGCAGGAATTTTTGGCCAAGGTGCTGGAGCCAAAGAAAAAAAAAAAAGGGTGTTTTGGCTGCCATCCAGGGAGGTTCTCATGCCCCGAGGAGGCTGTTAATCCCCTTTGTGGGACCCTGTGGTTTTACTAGCTGAACCAGAGGGAGTGAGTTAGTTTTGTAACTGCAGCTTTATGCAGTACTCAACAGGCAAAAATAGACACTGGGAAAAAAAAAGAACTCCAGCGTGTCTGAGGAAGAGAAAATGGGACAATAGGCTTTGTTAGGAGATGACTGCTGGGAGTATTCCAGGAGAGGAATGTTGTCCAAAGCCTTAAAAAACCCAAAACCACCCAAAAACTCCCTCACACCTGAGGGTTCGGGCAGCCAGGGATCACCAGCTACGGCTTTGCTTTCACTGCCAAGCAGCCAGTGCTACTGGGGTGGAGGAACCAGTAACCCTCGGAGGGGTTGTGTGGGGTCCCAGGCATCGGGAGCAAGGTGGGGGGAAGATGGGGTAAGCTGGAAGTCACAATGTGTAAATCTGAGCTTCGCACCAGATCACTGAGTTGTATCATCCCTGACCAACTTTTCGCTCCAGGGGAAAAAAAAAAAAAAAAACGAACACAAACTTTGAAGGGAAGGCAATGAAGAAATTGTCACTGGTCTGGGTGAATGCTTACAAGCAGTTCTGCTTTTTTCAGCTGGAAGTGACTGGTTTGAAGTTGACACCAGTTCCTAATGTGCGTTCTCAGCCTCTGAAGTTCACCGGTTGACCCTTCAGTCCGTCTGGATCGGAACGGGGCTTTTCCAGGATGCAGGGATGATTTCCCTAGTTCTTGGAGAAGTCTGCGGTGAACTGTATCTTGTTGAACATTCGGCGGAGGGAGAAGCCAGGAGGACTCGTCCTTTCGCCAGCCTGCTCACTGTGCCAGGGCTTGGCTTAGTGCTTGGGAGGAGACAAGGCAGCAGAAGAGCCAAACACCGCTCTGTGCTGGTAGAACAAGTTGTTTAGCCCTGCTGGAACAAACAGGAGCTATTTGGGGCATTTCCAGGTACCGAGGTTGGTCACACACCGTCCTTCCTCCGGTTTGGTTGTGTGGTTGAGCGGATGCTCGCTGGCGTTGACTGGAACAGCCACCTGCACAAGGCAAGGGGCAATGGAATTACACTGAAGGGAAGGGAAAAGGCAACAGCAGCAAACGAACCTGGATTAACCCCACAATTCTTTGCCATGGAAACAGGTTGCTTAGAAACTACCCCAGAGTTAGTTTGAAAATGCTGAAGTCAAGTTCTTTAGGCTGCCAGCACTGGGTTATCAGGAGAGAATCACAGGCCTCAGGCTATTGCGGGCACAAGAGGCAGGGCTTCTGCGGGGACCAGCTCATCTGGGTGGGGGGGGCTGCTGACTGGGAAGGGGCTGGGGAGCAGAGTGTCGTCCCTGGGCCTGTAAGGGTGGAGCTGAGCGTGTGCTGGAGACGCTGGTGCTTCTTGGGGAGCGGATGTCCAACCTCCCCGATTCCTCTTCCCGGTACCTTACCCGGCTGTTCTCCTCTGGGCCCCAGGATTTCAGTGGACTCTGGAGAGCTGAAGATGCGTGTCTCGGCAGTTGCTGAGGCCTTGGAAAGGTGACCTGTCGGTTTGGTGATGACCCTGCCTGCTCATGGTCTCTGTGGGCACACAGGGAACTCAGCGCCATGCAGGAAGAGGTCCTGCAGTGCAGAAAATTCGCGATAATTTTGTACATGGCATAGCCAGAGAACTTAATACCAGTTAAGCCCAGTACGTCTTGCGTGCGTTAAACCTGGCAGACCTAGCTGAGCCCAAAGGTTCCCACGGCGGGAGCTGGCAGGAAGAAACGCTGCGGGTAGGTCACGCACATGAGCCATTTGCTCTTTGGTCTCCAGCAGCACCCACAGCATCTGTCACAGCTGGAGTCACACACTCCAGAGGCGCATCTGCCCTGGGGCCTTGAGACGAACAGCAGAACCACCCACAGGCAGTGCGGGGTTGTTGTCATTCCTCCCTTCTCCGGTCTGTTGTTAATGGAGGTGGGGGGTTGTCTTCTGTCCTAAAGAAAAAACCTGCTTTGTGAAAGGTGCAGAAGGAAGAAAAGGTAGAGGCAGCTAATAAGGGGTTAACCAGCATGGGACCAGGGGTGTCCTCACTGCTCTTCACGGGGTTTCCAGGAACACCCTGGAAAGGGCGAGCAGAGGGGTGGGTGGCCCTGCGCTGGCAAGGGGCTGGTGCAGGCGTGCCGCTGCGCTGCAGAGCTGGGCACGAGCCGCTGCCCACCACAGCCCCGGGCAGGCACACACCATACCCTGCGGTCGCCTCCGCCGCGCGTGGGACAGGCGCCAGACAGGCTTCAGCCCACGGCGCTGGGACAAAGCCGCGGTCTGGCACTCCCCAGCTGCACGTTTGATGTCAGTAACTTCCTGCGTGGCACAGTAACAATATCGCTGTAGCTGTGAAGCTGCTGAACCGTCTTCTCCTGGGCACAGGAGCCATTTCAGCGGCTCTCCCTGATGAGCCTCCCAGCCTGCAGAGCTGTCAGGGTTTGCAGACACATCACAGCTTTGTGCTGCTCTCTGTAGTGATCCTGCTGGTGCCAGCCAAGAGGTCTTCCCCTCACCCCCCTCCGCTTTCTGCCTGCTGTTTTCCAGTGTTTTCCTCCACCTAATGCACGTGGACCCAGACAGCACCTGGCTGCTCCTGAGCGAGGTCTGCTGCCCGGACCAGTACGAGCCCCCTCACGCCAGCCTGCAGCCCGTGAAGCTGCGCGGGATGGGCAGGCAGCGGAATGAGTTCACCGACAATGTGCTGCTGCTGCTCGAGAGGCTGCGGCAGCGGGAGAGCGCGACAGCTGGAACCGGTACGCAGGAGCCGTCTCCTCCGTGAGAGACCTGCACAGCGGCTGTGGGAGAGAGGAGCCGCCCGGACAGAGCTCCCCTGGAAAACCCCATCGTTTGGGCCTGAATGGTTCTGGGGGCACAGGGAGCATCACCCAGATGGGGGCACCGGCCGGGGCACCTTCCCCAGGGGCAGAAGTTTGTATGTTTTAAGCGGGGTTTGAGGATGAGGTGGGTGCGTTGCCCCCTTTCCCTGGGACCGGCACTTCCTGCACATGGTGCTGGAGAGAAGCCTGCGGGTCCCTCACAGCTCACCCATTGCCTCAGCACAGAGGGCGAGTCGCTTTCCAGAAGTGACTTACCAGCACTCGACCCTCGGGTGGTGCCACTTCAGCACTCCACTGACCTCCTCACAGCCCTGAGAGTCCCTCCCTTCCTCAGCTCGAAACTGAAGCTTCTTCTGGCCTTAACCCTGTCCCGGGGAGAGAATCCAGTTTGGGGTGCATTAAAAACCTTTTCTTTTTAAACCCAGTCCTTGTCAGAAAGGTGAAGTGCATTTCCAGTCACCTCCTCACCGGTATTGCTGGCCAGAACACCAAGGCTGGCCGGACGCAAGGTGCCACCCGATTCTCGCCGAGTGCGAGAGGTTCCTCAGAAGAAGCGGCCAGCCCTGGTTTACAGCTCCAGGGGATCCCAGACCCCCTCGTTCCCAGCTGCCTCCCAGTCCCCCCAGACCTCGCAGCTTTCTAACACCCACCCGAGGGGGAGACGAAGCACCTCGCTGTGCCCTGGTACAGGCTCCAGGGGTGGGGATGTACGTGGCCAGACAATGGGGCAGTGACACTGGGTGGCACCCGGGCCGTGCCGTGGTTTGCTGGGGCAGGCTCAGCACAGCGCGGTGAGCCCGGAGCGGGCTCTGCTTGCTGCCCCACCGAAGGGCCCTTCTCCCCTCCAGAGCACCGCACAGGCTCACCTGGAAGCGGCTGTAGCTGCAGCTCCCAAGTCCTCCAGGCACTGTCTGCAGGTGCTGCTTCACTTGGCTGCTCCCAGAGCACACCATGTGCTGGACCATCCCTTCCACCCAAGTGATGGCTGGCAGCAGGCTGCTGCCTCGCACCTGGGCGAGTTCTGTGGTAGCAAAGGACAGATCTTGGCTGTGAGCTGGCAGGTGAGCTCACCAACGCAAAAACCAGAGCAATAAACTGATGGTTACACGGAACAGGCTTTGTGCATTGCTGTGGGGGATCCTGGGGCACATCCAAAACGCGTCTCAGCTGTTAGGACCAGGGGGCTGTTGCTGATGCCCACCCCCCCCACCCCCATTTTCCCGGGATTGTTCAGGCTTCCCTCCTGGGTGCCTCTGCAGGAGAAACACGAGTCAGTGGCTTTCTACCAGGTAGGACGAGGCTGTGGCTCAGCTTTCGCCTTGTTTTGCTTTTTTCGCTACATACTCAGAGCTGAAGGCAGGCGTGGATTTGGCACGAAGGAGCCCTCCAGAGCCGCTGTAACAGGGCAGAGAGGTGAAGTATCACCAGTGGTCCCCCACGCACCCTTGGGGTCGATGCAGAATTTTCTGGATTGTTGTAGCACTTGATCAAACTCATCCATCAGGTGCCAGCACCATGTCCAGCCTGTCTCTGTGTCTCTGCCATCGGTGCTGGCTGGAGCTCGCACGTGACAACTGGTAGCACCGCGATGGCAGCCGGGGCAGCTGCTCGGGCCTCTGCCCCTGGCAGTACCGGCTGTCACGGGCTCCCTGCAGGCTGTGCCCCAGTGAACCATCGCCACAGGGACCCAGTGCCCTTGTCCTGCAGCTTGGTCCCATCCCCAGGCCAGCCTGGCAAGGGTCACCCCCTGCCACCAGCGTCACCGCCCCGTCGGGTTTGTCTGCACATACCCTGCGCTGTTGGCTTTGGTCCCCTCGGGGGAGCAGCAGTGCCCCCATTGCTGGATCCACCACTGCACCGAGGCCAGCTGAGGAAAGCCTGTCACCTCTGTTGCAGCTGGTTTTAAACGGAGTTAATCCTCTTTCTGAAAGGAAGAGCTTAAAGCCAAAGGCCCCTGCGGTACCCACCACAGCGACACCCTGCCCGGGGCCAGCAGCCAGCCCAGCCCGTCACAGCACGCTGGGGACCGCGGTGGTGGGGTCTCCGAGGACACTGTCCTGCTGTACCACAGCATGGCCCACCACCACACAGGGGGACAGGCAGGAGGCTGGAGGGCAGCGCTGTCGCCTCAGAGCCCTTGCTCCCACCCCTGCCAGTCCACACGCAGCCCCCCAGCACAGCCACACTGGCTCCCACTCCCGGGGTCTCACCAGCCCCAGTGGGGACAGTTCAGCTGCGGGCTGGGCAGCCGGAGCTGGAAGCAACACCATCTCCAGCGCCGCGGGGCTGCCGGGGTGCGCCCCATGGTCAGGGGGCTCACGGCACCACACGAGCCCAGCCCGGCCACCCCCCTGCCAGCCCTGGGCTGGGCGAGGGCTGGGACAGCAGCAAGCAGGCAGGGAGGGCGGGCTGCTGCCCACTCCCCCCGGCCACCCTCCTGCCCTGCCCCGTGAGCCAGTCAGGGCATCGGTCCCTGTCCTGCCTGTGCCCCGGTGCCCAGGAACGGCCCCAATGCCCCCAGCCGGCCCCCCAGCACGGGAGCTGCACCCAGGCAGCCGCGGCGCCCAGCACCAGTTCCTCCCAGTGCTCTCTCCAGGCTTCCCAGCTCTGCCGGAGATGTTCCCCACGGCCACAGTCCCCGGCAGCGGACGCCTGTCTCGGCTTCGTTATCACTCCTGCGTTATTACCGGCTGAGCAAATTGCTTTTGTCTGGAGCGGGGCAGCGGAGGAGGGTGACTGTGGGGATGGCGGTGCCACCAGCCGGCCCTCCCCAGCAGTGACTTGCACATTCCGCTCCGCCGTTTGCCGGGGCAGCCCAGGGGCTCCCCACTGCCCTGCCCGCACCCCCCTCCCCGGGCAGGTGCCACAGCAGCCCCGCAGCCCGCCGGGTGTCCAGCCCCAGCCCGCGGAGCTGCCCTGGAGGAGAGCGGCCCCGGCGGGCAAGGCCCCCGCTCCACGGGCAGGGGGGCTGCAGGGGGGACACGGCAGCCCGGGGAGGGGGGCCAGCTCAAGCCACTCCACCCCCCCTCCCCGGGGTCCCGGAACACGGGCAGAGCCTCAGCCCGGGGCTAGGGTCGGGCGCTCCCCAGCACCCCGCGTCCTCCTCCCGCGCCCGGGGTTTCATATCAGCTCAGAAAATTAATCTCTCCTAATAAAACCTGTTATTTTTAAAGCTCGCCTCTAGGTTTTGCAAATTACTCCAGCACACAGCAATTTGTTTACTCTCCGTTTGGGGAGATTTGCAGCCTTTCGCCCGCACCGAAGCAGCTCTGGCTCTTCCTCCTCCTCCCGGACCGGTTTTTATGGCGGGGGTGGCCGGCGCCCCTCGCTCCCGCGGCGATGCGGTTCCCCGACGCGGAGCACCGGAGCTCCGCTCGGCCCCGCCGGGGGCTCGGCGCAGCTGGGCGGCACAGCGGCGCTCCG
>JAODLK010000029.1:472057-520433 GCA_027563805.1 Buceros bicornis | reverse complement strand
CACCGCGGACAGCGCCCGCCGCGCCCGCGGCTCCGGGCGGTGCGGGACGGTCCGGTACGGCCCAGCCCCGCGCAGTCCGGTACGGCCCGGTACAGTACAGACCGGTACAGCCCCGGTACGACCCAGTAGGGTACAGACTGGCCCAGTATTGCCCGGTATGTCACGGACCGGCCCAGCCCGGGAGAGCCCAG
The DNA here is from genome assembly GCA_027563805.1 of Buceros bicornis. NCBI lineage: Eukaryota > Metazoa > Chordata > Aves > Bucerotiformes > Bucerotidae > Buceros > Buceros bicornis. The sequence continues at coordinate 520,242 of JAODLK010000029.1, read as the reverse complement.
TATGACACAGACCAGCTTGGCATGGTCTGGTATGTCCCGGTAGGGCCCAGCCTGGTACAGCCCAGCACAGCCCGCTGCTGTACAGACCAGCCCAGTATGGTCCAGTACAGCCCAGCACGGCTCAGGCCCAGCCCGTCACATCTCTGGTGCCCGTGGGGAGCGGTAACCGGTGGCATGCCGAGCTGGCGGTGCCATGCCCAGAGCAGCACCTGCCACCCTCCTCCCTGCTCCTGCCAGAGCGAATAACCGATCCACGGGGAAATAAGGGGACAGGTAACTGGGGCGGTACCGGGGCTCCCGCCCTCAGCTCCCCCCAGGGCTCCTGCTGCAGGGCTGGGACGCCCCGTGCAGCCCAGGGACGTGGCGTGCCAGGAGGGGGTGATGCTTTTTCTAAACGTTAAGGGATCCCTGCATGTGCCCCAGACCGTGGAAGACTCATCTCAGGGCGAACACCACGAAGCTGGAGTACGCAGGGGCTCAATCCTGACCTCGGGCCCGGCCAGAGCGTGGCCGGTGGCCGGGAGCTCCCAGAGCCACCCTCCCATGGCAGTTCCGCAGGGCCACAGTGCCTGGCCAGGAACGGCGAAGCCGCCCCCACCGCAGACAGCGTTTCATAGAATGGGCACGATCCTGATCTCCCTTCTAGAGGCCAAACCCACCGGCAGCACCGCGGTTCCCCCAGGCCAGATCCCCACCGCTCCCGTGACCTGCACAACCCTCAGCCCGACCCTGGACCATCTGACAACGCTCCGGGAGCCCCAGGTTAGTGCATCTGCACCGCGAACACCGAGCCCACAGTGGGAGGGAGGTGCAGGCGCAGCCCTCACGCACCCGGTATCACCTGAGCGCCACACTGGGTAGTCGCTCCCTGGACAGGCACTAAAAACCAGCTTACTGCTGATGTTTTCTGCCAGGAGATGACAGAACCTGCTACAAACAGGTTCTTTAACCTGGACTCGAAAAGACAAGCTGTATCTCCTCACCCTTCCCCCCGCAGAGCTCAGGCCCAGGCGCGTGTTCCCCGCTCCCACCCCGCGGCAGGTCCCTGGGCTCGGCCGCAACAGCCCGGCGAGCGACTGCAGGAGCCGCGCTGCCTGGTGCCCGCAGAACAGATCAATGGCTGCAAAAAAGTTCTGCCTGCTGCAGCGTTCTCCACAGCCAGGATAAAGCCCCAGCAGAGCAGGGAGCGCGGAGCTCTGCCCGCCTTCATCACTCCCTCTCAGTGCTGGGAGAGGGAGGAAGCAGCGGTCATGGGTGAGCCGGGGCTGGGGGCGTCCAGAGGGTCCCACTTCGCGATAGCGAGAGAGAAGCAGCAGCAGCAGTGGCTTCCCGAGGGGAAGCTCCTGGGAGCTGGTGAGCTGCTGCGGCTGCTGGGGGCAGTGGCTCTGGGCTGGACCCCGTGCCAGGCAAAGGCAGCAGCTCATCCGGAGCCACCCATGAAGCCAAGCACCCACCCCCCGACATCCGGGTTCACGCACAGCATCGAGTGCCGCAGAAAAAGGCAGTGAAGGCCAAGCACGAGCGAGCCCCGGGGCTGCCCAGCCTCACGGCCGTTGCGTGGCCCAGGATCCGTCCTCTGCCACCGGCCGGTGAGGGGACCTGGAGTAAGCCACGCTGAAACGCACCTACGAACGGTGCCTCAGACCTGACTCCCACTGTGCAGAGCACCCACCCGCGGGTGCAGCCAGAGCTGGAGCTGGGGACGTCACCCAGCAGGGACCACGTGTCCCGGGCAGGGGTCCCCAGCCCTGTCCCAGCTCCGAAAGCCCCAGCACTAGGGGTGCTGATGATGCGAGGGACAAAACCTGCCAGGATCTCCCAGGGTTTCACCAGAGCTGTTTAAATCACACCACGAGGAAACAAAGAGCATGAATCCCCTTGGGGCTGGACCCCCCCAGCTGCAGAGCCCGCAGCAGGTCCCATCGCCAGCCAACCCGCCGCTGCAGGATGAAAGCGGGGCACCAGGGCTGGGCAGGAGCCCTGCAGCTGGGAAGAGCTGAGCAGCCGCGCGTCTCGGGTGCGCTCAGAAGGTTTCATTTTCCTCCTCGATTTCAGTTCATCAGCGCGAAGGCCGGGAGCAGATGCTGTCTCTGCTGCCGCCGCTGCGCTGCCCTGCGAGCCCCCACATGCCTCACGGGATGGTGGGGGGGGGGTTGCTCGCACTCGAGAGCAAGGGCAGAGCCAGCCGCTCCTGGATCAGCTCGGCGCCAGCGCTCGCTGCGTGACGAGGTCCCTGATCTGCGCGCTTGTCGTTGTACTGGAATCGCTGGTGCCTCCCTCGCCGGGCGCCTCTTCCAGCCGGACGTGCCCGAAGCCTGACTCTGGCAGATGAACCGTCCCGCGTCGCTGCCGTTAGCACCAGGTGCTCTGCCTAACGCTTCCCTCTGCGTGCCCTCAAGGTGGGCATCTGCGTGGGGGGAACCCAGAGGCGTTTCCACACGGTGACACCACAAAGACCCTGGCGGCACCACGTCCACCGCGGTCACGGCTCGTGCGGTTCACACGCACGTTTTCCCATCTGTTGGGTGGCAAAGGCGAGGCAGCAGAGCAGAAGGTGGGAGCGAAGCTCTGAGGAGCTGGGAGAGAGGTTGGAGGGGTGAGGGGTCCTGGCCCCATCAGGGGGGATATTCCTCCCGGGGGAACACCCTGACTGAGGCCCAAAGAGGACCCAGACCCCGTGGGGCAGCGGGGAGGATCCGCTCACTGCAGCCAGGGTGCAGGGACTGTCCCCCAGTGACACGGCCCTGGTACGGCACCATCCCCACGGACGCCCAGCACCAAACGGAGCCAGGCCAGCCCTTGCCGCTGGCAGCGAGTTCTGACATGGCCCAGCCCTGGTGTTTCCTGCGGTGGCCACGCAGCAGCAGCACCTTCAGCTTAAGGAACCCAGGGAGGAGAAAACGACCCCGACCCCCAGCTCTGGAAGCGCTGGGGCTGCCTCATGCGTTAGTTGAAACTCTCCTGGTCGGGTGCTGGTGCGGGGGCACCCCGAGTTCGGCACCCCCCGCTCTGGGGCAGGGTGACTGACTCCAGACCCCGCTGCCTGCCCTGCCCGCAGCAACCCTCACCCCCAACGCTGCCCCCGAGCTTGCCCGCGGTCCACGAGCCAACGTGGGAATTGTGGCTGCCTGCGAGAGCGGATTGGGTTGTTCATCTCTCTGACAGGCGGAATAAACACCCTCCACACCGATACCGAGCTCATTCCTGATACTTGTTTAGGGACTTGACAACGCCTGTATAAAAGGATTTCCTTCCGCAGCTGAAGTTTGACATTCCTGCATTATTAGATTATTTGCAAAGGTCTGCGTGCGCTGCAGGAAAACAAAGGTACCGACACCCAGCATCACAACGTCCTCCGCCACAAATCATCCCGGGCGCAATAAGCTGCGGAGACAGCGCTCATTTGAAACCCCCAACACGGCGAAGCAGCCGGGGAGACAGCGGGGTGGGAGCTGGGGCGAGCAACGCAACCCAGCCACTCCAGAGCCACAGAAAACCACTAAAACCAATAAACGGAGCAGGGCAGCAGCACTGGGAGAGGGAGCCCTGCCCCAGACACACCGCTGCTGGGCTCCGGCTCCAGCACCACCACGGGTTCCTCGTGGCATGACCAACACGGTCCTTCCCAGTGGCACGACTCCGCTGGGAGAGCACCAGGGCCGGGCGGACAGGGTGAGCATCCCCGGGGCACGGAAACTCTGTGGCTCCATCGCCCTGCCCGGCTCAGGGACAGCCACAGCCCCGAGTCCCCGGGCCCCTGTCACAGGGAGCCCCTGGCACGGCCCAGGGGAGGCGGTGGAACCTTTGGCTGCCCTGGGGAGGTCTCTGCCCGGAGCAGCCCCGCTCAGGGAACATTAGCTGAAAGTTCAGAGGAAGAGTTATTTCTTCAGAGAACGATTCCTGCCCGTTTCCAGCCCATTAACTCCTTCCTCCTCTGCAGAGCCCGCCGTCAGGCTCCCGGTGGAGAGGAGCGCTGACGGGGTATCAGTCATTGCAACAACAGTTCCCTCTTCCCAAACCTTTGTTTTAAGGACAGAAAAAGCTCCAATGTAGAAAAAAAACAAAACCAACCCCAAAACCCCAAACCACCCACCCACTTCCCCCTTCCCATTATTTACTGCCACGGGAGGAAAGCTTCCCTGAAACCCACATCTTAAAAAAATTAATAAAACAATCCTCCACAGTTCCAGTGACGCATTCGCGCTGCTGAGGGTTCATTTCTCAATTTTGACAGTGTCTCTTTGCATTTGGGGCAGCGCGGGTCTCTCCTCCGGAATGTCATGAGAGATCCCTCAGTCACGGCTTGCCCTTGATCTCCCCGTTCCGGAAGGCTCAGCCAGGAGCGGAGCTGAAGGTGGGTTCAGACACGTGGTGAGGACAGTTCTGCAGCTGGGATCCGACACCTTCCCCGGTGCCCTCAACCGCCCGCACCAGGGCTCCCACCCGCTCCGGCAGCAACCACTGCCCGCAGCGCCTGTGGGCTTCCCGGGGGCTGAGCCCCCAGCACCCTGTCCTGGGCTCCTGCTGCAGAGGGAAGGGGGAGTGTGGGGCACCGCGGGGCGAGGGGCAAGCTCCTGCTGCAGAACACCCTTCCTCTCCCTGCTCCTGGAGCGCCAGTTGCCTACCTCGCCATCACCAGAGCTCCTCATCCATCACGTTCCCTCTAATCAACTTCTAATTTACCTCTTTAGTCAAATCTGTTTACAATCAGAGACAAGAACACACGACCCAGCGAGGGTGCCATGAAGCTGGGGCTCTCTCCCCACACTGCTCCCCTGCTGCTCCGGCACCCGGCGTGTGAGCCGCAGCGGGGGCAGAGCACAGGCGGGCGCGTCCTGCTCAGCAGAGCCTCTCAGCAGGGCTCGTCCTGGCCGTGCCATGGCCTCTGCTCCTGCTCCCCGCACTGCTCCGGCCGTCCCTGCCTGGGGAAGGTTTTAGTATCTCCCGCCACCCTGGCACTGCCTCGTGTGCCCCCCGGCACCCGGCCAGCCCCGGGTGGGCAGGGGGATGCGTGGCTGGCCGTGCCAAAAGGCTCCCAGTTGAACCAAAGCTGCCTGTCACTTGTCAGCGCTGCCAGCATCCTGGAGGCCGGTGGGTGCTGCCGGGGGTCTGCGCCGCTCCCTCACCTCACTCCCAACACCCACATTTAGGCCAAAAGCCACCACTGATGCTGCTGCCCCTGAACTCTAACTCAGGTCAAAAAAAATCAGAAGGGGTTAAAGCAGGGAGCAACCCCACTGTCCACTCACTGCCTACCAGGAAAACCCATTATTAGCTCAACACTTTAATCCTCCCCTGGTTACCGAGCGACAACCTCTGCAGCTGCTGAGGCTCACGCCCCTTCCTCATCCCCCCCGAAGCAATTCCACGCTGCTCCAGCTCTGGGCAGAACCTGCCCGGCAGCAGCACATGACGTCGAGCGATTATCGGCGTTAATTGGAGGGGCCCAGGTGGGCAGCTGGCCCGGCCCAGGGACCCCGGCGCAGGATCCGGCGTCTCCCAGGCTCATGGTCCTGGTGCGGGTGCGCGGCAGAGCCGGGTGCCGAAGGCCCGAAGTCCCCTCCCTGCCCCGGGACAACCTGCCTTGGAGCGCAGCTCCCACGGGCCCAAAGCACCATCACCACTTACTGGTCACCCCCCTCTCCACCAAACCCCGTTATTTATCTGCTGCTACCCTTCAGGAGCGGGATTTCTGCAGGCACAGGCATCAGGAGTGGCAGCGTGAGCCCAAGGGGTGACCCATGGCCAGGGACGGTCCCGGGAGAGCAGGCAGAGCAGGGGGGTCCCACCTCCTCCCATGCCGGGGCGGTGCCGGGGTGCTGGAGAGCCCGACCCCATCGCAGCACCCATGTCACCGACACCCACCAGGCCTCGGGGACGCCAAGTGGCTTTTTTTGTGCTTTCCCAGGGTTTCGTACACGATAATGGGTTTCATACAGCCCAGACAGGACAGGGAGCTACTTCCAGTTCCCCCGGGACACTGGGACCAGCAGGCAGAGGACCCCAACCCCTCTGCAGCGGGGTTCCTCCTCCTGAGTGGGTTTGGAAATCAGGAGGAGAGGGTAATCCATCACCTGCCTTGTAGAGCCTGACGAGCAATAACGAGCTCTGTGCTAATTCCCCAGCAACATCTGGAGCACCCTTATCCGTCACCGGGACGGGCCGGCGGTGCCGGGCCCGGGTGTGTGCCAGCGTCTGGGCTGTCTGGAATCCCCGCAAAGATCTCCTTTGGCTCTGGAAGGAAAAAATCGGTGAGAACACCCTGCGCAGGGTTCCACTCTGCCCAGGCCGGGCTGTCCTGCTGGCTCAGGACCTGAGCTGCCATCAGGATGCTCAGTGGCACGTTTGGGTGCCATTCCCCAGGGAGGATCGTGGCAGTGACCGTCCTGTGCCCCAGCTGCCCCTCTGCAGCCCGTGCTGCCAGGACGATGCTGAGCTCCAGTCCCTGTCACCAGTTGTTCCCACTCCAGGTGGGAAAGTCGAGACCCCTCTCCCGAGGTGGGACAGCACTAACCACCCGCACCCAGAGCAATGCCGGGACCCTTCCTGCTGCCGTGGAGTCCAGTGAACCCGCTCACCACGGCACCACCACAGCACAAAGCCTTCGGTCCCTTCACCCTGTCCCTGGACACAGAAACTCCCAGTACGTTCCCTGGCACAACGCACCGTGGTGGTGACTGCCACCGAGCCGAGGACAGAACCCAGAAACAAGCCGGGGAGAGTCGCTCCAGCGGGGGCTCATGTCTGGCTTCCAGCCCGGCACAGGCAGCAGCGCCCCGCATAACCGCAGGGCGCGCGCCGCGGTACCTCAGCCTGAACTACCAGAGACTCGAACGACCGGGTGGAGCGCCCTGAAGAGTGACAAACCACAGACAGGAGAAACAGCCGAGCGGAGCTGGCTCACCCCAGAGGAACCCTCGCCGTGGGCAGCCCGAGCTCCGCCGGCAGCACCGGCCGGTAGAGCCGGGAGGGGTTTCCAGCCCAGCCGATGCAGCCGCGGTTCTGCCCGTCTGCGGGGAGCCCACCCAGAGCACCCTCACCAGCCCGTGCCAGAACGGCCGCACGCACGCACGCGGCACACAGCGGTATCAGACTGGTGGGGACGTTCCGATTTACGACCCCCCCTGCTCCTCACGCCGCTTACAGAACTGTGTGCGACGCTCCTCACTCCTTCTCCCCCCAGGTGCGTGCCCCCCGGGCTCCAGCCGAAGCTGTTCCACGGCTGTTGGGTCCCTGATCTGCTCAGCCACATGCCCACCCTTTTCCGCAGCTTTTCAAACCCTGGGACAGGAAACAACAGATCAGCTTCCCCGGAGGAATCCAGAGGCCAGCGCCGGCCCCAAGCCCCCTGGCTGAGGTGTGGGAAGGAGACAACCCCCACCTGAGTAAAGTAAAACACCAAACACAGCCGAAAGGTAAAGGAAAAAACACCTTTAAGGAAGAGGGTTGAAAAGAGAAGAAACAAACAAGGAATTCAAACAAGTTCTGCACCAAAAACGTATTTTTGCAGCTTTCTGCAGCTGCTGAAACCACGACTTCCATGTTGATCCCCTGAACAACAGCGTGTGAGAGCGCCCGGGCCAGCAGCGCCGACAGGCGTGATTGAAGGAAGCCTTTAAGCTTCCCTGACAATGCATTTTTCTTGGAGATAAAAAATGAACGCTGCCAGCATGCAAATCTCTCTAAATTAGGCAGGGCCCGGCATTCGGCGCTGCGATGTGCTGTGATGACAGTCATTAACTTCAGCGCAAGGAAAGAGGATGCGGGGAAATATTCTCAGCTACTTCTGGTCCCATGTGGGAGCAGCCGCCCGGGGAAGCGGCGGTCCGGCATGCGAGGGCAGGAGGCGGCAGGGGAAGGAGCTGCAGCCTGTCCTGTCGCTGCCGGCGAATCACTCGCGCTCCGGCAGCTCCCACCACGCACCCGGGACGGGGCTTCCTCTGCTCTGGCGAACTCGCTGCTGCTGGGGTCAGCGCAGGGATCCGAATCCTGGTTCTCTGCAGCACGACCCCAGCCCAGACCTAGAGCCGCTGCGGGAGGAAGTCCATGGGATTGAGACATTCCAGTGGGCGCACACCCCCGCTCCCAGTTCCGAGCACAGCCCGGGCAGACACGCTCCACCACCCCTCGGAGGGCGACGGCTTCCCGGCATGTGCCGCAACTCACCTTGCGTCCTGACGTGCCCCTGGGGAGACTTCCCAGGAACGGCCAGCGCGGCTGGTTCCTGGTTTCCCTCTGCCAGGAGGAACAGCCCAACCGCACACACCCCGAGGCCTCGGCCTCCCAGATCACGTCAGCACCGCGGGCCGCGCAGGTTCGGGCTGGAGTAACCTGCAAACAGTCTCCTGCGCTTTCCCCTCACCCTCCCTCTGCCCCGTACCCTGGGGTGGTGTTTCACACCCGTCGCTGCAGTTGGACTTGGGGAAAAAAAGAATTACAGGAAGGCGAGATCTGTGCGTGCCGTAGCGCGGGTCTACGCTTGCTGCCACCGGCAGCCGACTCCTGACACAACAACGAGGAGCTAAAAAAAGCAAACTATCTTTAATATCTCCAGAACCCCGCGTGGAAGCGGTTCCACAGAAATGTCACTGTCATCGTGTGGTCAAGGCTGGAGGAGGGCAGCAGCAGCAGCAGCGCCGGACGCCACGTCCTCAGAAATTCTCCAGCAGATCCAGGATCCGCTTCTGCTCGCTCTCCCGGAACTCCTGGTTCTTGCCGTCACCGAGGTTCTCCGCGTACTCTGTGGAGAGAGCAGACGGAAACAGGCTCTGGGTGAGACACCAATGAACAATGGGCAACGTCTCCTGCGGGTACCAGAGCAGGATCCAGGTCTGTGTCTGCTCATGGCTGCTGTCACTGCCAGGAGTTTCTGGAAGGAGCATGGGCGGGTTTTTCTCCCCATCACCAGGGTCAAAGCTCTGCAGAACAAACACCTACTGGCCCCTCCCAAGAAGCTTTTGTGGCCAACGGAGACTGGGCTCACCCCAGCTGCCCCGTGACCCCCGTGGGCTGTCTGAGCTGGACATCCACATCACTGGCCTCTCTCAGCCCAAGGAATTCAAACGCTCCTGGACAGCCCCAGCTTCCCAGGTCCCTTCTACCACTGACCATCACCCGGGGAGGCCAGGCAGGGGCTGTCACAGGACCATTAAGCATCCCTAGCCCTAGGTTTGACCCGTCTGCTGTCCCAGCTTCCCGAAGGAGCGTTTCTGTCCAGTTCCCCAGCCTGCAACGCTTTTACCACAGACAGGAGAAAACACACCGGGGTCAGGTTTAACAGCAACAGAAGCTCCAGGTCCGCAGGCAGAGGATACCAGACCCTGGCTATGCTCTTGCTCATCCGTGCACTGGGACAAACACTGTGGAACCAATTGCTTCCTCCGCATCTTCCCTTCCTGACGTTCGCTCAAAGCTGGCAGCTCCCCTTCCCGCACCAGCTCCCTCCCTCCTGCCAGCAGAACCTGCCTCTTCGAAAACGGTTTAAAAAGAAAAAATGAAACGCGAGTTTTGAGCTGCGACAGCGAGAGGCTGAACAAATCCCAGTAAGCCAGGAGCACGGGTAGTGTTTCCAGCCTCTGCCTTCCCGCATTCTTCCCCTTCTTCCTAAACAAACAGCACAGCTTGTATTCAGCCCCTGAACGGTACGCTGCTGGAGAAAGTTTGCTTTAATATTTATACGTGCAGTGCTGCTACATGCTTCTGAGCTCCATCAAAGCCTTTATTGTAAGAGCACTGAAAAGAGTGAGGACGGGAAGAAGTTGGCTGATGTGGGAGTCTTCCCTCCTCGTACAAGCAGCAGAGCTCTTTGCCAGGGCCGCGGGGGGAAATCCTGTTAATATTTATAAACCGCCACAGCACCTGCACGAGGGCAGGCGGGTGGCGCCCAGGCCTGCTGCAGCAACCCTGACCTCTGGCTGTCCTGGAGAGGGGGACCAGCGCAGGGCACCCCTCCCTCAGCGGAGGGGATGCCCTCCATCACACTCACCAAGGACAGCAGCAAGCAGAGCGATCTGCCGTGGCTGCTGGGCCCCTTCGGGCAGTACCAGAGTGTTCTGGCAGCACGTGGAGCCGGGAGGAGCGCTCCTGCCCCCAGCGAGCCCTCCCGGGCTCTGTCAGAGCGATTGTCCCTGAACGGACGCAGCGCCCGCGACTGCCCGTGGTTATGGCAGCCCAAGGGCAACGCTCCCCTGCTTGCCGCTGCCTCCCGACAGCTCCAACACCCACGCGAGGGACTACGGTCCCCGATGGCCCAGTGCTGGGGTCACCCCTGGGCAGGCAGAACTCTCGCTCCACAGGCTGCAGGCTCGCGGCTCCACGTTTACCTCCAAGGGCTGCTCAAGCACATGAACACGCAACTCGAGCAGGGCAACTGCTGAGTACCACCAGCAACAGAGCCCTGCTGTCCTCTCAGGGACATCACCCTGACAAAAGTAAGCCACAGCTTTCCTAATCCTGCCCCAGCGCACAGCATCTTCCCTTCTAAATGTTTTGGCTTCGAAAGAGTGAAAGCCCGGTGACTCCACGGCAGACTGTTCACTGGGTCACCAACACTTGCTAACGCTAATTTGAAGACACCAGAAAAAATCCCCAGAATCAGCTTAAAACCTCACTGGGAGACACTTTTTTTATGTATTTGCTTTTTTATTTAAAATCCCACCACTTCAGTGAGGAAAAAAAAAATCAGCTGTAAGCTGCCCTTGCCAGCAGTTAAACAGAGCTCACACACCGCTGCAGCTACACACAGAGAAAGGGCCTGAGATTGGTTTCTGCTTCATTAGACAAAACACAATGGTTACGGAACAGTAAAAATCAATCGGGAAATATTGGAGCTTGTAATGGATATTGGAAGCGATAAAGCTGCGCGTTCCAGGGAGCACAGGCCAGGTTCAGCGCAGTCCTCTCCACGTACCTCCCGGTTCTGTCTGATCACCCAGGCTAACAGGTCGGGTGGTAGCAGTCGGGAGGCACTGCACCCTCCCGGCTCCCTGGGGTGCCCCGGCCACCGGCACAGCCCCGCAGCGCTGCTGGGAGGGAGCCAGGTCGCTGTGGGCTCCTCTGGCGGCAGCTCCTAGAGCAGCCGGTACCGCAGGCTGGTCGCCCACTGTCCGCAGGGCACGGCTGCTGTCCCGCTCCAGGGCGAGCATCGCTGTTCAGAGAGGTCTGTGCCTCGCCCCACTCCCGACCAGAGATGGAGACCGAGAACTGCCCCCAGACACAGAGCCCGACCCAACGGGCTGTCACAGAGATCAGCTGCACCCCAGGAACAGCCTCCAGCCGAGGCCTGCACCGCTCAGCTCTTCTCTTCCACAGGATAAACTAACTTCCCGTGGGCAAGTACTGCTGATCTTCACGGAAAGGGAACGGGGGAAATACGTTCCATGCGCCTTCAGCTGCTCGCTGCCCACCCCTCCCCCTGCAAAGTCCTGCCGCACAAAAACGGTCTGGCTTCCTCGCTTGCATCATAAGTAATTCTGAGCAACCCCAAGGGACCCATCAGCTGTCAGGTTGCCAGAGAAACATGGAGAATATGTAGGCCATAAAAATCAAACTAAAAACCCAGCACCTAATTAGTATGCAAAAATAGAAAATAAAAACTGAATGAGAGCAAAACACTGATCGAAAAGTAAAAATAAACCAGCCCTCATCTGTCCTGAGAGCGAGTTGGAAAGCGGCCTGGAAACGCTTCAGCCGCAGCTCGAGGCTCCAAGCCCTGTGCCACTCGGGACAGAGCCCCTCAATTCAGACACCGGGAGGATTTCGGGAATCCCCCGCCGGCCCCCAGCCCCCTGGGGGGGTCCCTGGGGCCATAACCAAACTACTGCGAGAGGCCACGCTGCGTCCAGCAGCAGGGACTCGCCCGCGGCATCACTGCTGTGGATCTAGCAGTGACGCCTTTGGACACGGGGCTGTCACCGTGAGAAACAGAGATTTCACAGCACGGGCTGCAGACCAGCTCAGAGCTGCCCCGACCCAGTGGGAACTCTCTGCGTCCCGCAGCGGCGCTTCACGAGCTCCCACCAACAAACTTATTTCTAAGGTCATTGACAATGTCATGGCAAAAGTCTCTAAAACCGCAGACTCAGGAGCTGGGGAGAGCTGAAGACAGAGCCCCGCACCCGCAGTATTAACAGGTCATGGGGCCGAGAACGTGTCACTGCTGCAGAACCGACCCTGCTGCATGACCCACCGCACACGAGATGGGACAAAACTCCGGGAAAGCTTCACAATGCGAGACACTGCCTGTGAAAGAAGGAACCAGATGAAATTTTAATGCGCTGCCCTCCAGTTCAGCTCCGTATGTAAATCACAAACCACAGACATGAGCGTGAGGTGTGTAAATACAGCAAGGTGAGCGGAGGAATCCCTCAGCACCCGCGGTCCAGGTCAAGCGAGGGAATCTGAGAGTGGACACGTGCCACGCTCTGAGCTGGAAACAGACGGTTTGGGGGCAGGAATTGTTGAGTATCACAATTAAAAGCAGGAAAGACATCCTGTGCAGCCCCCTGTGCACCAGCAGCATTGATGTGCACTTGCTGGCAAAGGACAAGGCCAAAGAGATTGCCTGGAGCTGCAGGAGATCTCACACCGCCAGAAAATCACTCTGAATTTTGTCAGACCATCCACTTCTTTCCTGCATGTGGGAAGGGAGAAAACTGACAGGGTCTGCAAGGAAAAACAGCTGCCTGTGCCTGCCAGCGTTGAGGGTGAGAGGGAAAGGCCTGGAGAACGTCATTCCCAAAGAAAGCAGAGGCCAAAACCACACAGCCAACACCCTGACATGCTGCTGACCTTCCTTCCCCTCCAGGAGAGACTCCTCGCCCCTCCCCGAAACCAGCACAGCCCCTGGGGAGCAGACTCGTGCCCCACACCCTCTGCTAAGCGAGGGGGCACCCACGGATTGCTGTCTCTTGGGCTAAGCCCCGCCACTACGAGGGGCTGCGGGAGAGCCCGAGTCCTGTCCTCCTCTTCGCCAGGTCAGCTGGCTGCTGCTGAAGGGCAGCGGCTGAGCGAGAGCCTCAGCTCCAACGAGCCTCACTCTAATTCTACATGAGCATTAAAAATAACAAGCAGTACTTTAAAACCGGGATTGCACATCACAACAGCTACGTCTGAAAGCTACAGAGGATGCTTTAATGCCATAATCCATATTAATCTGACACTAAGAACAAGACAAATACACCATGGATACTAATACGGTGCAGCTGGTAAAGCGCGGGGCCGTGCTACTGACAGCTGAGGCTCCACCACCCTCCCCTCTAGCACGCGCATACTCCCCTTAAATACTGACTCTAGCGTCACTGTCAGCAGCGAGTTCCAGCCAGTCGGTGGCTGATGCAGCACAGAGTGAGGTGCTGCTCCGTGACATCTGACAACAGCGGGTGTCCGATCGTCAAGGCAAAGCGTGGCCCTTACCAGGGCGATGCCAGCCCTGCCCAGATCTCAGGACTCTGCTCAGCTGCTGCCCGAAGATGCTCGTGAGGTCGAGAATTACATGTGAAGGCTCATCCTACAAAGCACCGACCAGGCTGTCTCTGGCGGAGATGAGACCCCGCTCAGCAGCATCTCAACTCACCCTTCAGGATGTGCCGGACAATTTTGATGGAGCTGCCTCTCATGTTCAGAATCTGATGGACTCTCTGACGAATCTGGTGGGAGACAGGAAAGAGAAGAAAGCGACCTGCGACACAAAACCATGCACAACCTCCTCCTTCCCACCAGAGGGGAGAGCAGAAACCCCGAGCAGCGCAGAGCCCAGCCCGGCCTTGCCAGCCTGCAGTTTCAGAGCACCCACACAGGAACACACAGGACGGCAAGTGGCAGCGGCACAGAGACCACGGAGCAGGCTCGACCTCCCGAGGGATGCACCCAGCACAGACGCAGCTCTTGTGCGGCTCAGGAAGTCACCTGCCGCGGGCAGTGCCTTCCTGAGACCTTCTCAGGGAAGGTCCGCTCCCACTGCGCTCCGCAGCCGCACACACGGGCCCTTCCCACCTCGCACTGTGGCCTCGCTCACGGCAGACTGCGTGAATTCCACAACAACATACCCACCAGCACCGCCTGATTGCTGGGACTGGGTGAAGCTGTACCAGCACGAGCGCCATCAGCAGGAGAAGCTCTTAAGAAGGAGATTATTTGGCGAGGTCGTTATTGGCAAGGATTTAGTCCTGTTCGCACAACGGATGGAAACCCGGAGGATCTGCCAGCCTCGCCCATGGCTTTACCTGGGGGACGTTGGCGTTACAGATCTCTGCCATGATGTAACAAATGAGCTGCAGAACAAAGAGACCGGCATCCAGGCGACGGAGATAGAACTCGTCTTCCATGTCATCGTCTATTATCTCTCCCCGACGCACCATGTCCTGCAAAGCAGCACAAAGAAAAGGCGTGATGGCTGTCTCGCAAAGCGGCTCCATGAGCAGAGGCGAAGTGCTGGTGATCTGCGCCACTTCTCAAGACACGCTTTGTTCCCCAAAGCATTAACATCCGTATTCCTTGCCAGAGAAGCAGCACTTTTAATAATTCATTTAAATTCACAAAACATTTTGGTTTGGAACAAGGCTTTGCCTTTGCTGGTTGTGAAGTGTGTCCATCTGCAAATTAAAATTTTAATTTAAGGACACAAATTACATTTCTAAATTGAGCGATTAGTGACTGTGAATACGGAACAAACCAGCACATCTATTATTTATAGTTCTTTGTCAAAATGGAACACAAAACCTGCTCTTTTACTGGCTGTCCAAGGGTGCTGTTAAGCCATGCGGAACCGGCCCCGGCAGACTCAGGCCCATCCGGCTCCTCGCTCTCCCCAGGTCATTGCCAGCTGGTGGATGAGAAAACAGGTCTGGATATCCTGCCCAAGCCCTGCTCTGCCGTGCCCAGCCCAGCTCTTCCAGCTCCATTTGCCAGGAGGGGGCCAAACCCCTGCTGGGGTCCGTCAGCAGAGGCCGCCGGCTCCCGCTGACCGCTCTTCCCCTGCGCAGACAGTGCTTCACGAGCGAGACCCACACCGCGGCTGAAGGCAGGAGGCTGGAGGCCATTCCACCATCTGGTTCAGAGCTCCTTCGTCAAGACTCGGGCAAAAGCAGCCCAGTAACACGCTCAGAGCGGCTCCCCCAGGGCAGGCCGGCCACGTCCTCCACCTGCCACCCATTTTCATGGAGAATCACAGACCAAAGCATCCGATGTCGCGGGTGACCTTTCACATTTTGGGGTTTGTTTTTCGGTTTTGTTCCTAAGTAAAGGAAGCAGCTTGTCAGAGGCTGCTGGCTCGCCGCAGCGGTGGTGATTTATGGTGCAGGCGGCTGGCAGGTGGGCGCACGCCAGCGCAGTAATATTTCCTCATTAGAGCCATCGCCAGCCAGAGCACCGTGGCCATGATGTGACGCTCCAGAGAGCTGCTGCCACGGGGCGCACGTGCTCCAGGCAACACGCACAAGGTCACCAGCACCAAAAGTGATTTAGGCCACCAAATACCCCTGTTTTGCCAAGTCAAGCCTTTGCATCGAATTGCAGGTGGACTGTTTCAGGCACAAAAAGGAAAATTAACCCGTGAGCTTCTCGCTGGAGAGAGCGCGATGGACGCTTGCCGTGAGGACTCTGAGCGACTGAACCGGCTCTGGTCCCCAGGGCCTCCTGCCAGCGGGAGGGGAAAGCATGGCTGAGGAAACGCTGCTCCTCTCCTCCTGAACCCTGGCCCACCACTGACAGAACAAGCTGAGTGCCTGGTTTCCAGTGCCAGGGAGTCCCTGCTCTGGCCACACCACAGGGTGCTTTAGTGCCAGGTCCTGTAGCTGCTGGTATTTGCGCATCTGAACCTTACTTCAGGTTCTCAAAACCATGGGCGCAGGACAACTGGGCAAAACCTGCATGCCAGCCCTTGCCAGTGGAAAGAAAAATCTGGTTTAGCGCAAGCAGAGACCTTCCTTGCCCTAAATCCACACCTGCTTGAACCTGATCAAATGTGGTCTCTAAAGCTAAACCACGCTGAGTCTGGCTGGCGAGAGATGAGACACATCAACTGAGACACCAAAGAACCCCGCCCCAGACAGCAGTCCGCACCGCCGTTCACCTCCCGAGGGCCCACGGCCTCGCTGGCTGCTCCGCTCCGCTCCACAGTGCTGGACTCCACCAGCACTCCACTGCACAACCACCAGCGGGCCAGGATCTCCACCCTCCAGAGCTGGAAGCACAGCCCGTACCTGCTCAGCATCCCCACCCGGCATGGCCATCACAGGAGCTGAATCCAGGCAACTCTGTCTTGATTACTGCGAGAAGGCGGCAGTTGCAGCAGCCCCTCTCGAGGGAGAGCCGAGATTATTTTGTGCCAGTAAATTAAACAGCTATGAGTTAGAAGACAAGCGCTGTTCTAAGGTGCCTTTTCAGAGTGGTTTCTGTTTCACCCCACAGGCACCCTTTCAAGGCTAACCTGCCTCCCAGCACAGCTCCAGCCAGCCACCTTCCCACTCGGTCTCCCTTTCAAAGCTGTCAAGCCGCAAACCTCCAAATGAGCACGCAGGTGCCATTTCTAATCTGCCAACAATATGCGCTGAGATGCCCCTTGCTGATGGGAGAAGACAGCGCTAAGATGGGCTTCTGTGAAGCTAAAATGAGCTTCTCTCACGCTAATGAGGCAGGACTGACAGGCCTTGAGGTGTCAAGAAGAGCCTCGAAACCTGAGGATACAACGGACCTGCCAGTGCTGTACAAAAGATCACATCTGCTCCACACAGCCGCTGAGCAGGACCCGAGATTCTCCGCACCCTCTCCTGCTCCCTTAACCCCTACTCGCCCTCCCCATCACAGGCGGTGAGGCTGGGCAGAGCCCAGGGATGGTTGCTGATCACCTCCAGGATCTGGGCTCATAGTGAGGTTGCTCCAGGTCGTCAGAAATGAGAAGGCTCCCAACGGCCATGCACAGAAACAACCACCGTCGCCCGGCCCCCACTCAAGCACAGACTCTCCTGCTTTTCCAGTCTCTGCCCGTGTTACTGGGAGAGGCAGGCAAGGCGAGCCATGCTCAGGAGGCGCTGTCAGACCACAGAGCCAAACTCAGGGTCACCACCAGGCCCTTGGTCAAAGAGGACATGCAGGAGAGAGGGACCGACACTTGCAACGGGAGAGGAGCAAGCAGAAGCCTGGGGTGAAGGCAGACCAGTCTAACAAGGACTGCCCAGGACCATCTGCTTTCGGCTCAGAGCTGTGACAACTCCCCCAAGAGCCTCTTCCGCTTGCAGAGGCTGCAGAACACCGCGTCTCCTCAGCTGCGCGACCACCGTGTTCCTCGACACGCTGAACGGTTCGGACTGGGCCCGAGTCAGGTCACAGAGAGCAGGCAGGCACCCAGGCCACACCAAGCTCTCGGAGCCACACGAGAAACCATCGGAGCTCTCCGCACGGGAAGGACTTCCTTCACTTCCACCTGACAAGCAGAAACACGATTGAATTTCTGTAAACTGAGCCACCAGCCTGCAAGAGCTGGCAAGCTCGCCGCAGTGCTACAAGCACCACAGCTGCCAGCCGGGAGAAACAGAGCAGCGGCTCCTGTGGAAGCTCGAGCCCGAACAGGAGCCATGTTAGGGCAGCCACGGCACCTGAAGACCCTCCAGCCTGTCCTCCCTCAGCTGCCATTCGCAGCGTGACCTCCCCACAGGCCCTGCCGTGAACGCGCTGTGTTCCCATCCCTGCGCCAGCCCAGCCTCTGGCAGGACCCGGCCTCCTGTCCCCAGAACAACTCCAGGCACTTGGGGCTTCCTAAACCGGACGGAAACGCCAAGCTAAGACAAATTCCTGTTTCAGCTGACCCAGCATGTGGGCACTGCTCTGGTGCCAGCAGTTCCACCTCTCCCTTTCAAGGATGGAATGACTTAACTGTAGCACAATTAGCATGTAATTTGTAAGTCATTATAGCACAAAGGGTCTGGTGAGAATATTTTATCGAATAAACCTGCTGAGCATAATTTTCTGTGGAACTATAAATATATTAAACCATCTCCCGTCCTTTCCTACCATCTTTAGAGATCACTAAGGCTACTGCTGCCGCCTGTAGCTACACCGCATTTCAGAGGGAGTGAAAAGCCAAAGGATTTTGCACCATTCCCTAAAGAAAGAATGAAAGAATTTGAGAGGGGGGCAAGATATTTTCTGGGTTTCATACTCTGAGAGAAGCGCTACAGCAGGCATCACGTGTGGGAGATAAACGCTCCCACGGACTTGGTTCCTGGGTTTCACATGGCAGTTAGCAGATGCCACCTCTGACCACCTCAGAACAGATTCCGCAGGAGCAAACAAGTGGGTAACACCAGGAAGGGGCTCGGTGGGCCTCGTCCTGTTCCACTGTCCAAGTCAAGGGAGCAGTTTCATTACAGCCGTCCTGGTTTCAGAGCACCCTCCCCTCCCTCGCTGCCCCTGCCCAGCCACAGCGGGGGACCGCTGAAACACGCCAAGCTAAAAGAAAGGAAGAGAACTGCAAGAGCAGGAGCTACTTCTGCCAGCAGCACCACTAGAGGTTAAACGTCGTGTGTGATAGACTCGGTCATCCCTCGTGTGATCAGGCTTTCACTTCCGGTAATGCACCAGGACGCTGTGTCCATCAGAGCTGGGCCTGCACCCAGCAGTACGGGCTGAGCCTGTAAAATCCCATCAGCTATCACTTTTCTTTGGGGCAGGGAGAAAGGTGAGGCTCTGCATACCGCATTTTTGAGAGACTACATCCTCCACTGCAGGAGGAAGGTCAAAAGCCCCCGGGTGGCATAGCACGGGTCCTAAAGGACCGAGCGCTCACACCATTCACTCCAGTGATTCATGTGCCACATCTAGAAACATCAAAGCGCTCCATAAATCCTGTCACAGCCAGACAGTGCTGTGATTTGACAGACAGATGATGGCTTTGCCCACTTCTCCGTGGGGAAAGTGCTTGAGCCACTTCACATTCAGCAGACCGGGTCCCACTGACCATTTGAGGACACCACAACACAAAGTAAATGATAATCCCAAGGGTGTTCCACACCAGGAATGGACCTCCGCACTGTATGTCGTACATGTTATACCCAGGACATCGCACACACACGAGATGATCCCGCCAAATGCTAAGATCAGCTCTAACAGGAGTGAAGAATCAAGACCATTTCCCCAGCCACTCCAGCTACAGAGCCCTGCAGGGCAGCAAAAGCCTGGCAGTCTTCGGGATACAAGAGGAAAATCTGAGGTTTCGCCATTTCTCTTCTCCTGTGCATCCGTAATTGGCTTAATATTATTAATTAAAGACTTCTACACAAACTTCTTCCCACGCAGATTCCCTTCACCCTCCTTTGCGCTGGCTGCTCGCTAAGGTGCTCGTGTGAACGCTGGGATCTCCCTGGGTAACCGGCCCCTTCCCCAGCCTGGTGCATTGCCTCAGGGCAGCTGCCTGTATGCCAGACCTCAGCCACAACAGTCCCTCCTGGTTTTGGAGTTCTAAACCACAGGTACCAACACTGGAACGGAAAGAGTAAATCATTTCTTCCTCCGTTCTCTGGAGGAGCGGCAGGACAGGGCAAAGGCAGTGTTTCTGCAGGCCCCCGCTCCTCGGCAAAGCCGCGGCTGCCCAGACGGAGCCTGACCGCTGGCAGCAAAAGCCCCTCCACTCCTCGCTGCCCTCCTGCAGCAGCATTCCGATGCCTGTCGGACTGTCGGCCAGTGCCCTGGCAGCGGGCAGACAGCTGCTTGTTGGAGCCCGGCGGGGGGCTGCAGCCGGGGGCAGGCTGAGCCCAGCTGATCTGAGCTCGCCCTGCAGTGATTACTCCCCGTCAGAGCTAATCAGCCTCACGCCCTCTTCAGTGCTGATACAGATAATCTTGTGGGAAGCTGGCCAAGCTCGCTAACAGCTCTGCAAGCTGCTTCCTGACTCCAGCAGCTCGTTCTCTTTCAGAAAGTCTGCTCCAGCCTCAGTTCCAAGAAAGCACTGTGTGGCACCAAGGCTCGTGTCACTCAACGACTGGCTGCTGCTGTGCAGGGAGCACACCAGCCTTTGGCTGCAGCCTCTTCTAACTCATCAAAATCGACGCTCTCTCGCAGCCGATCGGAACTCTACAGACCAGGGTAGGAGGCCTCGCACATTATCATGTAATTGTCTCTCTGCATCTCACTTACTCTCCATCTGCCAAACCAAGCAAGATCGCAGCCAAGTAAAAGGGAAGGCAAATTGAAGCACAGACTGAGGCCCTCCTAGTAACAGTCACCCTGAGAAAAGGCCAGCAGCACTGGCTGTAGAGAAGTCCTCAGCCCCTTTTATCTGAGGTTAACTGGAAGCTGGAGAGAGGGGCAACAGGAACAAAGAAGTACCGGCACAGGTATGAGGGCACGGCTCAGAAGAGAGACCTGGCTGAGGCAGAGGGCCTGTGCAGACGACATGCCTGTGTGAAGGTCTTATAGACACGAGCGGGCAAAACTGAAGCAATACATACGTGTTTCTCTCCATCAATCTTCTTATCAGCTGCCTGCATTGCATCCAGGTACTTAAAATACAGTTCCATCAGCCTATCGACCTGCAAGGGCAGAACAGAGAGACCTGAGCAAGGAAAAAGAACAATGCAATCATCTGCAATCCTTCATGCCATTCTGTTTTCCTGCCAGCCACAGTCTTCGCGAAGAAACAGGCAATTCTGTCACTCGCAGGAAGGAACGCGGTACAGGAGGACGGCACGAGCGCTGGTCCGACAAGCACGCTGAGTCTGCAGCACTGGGACGTGATCCCGCACCACAAAACGCTCTCGTCAGCTCCAGCTAACAGGCAGCAAGCAGACGCCTGTCCCCAGCTCGCCCGCGCTGCGGTTCTCCGGTTCAACGCATCAGACACGGTACAGCTCCTGCTCTTCTCTGAACTGCATGAGGCGACTGACAGCCTACCTAGTTACAGGGAACTCCGCGCAACTGGGAGAACAGGTTACGAGAAGCACCTTTAAAACACACTAATGAGGAACACTGAGGAACCAGTGTTTCCCCAGTGGCAGAATTTACAAATCCCTCGGGAACGCTGGTTTGCAAAAGCTGCTGTTTCTGTTCCATGGCTGTTTGATCTACCCACCACCGTGTAAATATTTTGGAAAGAATTTCCCAGAGTAAACACCACTGAAGTGACACATTCTAGTTCAGGAACGGAGATGTGGAATGTCTGCTACAGCAACTCCTAAACCCACTGCAGAAGAGCTTCACTACAAACCCCAGCACCTTTCCCCATTGCCCTGGTCTCACGGAGCCCGCGCAACACACCACCACGACACATGCTATAGGATCCAGCTTCAGCGGAGGCACAGCCCGGGACTGGAATCACCACTGCCAAGTGCAGGAGCACAGGGAACACATGTGATGTAGGAGGCCAGGCACTGAAGGCGTCTCCAGTTCTCCAGCTGTAGACAACACCAGCCGAGAGAACGATGGCCAGGAGAGTACATGTCTCTACAGGCAGGTTCTAGGATGGCTTCTCAGTCACTTAGTGAGTGCACCCAACACCCGGCGCTATCGAGAATCCTCCCAGGTGGTAGCGCGGAGGCTCAGACACGTTCTCAGCACTCACCTTCTCACTGTCATTCTCTGTGAATTTATTCAGTAACCGCGTCCTCTGCTGCCCTCTCAGGTTTCTCAGAAGGGAGGCCAGGATGGAACAGACATGTTCTGGAGATACAAAATGAAAATTGCATGCTGAGAACAGGAACAGGAGCGTTAAATTTACCGCTATCACTCCCGCGTGTAGCTGTTGATAAGCGGAACCCTGATTCCTTCCCGTCACTGGCGAGAGCAGCCAGAGCAGCAGCCAGAGCAGCAAGCGGTGTTGGCAGGGAGCGCAGACCACTCCTCGCCCATCACAGCCTGGCTAGCGAGCTCTCCTTGGGCTCTGCTGCACCACTCCAGCCACACCGATCCTGCCTCTCCTCGGTGACCCGAGAAGAGCACGAATCCTGCCCCATTAGCCCCCCCAGGCTGGGACACCTGCCCAGCAGCTCACGCTCCCTCCTTGGCCTCCACCGCAGCTAAAGGCACAGGATGCTGCCTCCTTCCTCAGGCTAAAGGGGACCCTGGCAGAAGCCAGCATTGTCACTAGAATGTCCTTCAGGTTGCCAGAGGGGACGGTTATCAAACAGGAAAGCTCAAGAAAGCAGAAACTATGTGCCACAACAAAACCATGAGTGACCAAACAAACGCGTTGTACAGTCTCCTCAGCTGCACCGGGCTCATATTTTACAGCACATACCTTGAAGCCATGGAAAAAGCCAACACACCGAGCACACAAGAGAGCCCCATGTCAATGTCCTACCACTTCGCCCTGGAAGTGACTGAACCCAGCGCCTTGAGCCACAGCAACGCTGGGCTCCTCCAGAGCACAGGACTGAGCTCTGAGGACTTCTGCAGGAACAGGGATGTCCCCTGGTGGGGGACACCAAAGGAGATGGTGGCATTGCCTTCAGCAGCAACTCCTGAGCACATTTCCCAGCACATCCTGCACACCAACAGCGCGCAAAGCACCGGGGTCAAAACCGCAGTGTTTCGAGCAGGGCCTTGAGCTCCCTCTCCTTGAGGGACAGGAAGCAGCACCATCTCTAAGCGCACTCTAATGCTGGGTGTCTTACACTTCTTTAACCACTAATGTTTGGCCACACCAGACTTCAGTGAAGTACAAAAGAGCAAGTGCTTCTCTTCATCTGTCTTCTCTGATACATAAAAAAATCACACTGGGTTCAAAACGCTTCAAGTCAAGCTTTCAAGTCACAACTCTCGTGCTCCAGCTTGTTCTCATTTTGCCCACTTTGTGAAGAGTTTGCAAGGAGGAACCAGCTCAGCCCTGGGAGCCGGGGGAAGGAGCCCGAGGAAGGCATCAGCCTCCCTTTTGCTGTGACCGGGAAGCGGGGCAGCCACACACACGCACTCTGGTATCACAGGAGATGCAAATTGCTTGTATTTGTGTGCCAGCACCAGGAATGATGCTGGCAGCATCAAAGAGGACACGATTTTCACAAAATTTTCACTGGGAAACAAAATCCAGCACAAAGGCGCAAAGCGAACGAGAGGCACAAGCCTCTCTCCCCGTCAAATCACTGGGAATTGCTCCTGCCTACAGGCCGGCACGAAGCCCAGACTCGATGGTTTAGTACCTCAGCGTATGCAGAGCTGTAACGTCTCCAAGATGTCCTCGCTGCAATCTTGCTGATTAAGACTGATGAAAAATAATGGCCATAACCACCTCCCGCCCCGTGGTGGTGGGGAGAGAAGGGGGGAAACGTGGTGTGCTGAGGAAAGGGACCATCACCTCACTGCCATCAAACCGCTTTGACACGCCTTTCCTCGGCGCTGCCCAGCCTGCAGCCACGGGCAGCCGTGATCGGTGGCAGCGGCGTACAAAGGACAAGCGACGCCAAAGGGGTTTGCAGGGAGCTTTGCCCCAGCTGCCAGCTCCTGCTGCCGCGGGAGATGAAGCCTGTGGCTGCTGGTCCAAGCCGTGCCTGCCCAGAGCATCCGCGCGCTGCGCTGGGGCAGCGAGCAGCGGAGCCTCGACACACACACCCCCCCCTCTTTCATTAGCTGCTTATAAATGTGGCTTCCAAGAAACAGATTTCTGCCTGAGGTGGTGTCAATTTTTCATGTACCAAAGAGATTGGGAGAGCTGCTGGCAGCAGGAGCAGGGAGATAACAGGTTTATCGGGTGGCCAGCCCCACGAGCTGCTCTGTCATCTCGACAGGCTAATGCAGGGTGAGGGATGGCGCCAGCTGGGGCGGCGCACGCTCTCGCTGCGGAGAAACTGCCACGCCACGGACAGCGACACCAAATTAAGTATCTACATTAAAAAATAGTGTGAAAGCCTCCAAAGTCCTCGCAAGGTCCTGTTTCCTTAAGGGGAAAAACAACAACAGAATGAGGAGGTTTTTTTACACCTAGCCCAGCGGCAGCTCCGCTGTTCCAGGCAGACGCCAGCCTTCTGCATTCCACGCTGTCTTCTCCCAAGCCTTCTTTTTTTTTGACGTGTTTAGAAGTGTTGACACAGTATTTTAGGAGCAATATTCTCACCAATGATAGATCTTCATTGCTTTTTTTCAATATTCCTTTGCTAGGAAATGTATTTTAACCATCACTTTTGCTTTGGTGCTCGTATGCAGAGATTTATCCGTTTTATCAATAACATCTCTGAAACGACTGAGGAGTCTAAAGGAGCTGACACAGGTTTTTTAAGAATGAGGGTGTTCTTTCAACGTATCACTCCAGAAAATCCAGGAAATATTGAGCTGCCTGGTCAAAATGTTCAAAACCGTATTTCACAGCAGTCCTTCTGAACTACCCTTCCTTTGACTGACTTCCTGAAAGAATCGCACCAGCACATCCCATACTCCCCACCAAAGCCACGATCACGCCGTAATGCCACAACAGACTCCAACACCCGTGTGCGAGGACAGCAGCCAAAACCAGGGCAAGCCCCGGGCGAGGGAGGTGCTGGGGCAAGTGGCTGGGGCGTCGCTCCCTGGATGGAGGTGTTTACAGGAGCAGTCACGAGTGAGAGGCATTGGTCTGGAGCAAAGGTTCCTGCAGGCGAGGGGCTCTCGCCATCTTCCCTGCACTGAGGGATCTCTCACCCCTACACAGTGTTTGAAGTCCAGAATCACCGTGTTCGTTCTGGGTTGGATCTCTGGAACGTGGCAAGAGGCTGGTGCTGCTCTGAGCTCAGAAGGCAGAACCTGCGGCTGGCAGAGCCACAAGCTGTGCATGGCCCTCGGGCAGCTCCCCGCCTCTGCGCCGTTTGGGAACCTCCCTGCCAGGGTGCCCAGTCCGCAGCACCGGCTCATCAGCATCGCGCCAGGGAGGGCGACAACTTGACCACAGGCAGACGCTGCTCCAAGCCCCCATTTCTAAAAACAACTCAACATTGCCTTTGAGCAGCAAACTGCGAAAGCAGCCAGGCTCGGCCCCACCGCCCCCGCGGTTACCAGCCGGCAGCTCGTGTGCGTGGTACGGACATCCCCGAGCTCACAAACTGACGGGTATGGGAAGACAAGGCTGCTCCTTATTAGCAATAATGCTGTTTTCTGCCCCACCGGCTGGTTCGCCCACACGTTGCCTGCTCCCCGCAGTGCCCTGGCCACGTCACGTCCCACAGGCTCATCCAGCTGCTCCAGGGCTCTGCTCTGGCCAGGAGCACCCCAGGCTCCGGGAGCCCTTCCTGCTCCAGACAGGCACGGAGCCCTCAGCATGCAAGCAGTGTTTAAAACACCCTAATTAGATCGATCTCGACTTGAGCTGTGGCGTGTTGGAATACAGATTAATCTATTCCATGGCTGGCACTGGCAGCTGCAACAGCAGGAGGTCCTGTCAAATCAAGCCGTAACATTACACTCCTCTGCCTTTATTGTTCCCCCCCCACTTTTTTTTTTTTTTACATTTCATTCTAATAGACATCTGCCTGGCAGGGAAGGAAGCTCGAGCACACTGTGGGGAGGGAAGGGAAGGCTTCTGGGGCAGGGGGACAGTAGCCATGAGGTGGATGAGCAGTGTTCTGGTGACCGCCGAGGAACACAGTTTAGAGCTTTCTGGCTGTTAAAGACCTCTTCAGATAAACTGTGGTTTCTAATTAGGAGTAGGAAAGTACCAGAAAAAAAAAAGGCATTTCTTTTAGAAACTGCCACCCTTCCTACACACAAACCCTGTGTCTTCACAGCTGTTTGCTGGGAAAGCTGGATGAAGACCCTGGCACATCCCGGGACCGGCAGCTCCCCAGCGCTGGGAAGGGAGGATGCCCGTTCCGAGGCCCCGCTGCCCAAACTCCCCGGGACCAGACACACGACTGCAGCAGAAGAGTATGCTGAGAGGCAGCTTCTGGAGCATCTCCTCTGTGCAGCTTTCGGGGGGCTACGAAACGCCTTCAGACGGCGGCTTGGGAACGCAGCTTGTAACACCGCGGAAGACTGGCCAGTCCTGCACTCCGCTGGTGTTCTGGTTCGTTACGGGAACCAGGGATGTGCTACTCCAGTGACGCAGCATCCAATGAGCTGATCTGCTTTCACATTTGTTAATAATCTATGTTTTAAAAGAGTAACCACTCACACATCACAGTATTTTGCCAAGAAAAATCTTATCTTAAATGCCAACACCAGTAAGAAATACTGACGTTACTGCTGGGCAAAGCGGGGCCTGGAGGGGCTGGGGCAGCTGCCAGGCAATGCCCCCGGGGAGGTGGAACCCATGTGCTGAATGTGAGACAGAGTCCTCCCTATCGACTGAGAAAGTTTATTTTTGCGATGTTCCTGGAACGGAGCTAATTGAGATGAATTTGACTCTGCACACGCCATCATGGCTCATTCGCGTAACAGATTCCTGCCACGTTCCAGAGGGTTGATGGTAAAATAACAAATCGGTGCCGTAAAGCCCTGTTTAAGCAGCCCGATGCCTTCCCCAGGTACCTGCTTCAGGAGAGCACCAAATGAAACCCTTTCTGCTGACTGCCGGGGGGTTACTAACGGTAATGCTTCATCAGGACACTTTTCCGTGGCTGCCTTTTCCATGCTCAGGGAACGCGGTCCTGCAGCAGATGCTTGTCCCATGGGTGTTGCTGCCTCTCAGAGCAGGACTAAGAGCACACGTACCAGGAGATGGGGTTAGCGGTTGTTTTGTAGACGATGCGGATAGCTGAGCACCTCCAGAAGAGGCTCCTTATTGGCAGAGGACAAACAGGCAAAAACCCACAGTGACAGGAATTCTCACCTGGAAACTGGCTGAACTAATTCTCAGGTTATCAAATTAAGCATTCCTAAGTAAAACTGACACCCACGTCAAGAGAAGGCACTTAAATGAAGATGAATTGGACAAACATCCTGGTGCAGTTCATTAGACTCTCCAAGAGAGCACAACCAGACTGCAAACAGCCGCCCTCCGAAGGAGCAGAACACAGGGCCCGTCACGCTGGCGCAACCACTCCACCACAGACCAGTTCCGAAGGAACGTGTTTTCTCCATTCTCAGCTCACTGAGACCGTTCAAGAATTTCCAGCCAGCATCTGAGGCTTCGGATCGACTGCTCCGCGGGAAGCCAGGCCCACGCGCTGCGGCAGCCCCGTGGGTCACGCCGACAAGCTGAGGCTCAGCTCTGCGACAGGGGGTTCTGGGGACACGGACACCGGGCGGCCATCCCCCGCCTTTCCCAATTCACAATGCAGAGGCGTGATGCCAGACCCCACCCTAATGCAGCGCCCAGCTCCCGCTGACTCCCTGCAGTCACACCCTGACACACCTCTGCCCATCCCGACGGTTCAGGAACCCTCCCTTTCTTCTTCCTTATTACACGGTGCAGATAAAGCACAAATATGTGCTGTTTGGATTTAAATTGTTCACAGGCTCCCTGGAGTAAAACCATTTTTAAACACTGACAGTGTTTAAGACGCAGCTAACCAGCACTGCCACCTTTACGCTAGCTTTTAAAAACAGAAATACATTACAGAAAGCTATTTTTATCAAACTTAATTTGGATTATAAATTTCTGTAATAAATAACAGCTCCCCAAGTCACACTGAGAGTTTTTTTCACCAGGGTGTTTATTATTTTGTCATATTCAGAACACCGCCTTCAAGACAGTAAAATAAACATTATTTTATAGACTATCTCTTAGTAAAAAGCGACACGACTATAAAATAAAGACAAGGGGAGTATTTTCTTACTACCAGACACATACAAAAGATTTTGTGCTCCAAAGACGGAGCATCGGATGTCCGATAAAAGCCTCTGCAGCTGACCACACTCCAGCACCCGCAGCCCCGGGGGCTGGGTGTCAGCGGACAAAGCTCCTGGCAGAGCTGATGGGCTCCTCCCCAGCGCCGAAGCGCCTCAGCAGGGCTGTTCCCTAAGCAGCTGCAATCAGGCCCCAGGGCTGGCAGCCCATTTTTGCAGCAGAACCGTGGCTGTCGGTCCCGGCACCGCCTCAGCGGCATCGCTCAGAACCGCTCTGTAACTAACACTGACGCCTCCACTACAAAGCCACTGCAGTTAATCCTTTGAGGGAATACGTTCCTCCATTTGACACACACATCAACGCTCTCCCAGCAGAAGAGAATCGTTCTAATTAATTTTTAATTAATTTTTTTTAAGCTTTTTTACACAGGATGAAGTTTTTACTGGAAGAGATGACAAGACCGAACACGAGCATTCTTTTAGATAAATAAACAAAGAGCTGTGCAGAAGGCAGCTTGTTCCTGGGACGAACGCGGCGCAGAGGCGCCGATGCTCAGCTGCCGCGTTCCTGCTCAGTTGCAGGAGCCGACCACGGCCCAGCCATGCCCCCGAGCACAGAGTAATTACTGTATGGCTGCTGCGACATTTGGCAGAGTAAAAACATATACTGTGCTGCTTATACACGTGTCAGGACAATGGCTGTGACAGGCTCCAGGGGAACCCTGCTCAACAGCTCAATTAACTCCCATCGTTAGAAATTCAGTAACTCACCTGCCCAGTGATGCAAGACAAAGAAAACTGGACTTTACTAGCCCAGCATTTTAGGGAGAGTTTATTTTAACAGAACGGGTTTCTGGACTCATCTTAATGTCCTCCATTTCTTCTGAATACTAACGAGCCGGGGGGCGGCAGGAGGCCTGTCTGTACGATCACTCCAGGTCCCCGAGGGCGGGTTTGCTCTCTTAGCTAGTCAGGAACTGACCCCGCTGGGGCTTCCCAGGCTGGTACCTAACCCTCAGCGCACCTGGACCGCACACAGATGCCATGGGCAGCCTCCACACGAAGCAGATGAGACAACTGAACATCCACGACATGAGCCAGAGACCCAGATCCCTCCTCAGCAGCTCGTATTCTAGCTCGAGCTTTCCCTCAGTAAGAAGAATTAAACCACCCTGTTTTCATACTGCAAATGAAGACTTCAAAACATCATCTAGGGCCAGCCGCACTCGGCAGGTTCAGAGCACAAACCCCAGGGCGCACGCAGCAGTTCTTCCTCTCCACTATCTCCCCAGACAAGCAGCACAGCACGCGACAGATAAGGAGCTGGAGCTGGCAGCCTGGGTCTGCACCGTCCCCACGGCTGGTCCTGGGCTGCGGGGAAGCCCCTGCTCTCCCACAGGTGCCCCCAGCCCATGGCACCGCCAGCTCCCGCCTCCACCCACTGCCCAGCCCCGGTGTGCCTCGCTTTGGTAACAGTGTCCAGAACAAACGTCCTGAGAAGCTCACCACTGGCACAGGGCTCAAGCAGAAAAGAGCCGCTCGCTGACTTCTCCCCTCCTCTTCCTCACCACCCTGTCCCCAGGAAGAAGGGGAACAAGGAGATGCCCACTGAGCTGCCCCAGCTCCTCCAGGCAGCGCCCAGCCCAGCACCCGGCGAGGGGGCAGGAGGCAGCACCCGCTGCCCCTGGACAGGCACCCTGCCCTGCCTCTCCCAGAGCAGGGCGCTCTGGGACATCTGTTCCACCCCACTGGCAGCACGGCACCGAGCAGGGTGTCTGCGTTCAGAGCTGCTGTTTTGTGGCTGTTTCCTCCCATTTTCCCTTGGTTTGCTGCAGGAGCTAAGGGTGGATACGAGGCAGCCCTGCCACCCACTCACACCTCGTCAGCTTTTGGCAATATTCACCCTTTACAGAACCGAGACAAGCAGCGAGTGACACAAAACCTGAAGCGTCACTGGCAGCAAAGTTTCTTCAAGGCATAGCCAGTTATCAATGAAATGGCAAAGGGGATGTTCCCAGAGCAGAAGGGACTGACCCCAGACACGGTTCAGCACGAGGTTCTGCACTAATACTCCACGGATCTCCGTTAAAGCAGAGTTTTCCAGGGGCAAGAAGAAAAACAAAACAAAAAAAAAAAACAGAAAAAGAAAAAAAAGCAACTTCAAAAGCACGCAGTTTATTTCTGCAATGCCTGATGTTCATCGAGTCACACTTCAGTGCTCAGAGCCATGAAAACACTGCTGTGGAGGTGACATTTGTAGCTGCCTCATTACTCTTTTCAAAAGAGTTTTGCATCAAAGAGTTGGAGCTTCAAACAACAGACCCTACAGGAGTAAAATAACTTATTACAGCGCATGAAATGGAATCGCCAGGAACTGCTGATACCAAAACAAGCAGGGCAAGCATGTCGACAACAGCCAGCCTGCAACAGCGGCTGGGCAGGCGGCCGGGGCCGGAGAGCAGCAGGAGGAGCCCTGGGAAGATCAGTGATGTGCCAGCCCCTCCTGGGTGTGCCGTCCCCTGAGCCCGCCGTCCCCTGTGCAGGCGCTTCCCAGTCGCTCGCCCTCTGTTCCCCTCCTCCAGGACGCGGGGTAGGATCTGGAAGCACACTTACCTTCGTGTTCCTTCTCGGTCGTTCCAACTTTCTTTATCTTTTTGGGTGACTTCATGAAGAGCGGGAAGATGGTCCTCAGGCCAAGGATGTCCACAAACTTGTGGCAGTTGTCTGTGCCCTCCGGGCCAATCATGGCATGGTCCAGCACCTTCAGGGCACTGCTGCGGGAGATCTTCTTCTCTCTGTGAAGAGAAAGAGGCAGGATAAACTTCCCAGGGACACGAGGAGCTTTGGACCACACTGCTTTAAAGACACAGCATGAAAAGGGAAACAAATACGACACAGGATGTATGAAAAGTCTGAGCAAAAGCTCTAAGCAAGACTTTCTTCAAGAGGCCAAATCATTTTGTCGACAAACATTCAGTCAAATATCCATATATTGACTCTTCTCAAAACTGTGGCTGAGACTATTCTCTTGGTTATTGCTTTTTTTAATGCCTTTTATTTCTTTTTCTTTTCTATTTTCTTTTTATTTCATTTTACGTATTTCATTGTTATGGTTTTATTTTCTTATTTCTTAGCCATTGAAGAAGTTATTTCTCCACTACCTTACAAACACCGGCACAAAACGCCAGAGGAGACAGGGCTGGACACACAAGGCAAATACCGTCACACCAAGGTCAGGATTTCGATCTAGCAACATCTGAATTTAATAAAGGAGTGAGTTTGGTAAGCAAAGCTGGCTGGTCAGCTGCAGCGAGGAACACCCCGTCTCCAGAAATCACGTCTGGAAGAATGCAGATGGAGTCTGGGCTGTCCTGTGTTAATGCCAGTTCAGGCTGCTGGTGCCTCACACCGGTGACACACCGATGATCTGGAGATGATCTCCAAAGGCCCCGTCCCTCTCAAACCAGAAACAGGGATTCAGAACCCATCCAGGGGAAAATCAAAAACACCCCGTGAGACGTGCGCTGAAATAGCTGCCGCTAATACAGCCCCCAGCAAACCAGGTAAACATCTGCAGGAACGAAGGTGAGCTGAAGAGCGAGTCCCCAGCGGCCAGCCCGGCCCAGGAGGACATTCCCCCAGGGCAGGGTGGTCACAAGCCCCACCGCCACCTGGTCACGAGCCCCACCGCCACCCGCCCCACATGCATGGCGACCTCCTCTGATTTTCCCTTCTCCCGGCTCGTTTATTCTCTAGCACATACTGCGCGACACGCACATACAATAAATCCCCCCGAAACAAGCTGTGCTCTCGCCCTGCGCAGCGACCAGAGAACGGTTCTCCTCGGACACGCGCCAGTGGCTCTGCGCTCCCCGCGGCGCTCGGATGGGAAAGCTCCCGTGGCCAGCACGGCCGCCGGTGCTTCCCACAGGCAGCTGGGGCCGGGCGCAGCAGCGAGCTCTGCCCCCGGCCAAGGCGGTGCAGGAGGGGGCTCAGCACCTCCCCACTGCAGGGCCCGGGAATAAAGCGCTGCTCAGGCCAGACACTCAGAAATGTTTTCAGGGGAAGTAATTGCATATTGATCAGCATTTAGGAAGGTTGCACAGAGCGGATCTCTGGAATATGCATTGGGTTTAAGTTCAGGCTTTTAGAGATCAATAGCTGCTTGACTGGACTGTCTCGGGTTGATTTTATTTGAAATATTTATTCTGCCGGAGGGCAAGCAGTTTATCTTAGTCTCATCTCTGCTTATTGAGGGAACTCGTAGCCAAACACTAATTCAAAGACAAGCATACGTGAGCATTGCCAACCAGGGAGTGACCTCGGTCTTCCTGGGGAGCTCAGAATTACAACTTCATCTGCTAACCACTGTTCTCCTCCTTTTAATACCTTTGCCCCCAAGAGAACATTTATTATTCCAAAAAGAACTGACGTTGTCCATATTTGGGCTTTCCAGAACACCAGCAAAACAGCATACTGGATTTCCTGGGAAAGTGCTGCATAAAATGGTTCTGTTTAATTAGCCGGAAGATTTAGTCAAGAGACTGTCCACGTTTCCATGGCGTCTTTAGGAGCAGCAGGACAAGAAAACATTACAGGCTTTTACTAATCATAAAAAAATACACTCTGGAATAGCTGCAGTCAAGCTGTGGGGAGCTGTGCAGAGTAGTCCTTTTTCACCTTGGTTTTGCCGTAAGGAGCAAATGCCTTTCCGAGGGTCAGAAAGGCCCCAGAAACGCTGCGTTGCCCAAGGGATGCGTGTCCCCACGCGCTCCCTGTGCGCACACGCACACACCTGTGTTCACGATGGGGAAAGCCACCCAGCACTGTTCCTGTGCCTCAGAGAGCCTTCCTGACACATCCCCCGAGAACCGAGGGGCTGCCTCTCCTCCAAAGCCCCTCACAATTTCACAGCAGAGGCAATAAGCTTCCCATCAGCGCGCGCAGGGAACTGGCGTGACCAGCCTGGGCTTCTCTCTCTCGGCTCTGTACGGTGAACTGCTCGGGGGTCACCGAGGCAGGACTGGGGACTGTGTGCTGAACAGAGCTGCCCGACCCCTAGGCTGGGGACTTTAACTCCCTCTGACACTTATAAACTTCCCACTGGTGGCTACCACCTTGAGAAACCATCTTAGTGTTGATAAAGACGCTCGATAAAGCAGCGAGCCTCCACTGCCACAGATCAAATCAAATCAAATCAGTGTGTGTGTGTGCGCGTCCGTGTGCATCCATGCACCCATCCTACTTCGAAACTCCCTACTCCCTTTCTGCTGTCACAGGCTCCGTCCTTCTCGCTCTGGTCTCCTCCCAAGCCCCCTGCTCCCCTCCCACACCCCTGCCCAGTGAAGTTCCATCCCAGTGGCCACCCACAACTCCAGGACCAGGACACCAAGGCCAGGACACGGCTTGCTGTGGCCACGTGTGACACACACCAGCCGCACCGTGCTTGCCTTACGGGGAGGTGCCACCGCTGCCTCCCCAGAAAGCAGCAGAAGTTCCCACAACCCTACAGCAGCTCTTGCTGCTGGCCACACACTTGCAGGCCCAGCACCACAGAAACAGTCCTGCCTGCATTAGGTCCGCAGGGCTCTCTGGAGCACACTGAAGGCTCAGCTGAAAGAGGCCGAGCTGCTCTGCAGGTCTGGCGCAGGGCCGTTATTAACAGGACGGCTCGGCCAGATGTATTGGGCAGTAGGAGATACAGAACACTCCGTTCCCCAAGACAGTAATGGAGATTCAGGCCTGATATCTTCATTCTCACACAGCTTATCTATCTCTCATCATGTCAATAAACCTTCCCCTTTGCTTACTCGTCCTTTCATCTGCACAGCCCATGGCACAATGATTAACCTCCTTCAAAGAAAAAACAAAACATAACAGATCTCTCCCCGCCGTCTTCAGAGGACACCGACAGGAGAGAAAAATATTCTGCCTTGTTTGTGGGCGAGTGGTCAATCACAACCGAGCGGCATTTCTACTCTGTTGTTCATCACGAGGGTATCTAGAAGGCCCAGCAGTGCCACGATGCCGTGCAGCCCTCCAGATCCCAGCTATCCCAGTCCGCACCCCAGCTGCCACACCAGCCCACAGTGCTGCCCAGACACGGAGCATCCCGAGGAGCAACGAAGCACATGCCACAAGAACTCCAGTGACACCAGAGGGTAACAGAACTAAGAGCCATTTCGTATCTTCTGGATATCAAGATAGGTAAAAACCCACAAGCAAGCAAACCCCAGAACCTGGCAGCCACAATTCCCAGACCCTTTGTCAGGTGGCTGGAACGCAACAGAAACGTGCCCTGTTTTCCTCACCAAAGCACCAAGTGCAGCTGAGCTTTCTACCGACAATCAACCACAACCCGCACAGGCAGGTACCCCCACGGCAGCAGCTGAGGGCGCCCAAAGCCTCTCCTGCCAATGCAGCCGCTGGCTCCCCGCTCCCATTCCCCAACTCCATCATCACAACCAGCGCTCTCTCCTTCATCTCCTCCTGCAGAGGCTCCACCGTCCTTCACTCCCTCGCTGCCGACAAAGCACCCAAACGTGGAAGGAACCCAGAAAGCTGGTTTTCCAGAGATGCCGAGAGACAGCAGAGCTCAGCACCGTGTTCCTGTGGCTCCGAGGATCAGCATTAACCCTTCACTAACAGCAACGCAGCCCCACCAGAGCCGCCCAGCACGGTAAGGAAACTCCATGCCTACCAAACACACAACCTCCAGGAGAGCTCTGCGGCTCTGCCCCAGCAGCCAGGCCGAAGCTCCCAGTGCTGGGGGTCACTGATTTCACCTGGTTTAGGTTACAGGCGTAACCCCACGGTTCATTCATTAGGAGTATTGAGACAAAGCGAGGTGTCAACACCACGAATGCTGTGAACTGCTAAGAGAAGTGGTTGGCAGCTCTTCAAAAGAGGAAAAATGTGAATCAACAATCAAAGTACCAGCTTAACACTTCCAGGTGTAGCCTGAACACACTGTTAGAAGGAGAAGTCTCCCCTCCCTGCTTCGCGAGGTGCTGCTCTCTCCAGCCGAGACTGGCTGTGCGGGACAGGTCGGGGCCAGAAGGGATCTATCAGTCAACCAGCAACTCACATTTATTTGCTCAAACAGCTGGGTGAGAACCACTTCAACTTTTCTACTCATCTGAGCTGGATTAGAAGAGTTTAAAAACCATAAAATAATCATCTGTCAACATAGCCCATGATCACGGGCAGCAGTGATAGAAGGTTCTGGAAAACACTCCGTGAATTGTTCCTTTTTTTCCACTGTCACTTCACCAATCACATTCATACTGTACAATAAATCAGATTCCCAAGAGTCAAAGGACCAAGCTCTTGGAAACTCCTCCCACCCAACGCAGCTGCTGCTGGCAGGGCTTTGTCCCTCCGAACCCCTCCACAACTGCTGGGGGGCGGGGTGGGAAATGCATCCAGGGAGAGATTTTCCTCCTCGTAATTTTCCAGCTGGGATCACGGTGCAGAGAGTGGTAAAGAGTCCAAAGGTGGGGAAAAAAGCTATTAAAAATCCTGACACGGAGTCCCACCCCGTGGCACAAGAGCTCCAGTAATTAGTTCCGCGAGGCTGGCTCAGCAGCTTAGCGCTCGCGGCACAGGGAGGCTTCCCTCTCCTCCCGAGCTCTGGAGCTTTTCCTTCATCAGCCTCGAAAAAGCCCAGCGCTGCTATTTGAATAATCCTCCTCTGGTTATTTGTGCCATTCCCCACTGCTGCTCCCTACCCAGTCAGACGCCGCAGAACACATCACTTCTCACTGGCCTTTGCTAACCAGGCACCGCACCAGGCTGGCACGCCACGGATGCCGGACGGCCCCACCATGCCCCGTCCCGCACCCCGGAGGTGTCCTGCACAGCAGGCAGGACCCAGGGCCAGGCGAGGAAGGGCAAGGGGAGAGAGCGCCCTGGGAACTCAAAAAATTCACCAGCTCAGAGGATACACAACACAGAGAAGCTTGAACTGGGGAACAAAAGGAAAAATGTTTTCCCTAGAGACATCCAAAGGTTCTGTGTCGCTCTCGTAGGGTCTTTTACACCCGAGAGGATCTACAGCCTGACCTGCAGCATCCTTTCCTCTGGGTGTCTGCCACCCCTACCTGCACCGGTACCTTCCTGCAGCTGCTGTGGTAACCCCAGTTCTTAGGAAACAAAGCTAAAGGCAAAGAGTGGAGCCTAGATGTCAGAAGGTCCAACTTATATACTGGAGAAAAAGAGGGAGCAGACAAATACAGTAAGAGAGAACTTTTATAAATGGAAACCCACAAATATTCAGCCAGAACACGTGTTGGTACATCAACAGCAGGCAGGAAAAAACGCACAGGTATCTGGTACCTGAGCATCAGATTCATCAGCTGCAGACCCTCGCCCTTCAGGAAGCGATCGCGATTGGAACTGAGCATCAGGCAGGAGCAAAGGGAGTCAAACAGGTTCTCCATCATCTCCTGCTCTTCTGCCGTGCTGGGGTTGTGTCGTTTAAACACCTGCATGACAAAGAAAGCAAAATTACCCCAGAACAGACTGACACTTTCTCTCCAGTAACTCTGCTGCAGTTTCTCATGCCCTGGTGCAGCAGCCTCATGTAGGGCAACACAGGCCTGCAACAGGACATCCAGAGTTCGTGGACACGCTGGTTACCGGACAACTCCAGCACCAGCCACACGTGAGGCTGCTGCAGACAGCGCTGCCTCAAGAAACAGAAGTGCACCACGAACGCGTTACCCCCAGCCGGCACAACAGCGGGCACAACGCAGCCCAGTGCTGGGGTGGAGAACGCTGAAAATGCTCTGCCTGCACCTCGCCACGCGGTTATAACAAAATAATTCAACTCCTCTTAGCTCAGTCTCTAACACAGGGTGAAGCTCACCCACCGCAGGTGGTACCTCAGGTGGGGGTTTCTCAGGGGCTGTGCCACCGCCCGGCTGTGCTCCAGAACCCTGGGATCACTGGGACAGCGCTACCGCCAGAACCTGCTCCACCTCCTCCCACCTCGCCTGCGAGTCTCCTGACAGCAGAGAGGGCGATTGCGAATTACTCACAGATAACTGCTGAAGCAGCACATCGATCCCATCCAGCTCCCCAAGCAATTCTCTGTTGTCTAGACGGAGGTGGGGGGAAGGGGGAAAAGAGAGAGAAAAATGAAGCTAACTGTCAGATTTTACAGCCATCTAACACTGATACATCAGCAAACAAAATCAATACGGCCTGACAGAGTGCAAAAGCTGCAGAGGAAGAGAGGAGGGTGCGTGTGCGAGAGCGCACATGGGAAGGAGAGCGCGAGCAGAGGGAGGCCGAAGGTGGCAGAGTGCCGCTGCGGTCTGAAGGAAGCCTGGATCCCCCCCCCTAGCAGAGTACCGACACCAGAGGCAGGTCTCACCATCGTTATTCTGGAGCAGAATCGCCAGCACCTCGCTGCAGTACAGCTTGTTGGCATCGAAAGGCATCTTAGCCTGTCGGGGAAGAGGAACACGAGAGCCGTCAGGGCATGGTCTCTGCCTTTCACTGA
Source organism: Buceros bicornis (assembly GCA_027563805.1). Taxonomy (NCBI): domain Eukaryota; kingdom Metazoa; phylum Chordata; class Aves; order Bucerotiformes; family Bucerotidae; genus Buceros; species Buceros bicornis. The sequence continues at coordinate 483,059 of JAODLK010000029.1, read as the reverse complement.
TGCACTTTAATCAAATCACCAAATGTATGAGCCACACTTCAACCAAACCACAGCAGAAATTTTGCAGAGTGCCTCAGTGACAAACCAGTAGTCGCTCTCTGATTCAGGGGCGACGGGGGGTGTGTGTGCTCCTGCAGAAACTCAGCTCTGACCCTCCAAGCTGCCCTGCACAAACAGGTTTGGCCGAGCTGGCTCAAAACCCCCGAGAGCAGTCTACAGTGGTTTCCAGCGTGGAATCTCTTTCCTGTCATAAGTTTTCCATGATGTTACACGAGGGCTCATTCCTACTCTGAAGGTCTGCTCGTGCCACCAACAGCTGTATTTCACAAAACACATCACGTGTTGTTCTCTAACACACAAGCTCTTGTGCACAAAACTGCCGTATTTTAAGTGATGTCTCAAGATCATACTAACTGGTCTGGACTCCACGTTACAGATACTCTTCCAGCCAAACCCTGTGAAAACGGGAGCACTTCTACCTGCATCGCATCACATAGAGCTTCTCAGACGTACGGACAAACCCCTCGATCGTGCTATTTACAGTAAGCCAAGAGGGACACACCTTCCAGTTTGATGCGAGTTTTGAACTCACTGTATTCACAAATCACAGAATCATCGGGTTGGAAGAACCTTTAAGATCATTGAGTCCAACCGTTCCCCCTGCGCTGCCAGGGACCCTCAACCATGTCCCTCAGTGCCACATTTACATGACTTTTAAACCCCTCCAGGGGCGGAGACTCCACCACCGCCCTGGGCAGCCTGTGCCAATGCTGCACAACCCTTTCAGTGAAGAAATTTTTCCTAATATCCAACCAGGACCTCCCCTGGCACGACTTGAGGCTGTTTCCTCTAGTCCTGTCACTTGTCACATGGGAGAAGAGATCAACCCCCACCTCACTACAACCTCCCTTCAGGTAGTTGTAGAGAGCAATAAAGTCTCCCCTCAGCCTCCTCTTCTGCAGGCTAAACAACCCCAGGTGCCTCAGCTGCAGCTTGTAAGACTTGTTCTCCAGACTCTTCACCAGCTTTGTTGTCCTTCTCTGGACCAAGACAACCTCTACAACCAGGAGGAGTCAGTAATAAATAGCCTTGGGCCTTTACTATCATGCCAACCACATCTGCAGCACACCAGTGTCCAGAGCGGTGGCCTGCCAGGGTTTGTCGAGGTATCTCCCACCCGACACCAGGAATCACACTCACCTTCAGCCTCTTGAGCAGCCACTGCGTGAGGCCCTGCTGTGCTGCTTCTGTGCACATCTCTGGCCGGAACTCTGCCATGTTCTCGATGATTGCTGACGGGAAAGACACAGAAAACAGACGTCTGTCCCCACCTGCGCTCAGCTCAGTCCTCGGGAGCTGCCCCAAGTCCTCCACCGCAGTGCTGGCAGTGCAGGGGATGGGAGGAAGGGAAGGGGCAGCAGAACCCACCCCGCTGCACAGCATATGGACAGCAGCGAGAGCCGTGCACCAGCCACTTACCCAGGGTGTTGTGGACACCATCAGCTTCCTCCTTCACACTTTCATCCAGACGCTCTAAATTCTGGACCAACAAGGCCACCACCTGGCCCTCCACCTAAATCACCGGGGTCATGAGAAAGAGGAAAAGGTAAGCAAGTAGACTGAAAAAAGGGAGATGAGGGAGAAAGAATGGAGCGGTTAATAAATAATGAAAACCAGTAAGCCCTACTGAAATATCCTGCCAGGCAAGACACAAACTGTCGTGCTCTAAAATCTCAGAGGAAGCGAAGGAATCACCAACTAAATCTGCCACTGTGTTTGTCCTAATTAATTAAATGACTTTTGTGTTTCAGATTAAACAGAAAAACATCTGGAGGAAAACACGCACCTTGTCACAGGCTCATTTCCCGAGCAGCCTGATTGACTCTTAATTCCCCAGAGGCTGCAGTGCGAGGCCCCTGGCTCCGCGAGCAGCGCCTCCTCCAGCCTCATCCACCCAAGCAGGAGCACAGAGTGGAGGACCAACGCTCCCCCACGGGGATTCCAACCCCAGTGCCAAATGGCCACCAGCTGCAGCCTCGCACTTAAATCCCGGTGAGACGAATGGACTGAGATGACCTCAACAAGCCAACAAAACCCAGGCGAGGCACCAGCAGGAACCCACCTCTGCTGGTGGAGCCTCCAACTCAAAGAGCCAACACAAGGAACAGCCTTGAAAGCTGCCAGTGGCCAGAGTCCAGCCTGGCTTTGGCTAAGTCTCCACTGCAGCCACGAGCCTGGAAGAGTCCAGTACAGTAACAGTTCCAGTTCAAACACTTAACTGGCTCGGGGCCCAGTGGACACATGGGAGAAATACAACCCTGGCTGTTGTGGAAGGCAGCACAACCACCTTCACAGACACCCGCAACATTACACCAACTCCCTTAAAAAAAAAAAAAAAATAATCTGGCCAGCAGGTACCTCAACCCTTCTCCCGACATGCCCAACCTGTTTCTTTCAAAGAGGACAAACCTCGACACTTGGCTATTATCAGCGCTGGTGACAAGGAAAACAGAGAAAGAACTTGTTTGATTTAATGTCTCTCTGCACATTTTATGGAGAACATCGTCTCTAGCAGCTCCTCTCTGCGTTCCCTCCTCCCAGCAATCTCTCCACAACAGCAGAGTAATTAAGAACAGCCCCGAGCCTGCTGGAGGAAGGCGGCTCCGTGCCACTGCCATTAACCTTGGCAAGGCAACGTTCTAGTGACCGGGCAAGGACTGTAGGAGAAAACAGAGCAGCCAAACAAAGCGAATAAAGGAAAACCCGCAATTGCGTGTCTCTCAATTTCAGCAGCACAGCTACAGAACAAGACCCAGACCCAGCGAGGCGCAGACACAGCGATTCACCAGCAGAAGCTGCCAAAGACAGGACAGACGTGTAGATCTCAGGCTGTGCCGGGCATCGCTTATGCTTGGTTCGGCGTCCTCCTCCCACAGCCCAGGAGCTGGAGGCCTCCAGCACAAGCACCACGAAAAGGGCAACTCCAGCAGCACGGAGGCCGAGAGGCACTGGGCAGTCAGCCAGGCAGGCAGACGTGAGACCGAGCAACGCGGCTTCTCCTGCACGTGGATGATTTTCTGGGGTTGTTTAATCTACACCAAAAAGGATCGTTACCACTGAACCCTCCTCCAGCCTTGAACCGCCTCAGCTCTGCCACCCGAAACCTCCCGCGCTTTTACTGCTTTTTAAGAACACGTTCCCTCACCATAACACCACCGGTTCCAGTGCAGTTCTGGGTTTGAAACTGGAGTTACTGGGTAGAAACTACTTGTCTCCCACGCAGAAGGTTAGACTCAACGACCCCGACAGCCCCGCTGCTCTTCAGGAAACAATCTGAGCCCTGCCACAAACAGCAGTTTTTCACAGCTGAGCAGAGGTCAGCCTTTTCTGCAAGAAGGAAGAAAAATGCACCTCAAGCTCCTATTTTCAACAGGACACTGTCCAAGTCACAGATATTACTTCATTCTTCCTCCCTGCACAAAATAAATCTCCCAGCCTACTCAAATTTTGCTTTATGTGCGTGTTCCCTCCAGAAGAGCAGCAGTAAAGAAGGTGCCAGAAGATCCTACTCCCTAAACTCTGCCCTTCCACTCTAAACACCTGTCGTGGTCCCCATCATGGCATTTCAGGAACCAAAGCACAGGCTCCTGAGCTGGCTACCTTCACGGTGGTGTGGGCAACGCGGACAGCAGCGGCTGCGGAACACGTGGCACGGCAGAGGGTTCACCGTGGTGCTGTACGCAGCAGATACTGCTCAGGCACTGGGATAACTGGGAGTCTGCTACTTACCAGAGCGTCTATGAGGACTTCAGCTCCCTCCTCACTCTCATGGAGAGTATCTATGTCCGTCAGCTCTTGGAGCAAGTCTACCACAGCGATGGAAACATGTGCTGGGCGTTAAGGACAACTGACACGAGGAGACCCCTTCGATGCCAAGAGCAGATGGCTCTCAGGCCAGCGTGCTCATGGCACGTCCCAACCAACCGGTAATAAACACATCACCACAGCAGGGCATAGGGGCACCAGCACCGAGAGCAGAGACCGCTTCAGCAGACAGTCCCCGTAAGCACCAAAACTGAGGGATCCTCACAGTCAGGGATGATAAAAACAAGCACGACTGTGCCCTTATGCTATCTGGCAATTTTGCTGTTTCCTGACAACACTTTTTTTTGTTTTTTCAAACAGAATTGCTAGAGCTGGTCCAATCAGGCACCATCCCGTATCGCCAAGATTGACTACAAGCAACAAGAAATGAGTTACAGTGATGCGATCTGGGCACCCTGCTACAGGAGGCACCACGCGAGGGCACTGCCGGAAGCGGGAGCCATCACTCGCCTCGGCCCAGCCCAATTAGGCCAGCGTGCTCCTCTCGCCGCGGACCCCGCAGGAACAGCACAGCTTCTGCCAGCCCAATTTTCACTCATTAGCTCTGCGCTGCATAACACACGGCTCCCCTGGCTGCTCCACAGCCCACTCGTACGACGAGACATATTCCAGCTCATTAGACCTGCTCTCCTATTCTCTCAGACACACCGATCAATCCTGCCTGGGTCCCACCGGGGCGCAACAGGACACGCCGTTTTCTGCATGTCCTCTGTAACAACTTGGTGATGAATCTCTTTAAGATGCACAGGCTAACGATGCAGCCTCCCAGGTCTCCTCTCCAGGCATGGGCTCAGACACACAAGCGGCGCAGGAAGAGCATTTCCACACACCGTTTCTTAGTGAGGTTTCAGCCATGCCACCCTGTGTCAGGACAGACCGTGTGAGAGCTGCCTGCCCCAGTCCCGGTCTCAGCCCTGGGGTCTGGGTGCTGCAGAAGAAGTCTGTCTGTGAACTATGACTTTCTTTACCCTCTATAGCACTCCTTAACCAAGTGGTACGTTTGCTTGATGGGGAGATGTCACCTCCAGCGGCAAGTGCCATCAGGAACCGAACCCAACCCCACCCTGGGCATGCAGGCACTCACACTTAGACAAAAACACGGTCAAAGGTACCAGGGGACCATTTTTAAAAGCAAGCTGGAGCATGACTCAGTAAGAAAGGTAAGAGAAATAACCTGCCTTACATTTATTCTGCAAGGAATCGACTATTAATTATCAAAAGCCGGAGGATCGAGCCAACAGGAACGTGGTGAAGTTCAGCAAATGCCTAGTCCTGTACTGGGGGGGAATTGGCCCTGTGCTCACTGGAGAAGCACGCTCTGTGGAAGAGAACCTGGCAGTTCAGCTGGGCAAGGGGAAGTCAAGTCAGCAGCGGGCCAGGCAGCGGCAATGGCAAGTGCAGACTACACTGTGTCAGCACAAGCAAAATCAGCGGGTCAAGAGCAGGAACCGCCAGCCGCTGCGTGGCACTCGGGAGGAGACATGCAGAACACCTGCCCAGTAAGAGAGACCTCAACACCCCGGGCTCAGGAGAGCGGAGGACCACTGAGGTGGTCAGGGGCCAGCACAGGATGCATGAGGGAAGACTGAGGGCTTGGGGTTTGGACACAAGGCCGAAGGAGGAACCACCTGAGAACTGCGGCTGCTTGAAGACAACTGAGGCAGGTTTTCCTGCGAGGGCCCAGCAAGAGCTCTGGCAGCTGGAGGAGCCCATCCCGCAGGGCACTCCTGCCCAGGGAGCTTCTGTCAGGGCTTTCAGCGAGAGCATCGGTTGTTCTGTAAAATTGAGGAGGTAGAAAAGCAAAATGCCACTTGAAGCTTTCCCATCTCCCATTAATAAAATCTGGTCGCTGATCATCTTTTATCCCCGTGCGCTGGCTAGAACTGCATGAATCATTCAGCAGATCATCTGCTCCCCCTGGACACCGCTTTTGTCTCCTCGCATTAGTCCCTCCAGACGCTACATTTAAATTGCATCTGAAGAGCCATTTGTTTAGTTCTCTCCTCCAAGAACTCATTTCAAAAATCTCTTTCCATTTGTTTTAACGAAAAGCCATTAGAAAACTTGGATCACTTTAGTTTTATATCCAGATGCCTCACTTCAGCGGTATTCCTCTCCTGTACATGAGCAGCAGTGAAGAGGCGTTACTGCACCCTGTGTCTGAGAACACTTCAGCACTTTTAGAACAAGAAATAGCCTTTTCCCAAAATTGCAGTGCACAGGCCACATTTCTGCCTGTAAAGCAGCTGACAGGCAAGTTGCAAACCAATTAAAAAGGGTTTGCAGCCTCTGGCAGCAGCAGCAACCTGGGACACCACTTCCCACGGCCGCAGGACAAAGCACGCCGCACTCCTGCGCGCTCCAGCTTGAATCAGCGCTGCCATCCCGGTCAAAACCCCCGCAGTCTGTGTTTTCCCTGTGAATGAGAAATTCAGTGGAAGCTTTTAACGCCTGGCACACAGCACATGGAAAGCCTGCAGTGCTGGCAAAGAAATAAGTCACCAAACTACGGCAGCCCTGAAAGGGGTTACGAGTGGTGTGTGCATCCCACGGCACAACAGTCCCTCACTAAGGAACGTTTCCTTGAGAGCTGTCCCCATCGCAGACCGCAGTGAGGAGCGCTGGTTCCCGTGTGGCAGGGGCCGGCGTTCCCCAGGCCAGGGCTCCGCCAGACACAGGCTGTACCCAGACACGTAAGCGTTGCTTTCGAGTATAAACTGGCACATGATAAAACAGCCGTGCTTTGGGTTTATCTTCTGACCACTGCGCCCCGCAGAAAGAATGAGTTATGAGTTCTTAACACACAGGACTGGAAGGAAAAGCAATAGAAAAAAAACCCGAGCTCTGGGCACTGGGCCACAACATTTAGCACAAGCAGCCCTCAGAAAAGCTGGTCAGTGTTATCTGCTGCTTTACACGCGCAGGAGAGAAGTAAGGGATAAATCACTCCCCTGAGGGCGTGAATCCATAACCAGGAAGGAGGAAAGCCTGCTGCCAGCCCACGCCTAAGAGCAGCGTCCCCTCTCCCGCCCTTCCCTCAGGTTCACCAGGACACGGACATACACCCCCTCAAATCACGCCACAATTTTTCAGCTTAGCCTGCTGTAGAGTGCTTCACAAGCAGCGCAGGCTGAGCGCCGCTTCTGAAGAAGCCAGGCAGTTCTGTGCACCAGCTGACACTGAGCGTGGAGGCACCAGGACCGACCAAAAACGGCACAGTTTGACAGAAGACTCTGAGATGTCCCCAGCTCCTCAGAGGAACAGCAGATGGGTGCACATCCGGTGACACAAGAACTGACTGAGCATGGAAACATCTCTCTGCATTTAGGGAACAGGGGGGCAGGCTCAGAGCCCCCAAACTGCAGGTACAGGGAGTTTATCACATTCACGGACTGAGGGCAGTGCTGTGCTGAGCCAGTCTGTGGCAGAGAGCTGAAAGCACGACACCTCAGCTCTCCACAGCAAGGGTGAGCCGGTGTCGTTTCTCCCAGAGGCACACAGACCGTACGCGGCTCAGCACCCACCTCAGCTTTTCCAGGACTGTTCGTCTGTCCCCACTCGCACAGCCGCTCAAACCCAGATGAGAGGGTGTTAAAACAAGAACAGGGAGTAACAGCACTGAAAAAATCAGAATCAAGGTTACCTGAACAAAGGCTTTCACTCAAAAAACCAGACAGGCATAAATTCAGTGCAGTGGGAAAGAGGGGGAAACCCTGCAGAGCAGCTGCGGCAGCAGGATGCGAGAGATTACGGGGAAGCCTGTAGAAAGCCTCTCGCAGGAGCTGCTTTACCAAGTGAAGGATATCGGTGTTGTCGTGTCCCAGCAGCCCCAGGAGAGACTGCACCGCGTTCAGCTCCACCAGCAGGTGATAGAGGTCTGGCATGGTAGCGATCACGTGCATCTCCTGAATGATGTCATTCAGATCCAGCTCCGACTCCATGAACCTAAGGTCAGACAAATGCGGTTCAGAAAAAGGCAAAAGGTACATCAGGGGTGCTCGATGGGCAGATCTGTTCGGAACAGCCACCACCCCCTCCCAGGAGACACCAGGTAGGTCCTGGCACCCCAGCTGCCAGGGCCCTGGCACTTCTGATCCTCTGGGGTCACAGAAGAACTTAAAAAAAATTGAAAAAAATATCAAGAGGTTGAGGCTATGACCTGCCTATAACATAAATTCTCCAGGGATGCACCTTCCCAGCTAGCAACCGTTAGTCTGTGGGGTGCGTTAGTCTAAAGTGAAGTCCTTCAAAAGAGTCTGGGTAAGGGAACGAGCAGCAACCCAGACAAGAAACCACGGCACTCGAGTGCAGGAAGGAATTCACTTAACACGAGTAACAAAACTCCGTGAAAGGAGGAAGCGGCTCACCAGAGCCGCAGGTGTGGGAAGGAGCACCCACACGTGTGGCTTGCAGAGCCCATCCCGCCATTCTGCTCCCCACGGCATCTGAAAGCTCCTCAGTACAAAATTATTTCCTTCCCACACAGGCCACCGACTGATCACAAGCACAACACCTCCACACAAAGTGGAGCGTGAAATCTTTAATTATTTGGAAAGCAGAACCCTCCAATGCAGGACCTCAATCCTTCAGCCCGCCCCCAACCCCCATGAAGAGGAGAACCCTGCTGGGAAACAGCACAGGGGAGGAGCCCTGCAAAACGAGAGACCCCCGGCAGTCTCTGAAAATAAAAACCACATAAACTCGAGGTTTAGTGCTGAAGTTTCACCATCTGTAATATTAACAACAGCAAGAACTGAATAAACGAGAACTTTTCCCTTCGTTTCCCATTCCTCTCTGTGCTGCCGGCCATACACCAGCCATCACCAGTCTCAGCGATGCCATTTTTAATTAACAAAGTTCATTTCTCATACAAGTCCGAATGACACAGCAGTAACTGCCGTTACATTACCCTCAAGGAACTGACACCGTCTGCAGAGTCAAGAAATTGATTTAGGGCTGAAACCTTAAAGCAAAGGAAAACGGGTGACAGGGAGGGGCCGACCACGATCTTACTTCTCTGGGTTGTCGGGAAACTTGATCCGCAGCTCCTGGTTTTTGTAGGATCTCTTCTCAAAGGTGAGAATCATCTTCTTCACTGAACTTTCATCCAAAGGTTCCTCCTAACAGCACGAGACAGGGCAGAAAACAGAGGTCAGCGTGGCTGGAACAAACCCAGCACAACGCAGAGTGAGTATGGTGAGGAGGGGCGACCCAGACCCTTCCGGAGCAACCGGCAGCCCCTGGATGTCTCCCTGCAGAACGCTGCCAAGCCCTCCCTCAGAGGCTGACACGCTCCAGCCCTGACCTGAGCAAGCTGCAGGTCGGGATTCAATAAACCGGGGGTTAGTTTAACCACAGAAGGCTCTTTGGGGGGGAAGGGCTTCCCCACGCCTGCCGAAACCCGGTGTCGATGCAAAACCCCACTGCTGTGATGGCTCATCTCCCTCGAGCTGTGCTCTTACACCTACCGAGGCCTTTTGCTCCGAGCACTCCAATCTGCAGGAGCAGCTCATGCCCAGGCCTCTTTTCAGGAGCCCACGGCGCTGTTTCTGTAGGTCTACACTTAACTGCCCTCAGTTTATGTTCACTTGTATTCTCCTCACTTGGGTAAGCTTTCACTTCTGTTTTAAAGTCTTGTTCCAAGGAAAAAAACAATCAATATTTCACTCTAGTACTTTGTGTTTATTTCTAAATTCCTCCCTGGTGTTTCTCAGCTGGCGTCGCACATTTACCACTCCAGCTGCAGTTCCCTCCCTGACTCCCATGAACACGATCTGGTCCTTTCCTTGTTCCACAACTGTAATGCACTTCCTTTGATAAAACACCGATGACAGATTTTCTGGTGTCACCTCTTCCCTCTCCCCCAGCTATTCTGTCACCATCACCACGAAACAGAAGGTCTCGAAGCAAACCAGACCCTTCACCTCGTGAGGCCGATTTGAGTCTGATTACATCAGAGTCGTTCTGGTGGAGAAACTCTTTGGTTAGCGACTCTTGTACAAGAGGAAACTTCCATTTCCTCAGCAAGCTCCATCGCAGCACCAGCCCCAGCCCAAGCCTTCATGACGACTGCATTCCCTGCGCTCTCAGCACCATCCCACTCCTGTTCAGGAAATCACCTCTCAGAGCTCAGCCTGTGCTCCTCCTGCAGCGGGACTTCAATCCACAGACACCCTCACGCGCAGACGCTGCTTCCCTCCCTCTCACTGACTCTTTGCTCTCTCTAATGTCTACTCCTACAATGGCTCCATTACGACTGGCTTTGGGTCTGGTGTCTAATCTGCATCCAGCGTTACCGTGGCCTGCAGATGAGCTCCCTCCCATCCCAGTCACTGGAACAAAGCGCAGTTTGAAGGCACTTAGTTAACTGCATTCCAAGATAAAATCAAGAAATTTTGATTCTAAACCCTGGATTTCCAGCCCTACAATGTCAGGATGGGAGAACTCCTCCTGACAGTGATGAGGGACGTGGACCCTGTAGGAATCCGTGAGCCTGTGGCCGGCTGGGAGGACTTCTGACCCTCCGTCTACCCTCACTGGAGCTCGAACACTACTGGAATCCTGCGTTATGTTCCTCCGCCATCAGCAACCAGTGTAACGCAGCAGCTCAACACCAAAATCCAGGGAGCTTTCCAGGGAGGACTGACAGCACCGCTGCACACAAAGGACAAGGTGCTCTACAAACCTGCGTGGTCCCACAGTGGTGAATATCACTTGGACTTTTATCAAACAGGACACGGGCAGCAGAAGCAAATATCTTCTGGATTTATACCAATCCATGTGTCACATTTATAAAGCGATCTCCTCCCTGGCCCTTGGCAGAAAGGCCAATGCTGCATTGGATTTCTGTCTCCAAGGCTTGAAATCATTTACCCCTGACAGCTGCTGCCCCCCCGCTGACACCCAAGGCCTTTCCTGTAGAGAACAAGGCTTGTTTACTTGCCGCTGCTGCTGCTCAGCTGCAAAGAGGGGGAGAAGCCGCGTGGCCAGGGGTGCTGATGAGGCAACAGAGCTGGGAAACTGCTCAGAATACAGAAATCATCTCCTGAAAATCTCTTTGGGAGGGGGATTTAGGTATTCCTAGCCCAGAAAAGAGATTAGGCTAGAAAGCTTTCCC
>JAODLK010000029.1:429226-442050 GCA_027563805.1 Buceros bicornis | reverse complement strand
TGGGGGGGGGTGGGGGGGGGGCGGCAGGGTGGTGGCAGGATGTGTCCGAGCCATGCCAGGAGCAGGGCTGGGGGACGCAGGGTCCCAGCACAGCCGTGGTGCCCTTTATCACCAGGGAACCGCCATGCCGCGGTGAAGCCTGGCGTGTGCCCCGTGGTGCTGCGGGGCTCCCTGGGACCCTGCCTGGAGCTCTGTGACACTGACGGCGACTGCCCCGGGGCTGGCAAGTGCTGCACCACTGGCTGCGGCCACGTCTGCAGACCCCCCACCCAGGGTAAAGAAAGACACTGGTGCCACGTGGGGGTGAGAGCCCCCGGCCAGGGCTGGCACCCTCTTGGTTGTACCCCCCTCCCAAGGGGCTGCCCCTCGCCGTGACGCTCCCGGGGGCTGACGGGAGCTCAGGGACCCATTTGCCGTCCCCATGGGGCAGGAGCCGGGAGAGGGGCTCCCCCGCTGTGGGCAGGGCAGCTCCCCCTCCCCGCGGGGTGCCCTGCCCGCAGAGGTGAGCCCCTCACCCTCCATCTCCCCACATGTGCCAGCGCGGCCTGGGATCTGTCCCCCCATGACCGACGGTGACCGGGTGGCCACGTGCCTCCTCCTGTGCCTGCAGGACAGGGATTGTCCCCCTGGCCAGAAGTGCTGCCTGCGGAGCTGCGGCCGGGGCTGCGTCCCCCCGCTGCGGGGTAAGACCCTCCCCCACCTGCCACCCCCGGGGTGCCAGCAGCAGCCTAGCGCACCCACCGGTCTCACCCTTCAGCAGGTCCAGCCTGGGGACGGAGGGGGGCTCAGGGTGGGGGCACCCAGGGCACCCCTATCCCTCAGGGCGGGAGCACCCATCTTGCACTGACCACCTCACCCATCTCTCCCAGGCACAGCCTAGTCCTGGCCATGAGTGGCTGCAGCCGGAGCTGCCGCTCCAGACCCTCTGCACTACCGGCACGACAGCACCAGCATCTCTCTGACGGGTCCCAGGCAGGATCACCAGCACCCCCAGTCCCCTCCAGCTGTGCCACCCTCCTGAGGGCTGCGTGCTGCCCGCACTGCCCCGCACCGGGCCCAGGCTCCCCGCAGCCCAGGCAGGGAGGCAAACCCCCGCATCCCCATCGGCCCCGGCCGCTCCACAGCACTGGAACAGAATAAATCAGCCCATGGCTGCCCCGGGTCTCCGTCTCATGCTCTGCTGCCCCGGCTGTGCGCGGGCAGTGGGGTGCAGGCAGGGGCTGTCCCCGCAGGCAGCCCCAGGGCAGGGACAGGTTCCCCATTCCATGCGGGTGCCTCCAGCCACCACGGCCCCACGGTCCAGGGGCCACAGCGATGTCCCCTGGGCAGAAACCAGTTCCCTCGGATTCCTTGCACCGAGGAACGGCTCATTTGCATCCCGAAGTGTGAAAACCTGGCTGGAAAAGCGCCCAGGGGTCGGGGTGGGTGAAGCACAGGGACAGGGAAGGGGGCAGGGAGCAGCACCCACATGCCGGGGGTCACAGCCGGACCCATTAGCTCCTTGGTGCCAGCCCAGCCCTGTCACCGTGCAGGGACACCGAGCTGGGCCAGGACACCGCTCCCAGCTCATGGTGCTGGATCCTGAGTGGAGCCACCGTGGCCGCGGGGCAGCACCACGACAGCAGAGCCAGCACAGCCCCACTAGCTGCTGCCGCACTGAGGACAAGCCAGGGGGTCTGTCCACAGCCCCCCACCCTGGGGAGGCGAGGGACAAGTGGGGCAGGGAGCCAGCATCAGCATGGCGTCACAGCCGGTGTGGGCAGGGATGGGGCTGTGCACGGTGGGGGACAGCCCCTGCCTGACCCCAGTGACCCTCCCCAGCCCCGTGGGTCACCCTGACCCAGGCCAGAGATAAGGGGGTGGCTGGCAGGGTGCCGGGGCGTTCTGGGAACTGCCCCTCCTCCTGCCCCTCCTGCCCGCGGCACGGCACGGCCTGTCTGCCAGGGCCGGCAGCCCGGCCCTAGCCACCCCGGCACCCTCATCACCCCCACCAGAGCCTTCATACCAGCCCCGTGCTGCTCTGGACACGCGCAACATCCCCAGCAGCACCATGAGGCCGGCGGTTTTCCTCCTCCTGGGGCTCCTTGTCCTCAGAGCCGAGCCGGGCACTGCACCGGTGGGGAAAGACGGTGAGTACCGGCTGGCAAACCTGGCAGCCGCCGGGCATAGGCAGCCCCTTGCACCCCCACCCCCCCGCCTGCCACATTCCCTCTGGCACACGCTGCAGGGGACCATGTGCGAGCCCACCCTGGGCGGCACAGGCACACGCACACCCCGTGTACCCGCACCCCCTGCACCCTGCCCACCGCGGCTGTCAGCAGCCGGGGGTGCTGCCCACGGCAGCGGCTCCCCAGCCTCCCTGGGCACCCCGCGCTGGCATGGGCAGACCTGGGCTGGGTCTGTGCCCACAGAGCCCGAACCAGAGCTGAGGAGCAGTCCCTGGGCAGAGCGGGGGTGAGGAGGGGGCTGGCAGGGGACCGGGGCTGCACGGACCACCCCACCTGCGGCCCCGCGGTGTCAGGCGCTGCTCCTCACACCTCCCACCCCTTGACCACCCCTGCACATGGCCCCAGCCGCGGGGACGGACCCAAGCCCCGGTGGAGGGACCCAGGCTGTGGGTGATGCTTCCTGGGCACTGACCCCACGCTGGGGCGCCCCTGGCATGGAGCGATGCCGGGGTGGTGCCCAGCTGCGGCACAGCTCTGCCCACCCCGACACCGGCCGGGCTCCCTCTTTGTTTTAACCAAACAGCTGCTGTTTGCAGTGAAACCTCGCAGCCGCGGTGCTGTTTGCAGCCCAAACAGCGCAGCCCCGCCAGCCGCCAGCCAGGGCCGTTTGCAGAACCGGCTGCTCCCGCGGCATCTCCCGGCGGGCGGGCAGAGCCAGGCACAGGCGCCAGCTGGAGCTCGCCCACGCCTGGGCCAGAGACTGGGCTGTCCCAGTGTGACCAGTGCAGCCAGGGTGAGCACAGGTGCCAGGAGGAGGAGGAGGAGGAAGAGGAGAAGGAGGAGGAAGAGGAGAAGGAGGAGGCAGCGGTGAGGAGCTTGCAGTGAGGATGCACGGGGCAGCAGGACGCTCGGGGATGGATCCTGACCTCCAGCTGGTGCTTCAACCTGGCAGGGCCAGTGACTGTCCTTGTGGCACTCATCACCTTGGAGGGGCACAGAAACCCCCCTGCCGTGCCGTGCTGTGCCATGCTGTGCCATGCAGGTCTCAGTGCGGGGGTATGGCAGCCCCGGGGCCGTGCTGCAGGGCAGTCCCCGGCCCCGCTGCAGCCAGCTCCTCTCCTGCCCTGGCAGCAGGGCTGCCCACGACTCCGGCTCTGCTTGGCACCCCCAGTGTTGCCATCAGCCAGGCACTTCCATGCCAACGAGGGAGGGTCACTGTGACCCAGACTGCTGGGCTGGGGTCCTGAGAGGACGAGCTCCCACCAGGACCTGCCCCAAGGCTGCACGCCACCAAGGGGACCCTCGCCCACCCTCTCCCTGGGAGACAGAGGGTGGGGAGCTCTGCCTGACGCTGCCCTGACACCGCGGTCCCCCCACAGGACAGCTCCAGAAGCCAGGGAGGTGTCCGCGGGACTTCACGCGTTGCCTGCGCCTGGAGCCCCCGCTCTGCACCGGCGACTACAGCTGCCCCGGCCGGCACAAGTGCTGCCCCCGGGACTGCCAGCTCCGCTGCACCCGCCCAGCAGAAGGTACGGCACCGCAGCATGGCCACCGGCACCGCAGCACGGCCACCGGCACCACGGCACGGCCACCGGCACCACGGCACAGCCACCAGCACCACCTCCGCCCCACACGCTGCTGGCAGCCTCCTGCCTGCGGCTCCCAAGGCTGGCACGGGGCACGTGGAGGGTCCAGGATGGGGCACACGGCGGCGTCCAGCCAGGCCTGGCAGAGGGGTCTGGCAGGGTCAGGCCTGCCAGTGCTGGTGCACTCTCACCTCATCCTGCACCGCTTGGTGTTGCAGAGAAAACCGGCGCCTGCCCGGCAGCAGCCCCCGCGGGGTTCTCCTACCCCTGCTCCTTCCCCTGCCTGGAGGACAGGGACTGCCTGGGCGCCAAGAAGTGCTGCCGGCTGCGCTGCGGCTCTGCCTGCCTGGAGCCGGTGTGGGGTAAGGTCCCCACAAACCCCTTCCCCGACACCGGCACCTCCCGGCCAGGCAACCCCATTGTCAGCAAGTGGCCGCGTGTGCCAGGCGCGTGTGGACCACGGCGAGGGGCCAGCTGGGGATGCTGATACCTCGCGCCTGCTCTGCTCCTCCAGACCAAGCCAAATCCGGGCAGTGCCCAGCAGAGCAGCCACGGCCGGCGGGGCCATGCCAGGAGCAGTGCCAACATGACAGCGACTGCCCCGATGTGCAGAAATGCTGCAACAGCAGCTGCGGCCGCCAGTGCCTGCCAGCAGCCCCCGCCGGTGAGATGGGACGGGACGGGCACCGTGGGCAGGGCCATGGCGCAGGGGCCTGGGCAATGCCGCAGGGCCACGCTGAGGCTGCAGCCAGGGCAGGACCCAGGCAGTGCCACGCGGCCTCACGTCCCAGTGAGTGCTGGGGCAGGAGGGCTGGCGGGACCCTGGGGCTGGTGGGTGGGTGGATGCACCCCGGTGCCCGCCGGCATCCCCAGCCCCACATGCAGCCGCCTTGCAGGGCCCCCCACGACTGCGCCAGCCTGGCAGGAGGGGACTTGGTGCCGGAGCAACAGCGACTGTGGCGACGGGGAGCTGTGCTGCAGCGGCTGGTGTGCGGGGCTGTGCGGTGCTGAGCAGCAAGGTGGGACGTGGGGGGCTGCTGAATGTGTCAAGCCATGGGGACAAGGGCAGCTCCCCTCTGCAGCCCCCCACCCCTCGACAGAAGGGTCTGGTACCAGCCCTGTGCCAGCTGTGGTGCCTGGCGTGCCAAGGGGGCTGCCGGGGGTGGCCAGGCTGCAGCGCGAGTCTGTGCAGCCACCCTGGGGGCTCCACAGCCACCCTGCTCCATGCCCTGCAGAGAAGGCCGGCTTCTGCCCTGCCCGTGCTGGGCTGTTCCCCAGCTATGACTGCAGAGCCTGGTGCCGGCACGACGCCGAGTGCCCCGGTGAGGAGAAGTGCTGCCGGCGTGGCTGTGACTACACCTGCCTGCCCCCATCCCAAGGTGCGAGCGCTCGGCCCCGCGCCGGGCAGGGCAGGGGAGCAGCGGGCAGGGTCCTCCCATCTCTGGGGGCTGCAGGTCTGGGTAGGGGACACCCTCCATCGCACCCCCAGCCCCACTGCCTCCTGCCCCCAGAGAAACCGGGCATCTGCCCCGTGGCCCAGGAGGCACTGGCCACCATGGCACCCTGTGGCACTGCCTGCGTCGGGGACAGGCAGTGCCCAGGGGCTGAGAAGTGCTGCAGCAGCCGATGCGGTTTCATGTGCTTGGCCCCCGAACGAGGTGAGGAGATGGTCCCCGAGACAGCGATGCCACATGCCGGCAGACCTTGAGGGCTGGTGCTGCTGCAGGGCAGGCGCTCAGACCCCCTGGGTGCAGCCATCGGGGGGGCTGCGGCTGCGGGGAGACGGGAGCGGGTGCCCACAGCACGGGGGGGTGCCTGTCCCTGCCCCTGCTGCCCCTTCCCACCCCTCTCAGACAAACCCGGTGAGTGCCCGAAGGTGAGGCCACGGCAGACGCCGGCGCCCTGTGCGGAGGACGACTCCTGTGCCCACGACAGGGACTGTCCCCGGGAGCAGAAGTGCTGCTTCTCCGGCTGCGCCATGAGCTGCAGCCGCCCGGCCCGAGGTGAGCGCGGGCAGCCCGGCCGCTGGCACGGGCAGCAGCGTGTGAGTGGAGCTGGGACCCCACAGCCTCGCCCGGGTCCCCTGCTCCCGCAGAGCACCCCGGGGAGTGTCCCCGGGCAGAGCCGTGCTGGGACCCCCGCCACCGGCGCGGGAGTCAGTGCCTGGACGACAGCGTCTGCCAGCGAGAGGAGAAGTGCTGCGACACTGGCTGCGGCTGGCAGTGCGTGGCCGTGCCCGGAGGTACCGGAGAAGCCTGTCCGGGGGCATGTAGCCACCAGCGCCCCGAGGGTGGGTGGGTGACAGCGGGTCACCATGTCCCTGCAGAGAGCCGGGACGGGGACAGTGGCCGGTGTGTGGAGGAGTGCAAGGACGACTCGCAGTGTCCCTGGGGACAGAGGTGCACCAGCACGGGCTGCAGCCGCGTCTGCATGGACATCCCCGGAGGTGAGGGGCAGCCAGGCCCCCCGGAGCTGTGCGGGGCCGCCCTGGGGTGCCCCTTGGTGGGTGCCCGCAGCCAGGCACCCCCCAGCCACGTGTTTGCTTTGCAGGCAGAGTGGGGGTGTGCCCCATCCCCAGGGAGGGGGGGACGTGCCTGGACCTCTGCAGCTTTGACGAGGAGTGTCCCTGGGGCCACAAGTGCTGCAGCAACGGCTGCGGCCACGTCTGCACACCCGCCTCTCTGCCAGGTCAGACCCTCGCTCCGGGCGCAGGTCCCCCCTCCCGGCTGAGCCCTGTGGGGACGGAGCCCAGGTCTTCCTTGGCACCCACCCTCCAGGGGTATCCTGCCCTCCCTCCCCACCGAAGACTACGCTGGAGCCCGTGCCAGGGGCTGTCGAGGCGACTGCACCCGCGGGGTCCCGCACCCCCTGCTCCGGGGACACGATCTGCCCCGTCCTTCTTCCCGCGCCTCCCCCTCACTCTATGAGAGTGACGAGTACGTGCGGCCTCAGCTCAGAGCCGCTGTGACGGCTCTCTCTGCCCGCAGAGCCCGGTGCGGCGGTGGCGCCGCAGCACGGTGCCGAGCCATGCACGGAGGAGTGCGAGGCCGACTCGCAGTGTCCCCGGGGACAGAGGTGCACCCGCCGCCCCGGCTGTGGCCGCATCTGCACAGACACCCCCTGAGGTGAGATGCTGCTCGGCCAGCTGGCACCCAGCGTGGCCCCGGGGCGTCCCCGGAGCAGAGGGGGAGCGTACCCCATCCCCAGGGGCCGCCGAATGCACCTGGGCTGGTGCAGCCTGGGCGAGGGGTGTCCCCGGGGCCACATGGGCTGCAGCCACGGCTGTGGCCATGGCTGCAGGTGGGTGCCTGGTGCTAGGGGGGACCGGGACCACCGAGCCAGGGCTGACACCGGGACACGCGGGGTGCCAGCCAGGCCTGCGTGAAGGGCACATGCTCCTGCTTTGGTGTCACCACAGGGCCGGTTCCTGCTGCCGTCCCTTCACTCTGCTCCCGGCAGAGATGCGCTTTCGGGGTGAGGGGACCCGAAGGGACGCGGAGCAGGATGAAGCTCTTGCCAGAGCCGCCGTGCTCAGGTGCAAGCGCGGCTGCTGGTCCCTCGACTCCGCAGCCTTGGGACTCCCTAAAAGCACGTCCTCCCTTTCAGACACTGTGTGACGGGAGAGCAGCTCCTCCGCAGCAGGAAGACACCTTCGTTAGGGGATACGGAGCAGTAGAGGGGCCCCAGCCGGCCTGCCCCTCCCCGCCACCTCCAGCAATAAAGCACGTGCCTGGCCGCCTCCAGCCACTCCCGAGTCTCGGCAGCGCCAGGCTGGCCCCGCGGGGCCCTGGGATGGCCCCTCGTGCTCCCGGAGCAGCCCCAGCATCGCCCAAGGCTCACCAGGAAGGGAACGGTCCTGCCAGAGCTGGGGCCAGGGGGCTCAGCCCATACCGGGGTCGGTGCCACAGGGCCAGCAAAGCGGTGCAGACCCCGAGCCGGGCCTGGGGCAGGCTGCAGGACGGGCACCCCCCAGGTGTCCGTCGAAGCAGGGGCAGCTCCTCCTCCGTTAGGTTGCTTCAGCTCCCAGCCAGGTCACGTCGGCAGCTTGAGGGCAGAGCTGGGGCTGGGAGCCCATCTGGAGGCAGCGGGAGCTGCAGGGTGGTGGCCGGGGCAAGCCCTGGGGTGCTGCCGAAGGCACCCATCACCCTGCCCCCGCAGGGGAGGGCGGCCCAGAGGGACGGGCACTGCCAGCTCCTGCCCGCACAGGCAGGAAGGACGAGACCCAGACGTGCTCATCCAAGGACCTGTCCCTGTATTGAAGTGTCACAGGCCCAGGGGAGGGCCGGGCTCCTTCGGCCGGGCACCGCGGCGCAGGACGGGGCAGCCGTGCTGCCATGGGCACACATCGCTGCCCTCGGGCCAGCCGGCACCCCCGGGCGAGCCGCAGCCCCTGGCACAGCCAGCCCGGGCAGCAGCAGCACTCGTTGCCACCAGCCCTGTGGGAAACGGCGCCCTGCGGAGACGGGACGCGGCTGCTGGCAGCAGCTCCCGGGCAGGGGCTGGGCAGAGGCCGCTGCGCTCCCCAGGCTGGAGCTATCAGGCACCTGCAACTGAGAGACGGGGGTCAGGAGCGGGGCCCCGGGCAGCGCCAGGGGCAGGAGCAGCCACCGGCTGCAGCACAGGGCACGCGGCACATGGCACAGGGCACAGGGCACGCGGCACAGGGCACAGGGCACAGGGCACAGGGCACGTGGCACGCGGCACAGGGCTCAGGGCACAGGGCACGCGGCTAGTTACCGATGTGGGAGCAGGCCTGGAAGCACTCGCCCTTGGTCTCGAAGTTGTTCCTGTTGCCACCGCAGCCGCCGTAGATGAACTCCTCGCACTGCTGGCTGGAGGCGTTGAAGAAGAAGCGTCGGAAGAGCGCCTTGCAGCTCCCGCAGACCGAGGGCAGGTAGCAGAAGTCTGGGGACAGGGGGACAGGCTGAGCCAGGGGACGGGACAGGGACACCACCGGGCTCGGCATTCCTGGGGACTCAAAGTCTGCCCAGCTCTGGTCCCCTCTCGCCACCCAACCCTTCCCACCAGCAGCCGGCTCTGCACCCGCCTGCCCCACGGCCCCACACCCCGGCAGCACGGGCGCTCCTCAGCGCACAGCACGGTGCCCCCCGGGGTCACCAGGACCCAGCCAGGGCTTGGGGGCACCCAGGGATCCCCTGGGGAGGAGTTTGCCTCACCCCTCCCGCAGCCCACCCCTGCGCTTGCCACACCACCGCTCCAGAGCCCTGCCACCACGGCACCCAGCCCTCACCCAGCACCGGCTCCTGGCACGTGTTGCCGCACTTGCTGGGGCAGCACTTGGTGGCAGCGGGGCAGTCGGCATCGACGGCGCAGTGGGAGCAGGAGGCGTCCCCACGGCAGGCGCCACAGTCCTTGTCCAGCGGGTCCTCCACCTCCGGGATGTGGTAGCAGTACCCGGGCTTCGCTGCGGGACACAGTGGCCGGGATGCTGGGGAGGGCCGCAGAGACCCCAGCAGCCCCGAGCCAGACCCCAATCACCCCCGGCCCCGGCCCCTCGTGCCCAGCACCGTGTGGGGCAGCGGGGAGCACTGGGCGGCAGCGGCATCCAGAGCATCCCCATCCCCAGGACATGCCCAGGGCACACTCACCTGTCCCTGTCTCCTCTCTTCCAGCTGCGTGCGGGGTCGGGCTGGACCGTGTGGTGAGGGGGAGCAGAGCTGTGAGGAGGAGGAGGAGGCCAGGCAGTAGCTCCATGGTGCCCTGGGCAGCCGGGTCTGGGCCGCGGGTGTGGCGAGCTGGGATTTAAGGTGCGCAGGCGGGGCGGAGGGAGCGGGACTGGCGCCCGAGCCCAAATAATTCCTGCCATGCAGGTAACGAACCGCACCCGGGCAGGGCCCGACCTCCCCGGCAGCGCTCCGGCCACAGCCCTCCAGCTGGGGTGACCGGTAGGACGGGGCAGCTGCCCCGGCACGGCCCTCGGGGAGACTCGGGCAGCCGTGCGGGCTGGGGGGCAGCGCCGGCACCTGCCCACAGCCCCTTGGGGACGAATCGGCGATGGGGACAGGCATGGAGAGGTCGGTGCCAGCCTCACCCCTGGCAGAGAGCACGGCGGTGCCATGCCTGGGCATGAAAAGCTGCCGGATCTGGGGCAGCCGTCAGCCCGGGAGGGTCTGGGCACTGCACGCCACGGCACTGCAGGTGCTGCGGAGAGGCTGCGCAAGCACCGTGTGGGGGACATGTCCCTTCCCCACTTTCTGCCACTCTCTCCTGGTTGGCGAAGCGTCCCAGGTGGCTGGTGCCACGCATGGAGCTGAGCCGCAGGTACCACCTCGCCTGCCAGTCACCACGGCAGCAGAAGGGAGGTCCTGCAGGGCTGTGATGCTCCGTCTGTTCCCACCCTGCCCTTTAGCACCCACCTCATCACCCTCTCCCATCCTGGGGCCACCCCCTTCACCCGCTCCCCACCCCGGGGGGTGCCTGCGCAGAGCCCTGTGCCCCCCGCCCGGGTACGCCCTGGGGACAGGGCACAGCCGGACCCCCGGCAGCACAGGGCTCCCCGGCCAGGCGGGTCGCTGGCGCCCTGCCAGCACCCGTGGGCGGGCGTGGGGTGAGACCTGCCGAAAGGAGGGGGAACAGATTAAGCTGCTCCCATTCAGCAGGAATAATTGTCTTCCTAATTACTGCAGTAATTACCGTCCCAAGGGGGAAGCGGAGGGCGAGGAAAGCTCCATGGCGAGAGGCCAGGGAAGTCGGAGCTGGGGTGGGGTTTGGAGGGAGACCCCGGCAGCGGCAGCAGGACAGAAGGGACGAGCCGGAGACCGTGGGGGCTGCAGGGTCAGGGTGGATGCTAGGAAAGGGACACCTGCACAGGGACCATGGTGGTCCTGGGGTCACCCTCAGTGTGTCTCCCACAACACTGAGCCATCCGGGACCTTGCCAGTGGCTCCGGACCTCCCAGCCCCACATGGCCCCAAACCCCACACTGTCCCCTCGTGGTGTCTCCTCGTGGTATGTCAGGCCCCGGCGATCACCGACAGAGCAGCCCCTGCTGTCCCTGCTCCGGAGCTAATGCCGCGGCCAAGTGGGGCAGGTACCGGAGCCGGTCCCGGGGCTGTTGGGGTTCGGGCATTGTGGGGGGGTGACAGGCGGCTGCTTCCATGTGGATGTTGGGGTTGCTCAGAAGAAAAAAACACACCCCGTGAGGGACCCATGTCAGTAACCCCATCCAGCTCCCGCAGCCGGGGACAGGAGCAATGGGTGCAGCCACACTGGCAGAGCCACCAGCCAGACCTCCACCACGGCGGAAATAGCGACCAGGGCAGCCCGGCCCAGGGAGCACACAGGAATGTGGCACCTCCCAGGGCGGGCACCCCACAGGGACAGGGGCAGAGACAGTGCTGTGCCACCAGGACCATGCTTCTGCCCCGACCAGGGTCCCTCCGGCCACAGCACATCCCCGCTGGCCCCACAGAGAGCCCGCTGGCCTGTCAGACCGACGGTCCCCAGGGCTGGCACAGGCCAGGCACTGTCCCTGCTGCCCACCCAAGGACAGGGACAGGGACAGGGACAGGGACATCTCCTGTGGGAGCAGAGACACCCCACAACAGTGGAGCCAGCACTCCCCACTGCTCCGTGTGCTCCCGGGATGGGTCATCCTGCGCACGGGGACACACCAGCGGAGCAGGGACCACGCAGCCAGCTGCCGGCAAGCGTGCGGTGCCACCGGCCAGCCTGGACTGCGGGTGGGCACACACAGGCACGCATGGCTTGGGTGGCACACGCACATGGAGCGTGGGCTGCACACGCACGCACACGTGCCCACGCCTGGCGGTTCCAGCTCGTCGCGGGTGCGGGCAGGCTGCCCAGCCCAGCAGGACAGAGCCCTCCCACCGCTGCCAGGACGGGCGCTCCCGGAAGGCAGCCGGCAGGGAAAGTCCCAGCGCGCCGGTGCCACCGGCTGTGCGACACGCCACGACAGCGGACCCGCTGGCACGGTGCAGCCCTGGGGACGTGCAGCCAGACTGCGGAAGGGCTGTGTCCCTCCCCGTGACAGTGTTGGTGCAGACCCACGCCTGGGGCCCCTGGCAACGGGCGGCCACCGGGGCTGGGGTGGCCAATGCCACCAGCCCCGTGGAAGGGAGCGGGAGGCAAGAGGCAGCTCCGGCACAACGTGACAGGTGCCCAGGCACGTGCTCTGGCTGCAGCAAAGCCAGGGCCCAGTGCTACGGCCCCACAGTCCCAGTGCCTGGGCAGAGCCCCCAGGCAGCCTCCAGCTCCCTGCCTGCAGCTCCGGTCCCCGCAGCCCCCAGCCCGTCCTGGCCCCCGCTGCTGCCCCAAGGTAAGGGGCCGGGTGGGCACCAGCTGCCCAGGAGGTGCGGGGCCGGTGGCAGCGCGGGGCTGTGAACCGTGTCTGGTCACAGGACGTCCAGCGATTGTTCCCAGAGGCAGAACAATGCCCGGAGAGCTGCCAGGGCACCACGGGCCTCTCCACAGCACCCGGCAGGAGCCACCTCCACCGCCTCGGCAGGGTCAGCTCCATGCCGGGGTCCCCCAGCCCCTGGCTGCCAGCTGGCCTGTACCTGTCCCTGCAGTGGGAAGACGCTCTTGCCTTGGCACACGGCACAGCAGGGCATGGCACGGCGCAGCATGGCACGGCACAGCATGGCACAGCTTGCTCAGGGCTGCACAGAGCCCAGCACCGAGCAGCACCAGCTTTGTGCCTCCCCATGTGGCTCATCCGGCAGCAGCAGGAGGGAGGGGACAGGGTTCACGCTCAGATGGAGCGTGCCGGGTGCTGGGGCACGGGCTGGGTCACGGGGACCAGCCTCCAGCCCCGGGAGCATTTAAAGCCCTGCCCGTGCCCGGAGAGCGGCCCCCGCGTTGCCCGCCCCGCGCCATGCGCCTGCTGCCGCTGCTGCTGCTGCTGGGGCTCTGCTGCCTCTGGGCACGGCTGCTGTCGGCAGGTGGGTGACGGTGGGTGCGGGGGAGGTGTGGGTGGGTGCAGGTGGGTGAGGATGGGTGCAAGGTGGGTGCGGGACTTGGCACAGGAATTGGCACGGGATTTGGCGGGAGACTCAGTGGGATACCAGGCACAGGACGTGGCACAGGA
>JAODLK010000029.1:385765-396061 GCA_027563805.1 Buceros bicornis | reverse complement strand
GTGCCCGGTGCCCACAGCCCCCGACCTCACGCCCAGGTAAACGGCGCTCCCGCGCGTCCGGGACCTGTCCCGGAGGAGGAGGGGGACGAGGAGGAGGCGCGGGCGCAGGCGGACGGCGGATGGGAGGTGGCGCAGGCCCGCGGCCGCCATCTTAGAGCGCGGCCGCCGCCGCCACTGCCGCCGCGCCTGGCCCGGTTGCTCTGGTCGCCGCTCTACCGGCGCCGCCGCGCCTGCGCGCCCCCCGCGGCTCCTCCCCCGCGGCGTAACGTAACCGTAACGTAACGGGCTCCTGTCTCCGCAGCGGCCCCCGCGGGCCAGGCGCGGGACGCCCCGCTATGAGGATGCGGCCCCGGCGCGCCAGCGGCGAGCACGGAGCGACGGCCACGCGTCCCGCCAGGCAGCCCGCCACCGTAAGTACCCGCCTGCTCGGGCGCGGGCACCGCCGGGCCGCCGCCCCGCTTAGGCCGCGCCCCCGGAGTCCTCCGGTCCAGCCTGCAGAGTTGTTGCCGCCGCTGCCTCCGCTCCGCACTCGCTTTGGGCCCCGGTGCCCGTGGCTGCTCGCCGGTCCCGACCCGCCGCTCCGAGGAGCTCCGTCCCGTCACCGCCTCGGGGAGGGCAGCCCCGGGAGCTGCTTGCCCTCGGCAGACGTGGCCCCGCGGTCCCATGTGTGCGAGCCGCCGTGGGAGCCCCGTGCGCTGCGCAGCCCCCGTCCTGCCCAGCCGGGCTCCCGGCCCAGGGAGCAATGCCGGCGGGAGGAGGTGGTGGCTGCGCTTCCAGCCTCTCGCAACAGCCCGGGTCCTGGGGTGAGGGGCAGCCCGGCTGGGCTGCGGGGGCTGTCGCTGCTTCCTTTGTCTGCGTTTGCTGTCGTCTTCTGTAAAATCCCACCTCGGTGGAACAGAAACAAATACCAGCCCTGTTTGCTGTACTTCTTCCCTCTGTGTCTGCTCCCGGTTGCTCTGGTCCCTGGTTGTGCCGCTGCTCCTAGGCTGTACGCTCTCTGGGCAGGGACTGTTCTGCCGAGTCCGAAGCACTGTACGCGTTGCCATGGTGTATAAAACGGTACCACAATCCCCTGCAGCGCATGCTCTGGGTCCCTGTCACTCCCAGTGCTAGTTACATAAATTAGAGCCGTTAGTTTGCTTTTTCCCTTTTCCCAGACCTTAAGAGTACGTGGATTTAATACCCATCAGCACTGTCAAGGGATAAAGCTTCTTGTCTGCTTCCACCATTCCAGTTTACCCATGAGGGGGAGAAGGTGAAACCAGCAAACCCCGTTTGACAGTTGCTGTGAGTGATCAGTGGTGAAAACCCCTGGCAAGTCGCTGCAGCTGGCATGGGCTGTCCGGTCCAGGGAGAGCTCGATACCCAGCGTTGCCTGTAACTCATGGAATGCATCTCTGGGAGCTCCGGTCCCGCCAGTACATACCACCTGGTGGTTGTGCATTGTCTGTGTAACGCCCCAGCCGTGTCCACAACCGCCTGTGCAAACGTGGGGTCATGTTAAAGGAGGAGTGACCACACGCATCTGTCAGTGCTGCCCGGTGGAGCTCCTGCCCGGGGCCTCCCGCACACTGAGAGCCCCGCCGCAGGCCTGCCCTGGGCCGACCCTGCCACCTCTTGCCAGCCGGGCTAACCTGGTGGCTGGAGGGGCTGTGGCGGGCGCGGCGGGGCCGGAGTTCAGCAGGAAACGTGAGTAAACAAAGCTTGCACAACGCTCACCTGCTGCAGCCCTGAGACGTCCCTGATTGCACTGATGCTTCGCCCTGGGGCTCGCTTCTCTTTACCTGCCTCGCGCTGAGCATGGACCAAAGCTCCCGCTCTCTGTGGTGTCTCGCTCCTTCCCTGCTTGCACCATCTGGAAACGCCTCCCGAGGCGCTGAAAGGGTCCAGCTCCTCAGCGCTGGCCGGGTCACCCTGGTCCCACGCTGGCGCCAGAGACACCTCGGTGCCTGCGAGGTCTCAGTCACCATGTCTCCTGCCCTCTCTGGAATAGCGGAGCTTTCACGGGCAGGAAGGGAGGACGAATCCCAGTAACCGCAAACCAAACCGGAGCTTTCCCCCGAGACACGCTCGGCCGGGGACCCTGCTGCCGGAGCTGCTCCAGTGTGCAGCAGGAACACTGAAAGACGGGGCTCGGCTGCAGCTGTGCTACTCAGGCTTCTCCAAAGGCCTGGGCAGGTTGAGGGGACCAAGGTGGACAGTAACTGCTGAAACCCCCCCAGGGCTTTGCTACTGTTTGGGGCAGCTAGAGAGGAGCCATCTGCAGTGTCAGAACCTTCCCGGGGGGAAGTGGTGGCTGAGAGGCAGAGCCTGGCAACATTAAATTATGATTAGAGCAGCTTTATCGTTTCCACAGCCCTTCCTTCGCGTAACTGTTGTTACGCAGGTGAACCAAAGGCTCAGACAGGGCTAGGCCTGCGAGGACCCAGGGTGGCCTGTGGCTCTCTGAAGTTTCTGATGAAGCACTAGAGCTGTCTTACGTAGCAGAAGTTTTAAAATAAAAGCCTGTTATTTAGCTGATGTGCCGTTGTGTGTGTGTAGATGCCAATTTAAACTGTCTGTGGGGGTAACAGACACATACAGCCGGTAGTCTCAGCGGGGCAGAGGCAGTAGGTGTCCACAGACAGGGGGAACCTGGCGTGAGGGACCAGAGGCTGCTCTCCTAGGACGGATCCAGCTGAGAAGGGCGTGCTTTGAACCTGGCCTTAAGAGCTCCCTGGCTGTATTGAGGACAGCAGGTATTTTTCAGGGCTTGGCTGCTGTTCTGTGTGTACTGGTGTGACTCTCCGGGTGGATTTGTCATGCTACAGCCGTGTGGGCCAGGTGGATCTGGGATCTCCGCTGCTGTCACACGGGTTTTATGTTTTTTCCCAGTGCAGTTGCTGAGAAATGGCCAATGAGAATCACGGAAGCCCTGCGGAGGAAGCGTCTCTCATGAGTCACTCACCTGGCACCTCCAACCAGAACCAGCCCAGCTCCCCCAAACCCACGCGCCTGGTCCAGGACCTGCCAGGTACTGATGCTGTGTTCGGGAAGGCCCCAGGAGCTGGGGAGGGAGGCTGGGGACGGCGCTGTGACGGTGCTGGGGACTGGCAGGGCAGGGCTGCTCCTCTGCTGACCTCGCTGTCCCCCCAGATGAGCTGGTGCAGGCTGGCTGGGAGAAGTGCTGGAGCAAGCGGGAGAACCGCCCCTACTACTTCAACCGCTTCACTAACCAGTCGCTGTGGGAAATGCCGGTTCTGGGACAGCACGATGTCATTGTGAGTACGGGCTGGTCGCAACGGGCTGTGTCCATACCAGGACACTCTGCGGGGCAGATGCCGGGGGCTCGTGAGCTTCAGAGTGCACCTGTGGGAGGGTCATCTCTTCCCCTCGCTGAGCCCATCGTCTGCCTTGGTTCTAAGGAGCTCTTCCTCCGTCAGGGGCACGCTCAGGCCGTGTCGGTCCAGGTGCAGTCACTGCTCGGGGAGCGCTCGGCCTCGGGAGCTGGGTTCCATCCTTCTGCATCTAAAATAAAGCTCACAGGCACAGGTCCTTGTTTCCATCCGTGCAGGAGCCTGGGGCAGGGAAGTGGGAAGCTGAGAGGGTTTGTCGCCTTCATTTGGACTCTGCGGAGGCGGCCACTGAACTGACACATGCTATTGTTGTTCGGGCACTCACAGTCGGACCCTCTGGGACTGAATGCGGCTCCGATGCCGCTGGAAGGTGGGATGATAGACACCTCAGTGGAGAGCAAGCAGAGGAAGAGGAGATTCTCTGAGGAGGTTCCACCAAGTGGCAACAGCGTGAAAAAGCCCAAGGTGGGTCTGGTGCTGCGGAGCAAATAGGCGTGAGGGTGTTGTTCAGACGGAAACCTCGGGCTGTGGAGCTTGGACCTGGTTTTTTTTGAGCTGTGCAAGGTTGGGCCACCATAGCACCACTCGGAAAGTACCGAAGCAAAGGCAGACTCTGGTCTGTCTCTCTCTTGCGGCCTGAGGTGCAGTGTGGGAGCTGGAGGTCACAGGTCATGGCTGGGGAACACGGTGCTTGTGTGTCTCGGTTAACCAATGCCAGCAGCAGGCGACCTGTGCTCTGGCCGTTCACAGGGACATCCCAGTGCTGTTCTGGTGCAGCATTGGTGGGTGCGCTGGGCTGATTCCCCTTCCCCTCTCTCTGCGGGGCAGTAACACACCTTTTGCACGGGCAGGCGGACGTCCCAGGGAACGCAACTGCTCAGCCTGTCCCCAGCTCTCCCAGTATCCCCGGAACCTCTGTCCTGAAGGCGTGGTGTGTCTCACCTGAAGATAAACAGCAGGCAGCTCTCTTACGACCAACTGAGTGAGTGGTCTCTGTTTGTCTCCTGTTCTGTTCTCGGTGGTGGAGGCGAGACACCTGGTTTTCCAGATGTCTTTGGAGAAGAACCCGGGCGACGTAACACCCCACCTCTGTCTTGGCAAGGGGTCTTGAAAGTTCAGTTTCCTGGCTGATGAAACAGCCCAAGGAAGCATCTTTAGGAGTAATATTTGATAATTAGCCAATGGTCAGGCCATCCTGGTGACATTTACTTCTGCCATAGAGTATATTGGGACCTGGATATTCAGACGAACGCAGTGATCAAGCAGAGAGCACCGTCCGAAGTGCTTTCCCCACACCCCGAGGTGGAGCTGCTTCGATCCCAGCTCATTCTCAAGCTGCGGCAACATTATCGCGAGCTCTGCCAGCAGCGAGAAGGTAACGTTCTGCTGGGCTCCCCTTACCTGTCTTACCGGTCCTGCGGTGCGGTGGTGTCCTTCCTTCTGGTTTGTGTCTGTCCTGTCCCCGTGGTCTCTTTCGGTGATGGTGGTTCTCTCTGCGACGCTGTAGAGCTCTGGTGTGATAATCCTTGTCAGAGCTTGTGGGCATTGCTTTATCATGTTGATTGGACCCTCTTCTGTGCCCCTGCAGGGATTGACCCCCCGAGGGAGTCCTTTAACCGCTGGATGCTGGAGAGGAAGGTGGTTGATAAAGGGACAGACCCTCTTTTACCGAGTGACTGCGAGCCAGTGGTGTCTCCTTCCATGTTCAGAGAGATCATGAACGACATTCCCATCAGGTACTGCTCGAGGACAGGGCGCCTTGCTGGGATGGTTCGGGATTGGTCTGGTCCAGTGATTTAGCTGCTGCTGTTCTGTGTTTTTGCTGGTGAAGTGGCAGCGTGCTGGTGATGTGAAGCTTGGAGCTGGACCTGGCCTTCGTGGCAGCTGTGGCACTGATGCGTGTGAATTTAAACTTCCCTCAGGTTGTCCAGAATCAAGTTCCGGGAGGAAGCCAAGAGGCTGCTCTTCAAGTATGCAGAGGCTGCAAAGCGGCTGATCGAGTCCAGGTGGGAGTTCCTCTGACAGCTGCCGTGCTCCGCAGGAGAGGAGGGTTACAGGGGCAGGGCACCGCTGTGGGGGAGTTCAGTATTGCCTCTCTGTCTTGTGCAGGAGCGCTTCGCCGGACAGCAGGAAGGTGGTGAAGTGGAACGTGGAGGACACATTCAGCTGGCTGCGACGGGACCACTCCGCCTCTAAGGAGGACTACATGGTCCGTACCCCTCTGTGAGCACAGGGAGCCTGGGAGGGTGGGGGCGTGCTGGGGCCAGGGGAAGTTCTGGAGAGGGCTGTGGTTGCTTCCCTTGGCCTTGTGAAGTGGGAGGCTGCAGCATGGAGCCCCTGTGAGCCTCGGGGAGCCGTGGAGGGGGAGTGAGGGGCTCTGGCTCTGTTCCGCAGGACCGCCTGGAGCACTTGCGCAAACAGTGTGGGCCCCACGTCTCCGCTGCAGCCAAGGACTCGGTCGAAGGCATCTGCAGTAAGATTTACTACATATCCCTCGAATACGTCAAGCGGATCCGGGAGAAGCACCTCGCCATACTCAAAGAGAACAATATATCCGGTACGCAGTCGACTCCCGGGAGCTGCGGGGCTGCAGCACGGCAACCCGCGACAGCGCGCTCCAGCTGCCCGTTCGGTGGCTCTGAGTCCACGGGAGTGAATTTAATTGAGAATTAAATACTGATTCAAATGGCCCTTCTGGCAGCGGTCTTGGCTGGCAGTCTGTCGCTGGGAAGGTGTCTCCCACCAGGTTCTCCTGGTGGAGAGCATCAAACAGTGTCAGCGTGGGACTTGTCAGCATTCAGTGGCTCGTTAGTGACCACACTGAACAGGGCATTGGTTGGTTTCCCTGGACTGTGCTTTATTGCTCTGCTGCTTCATGATTTCCCCGGGACAGGATCCTCCCTTGGCCATGTCTCCTGGGCTCTGAGCACCTCCCGCACTCCTCTGCCTCCCAGCACCTCACCAGTCACCCCTCTTCCTTTCCCAGCACAGGATTCATGTTCCTGCATCTTCTCTCTGTTCTTTACCCCAGTTCATGCCTTACTTCTGCCTCTGGTTCCCTTTTCCTTCTGCCATGTCCCTGCCTTCCTCACCACCATCCTGTAGCCCTTTTCCTTTGGGTCCCAGCTCTCCTCAGTCTCCCCTTAGATCCCAGCATCTGTCTTTTGCTGCTTGATTCTGCTGCTTGTCTTCCCACCCAGTTGAATCCGTGATTCCTTCTGGCTGATCTCTCCCATGAGCTCTTTTTTCCCCCCAAAGCTGATGTCTGCGATGGGTAACCATGAGGTGGCAGGCAGAGTCCTTTGCCCCCCACCCTTGACAGCCTGGGAGTATTTACTGTGCTTTGGATGAGTTTGGCACAAACTGAAATAATGACAGAGGCAACGAGGGAAGTGTTTTACTGGTTTGGAATGTACATGTGTCTCTTGGTGCTGGGGTGGTTGTCTGTGGTCTACTGGGCTCCTGTGGACATGGAGAAGTGCTGTGAGGTGGTTCCTATCGATGCTGTGGCAGCGGGTGATGGAATTAATTTGGGGATCAGCACTGGACCTAGGCAGCTGCCTGTGAGATCCGTGAAGGACACCGGGGTGTTTCAGGGGACCTCTCTGCTCTCCAGCCCTGCTCCTGTCACTGTATGTTTCAAGGTGGAAGGAGGCTCTGCTCTGAACATTCCTGGATTGTTCTAACACGTTGCCTTTCTCCTTGTTCTCTGTAGCGGAGGTCGAAGCCCCCGAGGTCCAGGACAGGCTGGTGTACTGCTACCCCGTGAGGCTGGCCATCCCCTCCCCACCGCTCCCCAGTGTGGAAATGCACATGGAGAACAACGTGGCCTGTGTGCGGTACAAGGGGGAGATGGTGAAAGTGAGCCGCAACTACTTCAGCAAGCTGGTGAGGGCGGCTGCCATCCCACGGCACTGGTCACGCTCTGCTCTGCAGGGAAGGTGCGGGGGGATGGAGCGCTGGCGGGGCAGATGCTGCCCTAAGAGCAGCAGGAACGAGAACAGCTGCTTTCGCCTTCGCCCAGTCAGGCCGGGGCACTGATGAGGTGCTGCGGGTACGCTACGTCCCGCAGCGGGGCAGCCCCGCTGTGAGACACACAGTGGTCGGCACCTTCATTTACGCTGGTGAATTGCTCGTGGTCTGTCACGGTCGGAGCAGATGAGCTGAGAGGCTGCTGTGCAAAGCCCCCCGCTGCCATCCTGCAGTGTCCCGCTCCGTGCTGGCGTGTGTAGCTGTGTGTCCTGGCTGTGCTGGCTGTGGCTGATGGCTGGTCTCTCTTCCAGTGGCTCCTCTACCGGTACAGTTGCATTGACGACTCTGGCTTTGAAAAGTTTCTGCCCAGGGTTTGGTGCCTTCTCCGTCGATACCAGGTACTGTCACATCACAGTTGTACATCGAAAGTGGTAGTGGGGAACTGGGCCTGCTGTCTGCCCCGGGCGAGGTTCACAGCTCCAGGAGCCTGCTGCAGCGCAGGGCTTGAGCCCTGCCTGTGGTCTGCTCTGGGTGTTGGGGATCAAACTGGTGTCTGGGGAGCAGCTGTGACCTTGACAGGAGACCTCAGCGGGGTAGAAATGAATTTTCATGGAAGAAACCTTCAGCAGTTCTTGACTCTGGGGCTGGCTGAAGGCTCGCAGGGGACATGTGTGAAAATGGACAGTGGGGGCTGACCCAGTGGTGTATCTAAAGAGCATTCCGGGAACCTGCATAGGTCTGAGGAGGGGGGAGGGATCCCACGTCCCTAGAGGAGCAGGGCATAGACATGTGGCCCTGGGCCCGTGGTCAGGGCGGGGAGCGGCTGGAGCTGGCCTGGCTCACCAGGGTCTGCTCTCCTCAGATGATGTTTGGTGTGGGCCTGTACGAAGGAACCGGTCTGCAGGGGGCACTGCCCGTGCACGTCTTCGAAGCCCTCCACAAGCTCTTTGGAGTGAGTTTCGAATGCTTTGCCTCGCCCCTGAATTGCTATTTTAAACAGTACTGTTCGGCCTTCTTGGATACAGACGGGTATTTCGGATCCAGGGGGTGAGTCTTGCATTCCGGTGTCCTTGGTGTGTGTCTGGGTGGGCACATTGGGCTGGTGCCTGTGGGGTCTGCACCTCCCAGGGCAGCAAGTGGGCGCTGGTGGTTGCAAAAACACCTGCAAGGAGCTGGGTGGTGGCTCCGCTGCCGGGGCGAGGTGGTTCGTGGGTCTGCCAGCATCTGCCCGTGTTCTGGAGCGGGAGACCTGGGTCCTCAGTGGCCACCGTCAGTGGCTGCTGGTGGAGTGTCCCCGTGACAGACCTGTGTTGTTGGGGACTCGGCCTCGTTGGGAGCACAGTCTCTTTTTCTAGGGAACGGAGCTTTGTAAGGCTGAAAGTGAGATTTCCAGCCTCTCTGATCTGGGTCTTTGCCTTCTCTCTCTAGCCCGTGCCTGGATTTCTTCCCTATAAGTGGCTCTTTCGAGGCGAATCCTCCGTTCTGCGAGGAGCTGATGGATGCCATGGTTTCCCACTTTGAGGTACGTTCGCTCGCCTGCGGAGCTGTTTGGAACCGTGTGCTCCGTCCTCTCCTCCCCGCTGCCGTGCAGTGGGCGGTGGCTGCTGCAGCTCTGCTTCCAAAGCCAAAGTGTTTCCTCCCTGTCTCCAAACACGTCATTGCTCGGCCAGCACTGAGGTGGTTTGTTTTTTTGTTGAGCTAGAAACTGCTGGAGAGCTCCAGCGAGCCTCTCTCCTTCATCGTCTTCATCCCCGAGTGGCGGGACCCTCCCACGCCAGCCCTGACCCGCATGGAGCAGAGCAAGTTCAAGCGGCACCAGCTCATCCTGCCAGCCTTCGACCACGAGTACCGCAGCGGGTCGCAGCACGTCTGCAAAAAGTAGGCCTGTCTCTCGGGTGCTTCTGGGGATGCGTGTCTGAGGCCGTAGGACGGAAATACCCTGCCCCACACCGAGATCACTGGGCAGTGGGGAGCAGGCAGTGTAGCGAGGTGGGGGTCGGTCTCTGCTCCCCAGGAACAAGTGACAGGACGAGAGGAACCGGCCTCCAGTTGTCCAGGGGAGCTTGAGGTTGTCCCTGAGGAGCCATTTCTGTCCCGTTGGGGTGGTGCAGGCGTGTCCCAGGCTGCCCAGGGCAGTGGTGGAGTCCCCATGCCTGGAGGGCTTTCCCAGCCGTGTGGAGGTGCTGCTGAGGGACAGGGGGCAGGGGGGACCTGCCAGGGGAGGAGCTGGACTCGATGAGCTGAAAGCTGTTTTCTGCCCTGAGTGACTCCCTGAGGCGCTGTTCCGCGGCGCTGAGTGCCCCTTGTCTTCCCTTACAGAGAGGAGATGTACTACAAGGCTGTGCACAACACGGCCGTCCTCTTCCTGCAGAACAGCGCGGGCTTTGCCAAGTGGGAGCCCACGCCGGAGCGGCTGCAGGAGCTCATGGCAGCCTACAAGCACTCAGGCCGGACACTCAGCTCCTCGTCCTCCTCCTCCTCCTCATCTTCCTCCTCCTCCACAGTGGACAAAGAGCGGGAGCTGGGCCGAGAGCAGAGCAGCAGCCGGGAGACTAATCCCAACTAAGGGGCAGAGGAGTGAGGCAGCAGGGGAGGTGCCAGCAGCCTGCGGCGGCTTTGCTAGGGCAGCGGAGGGACTGCGGGCTGCGCAGCGCCGGCCCGGGGCACTCCTGCGCAGCAGCTCCACGGCACCCGCTTCCCCCTGCGAACTGCCCGCCCGGGAGTGCCGGCGGTGAGAGGAGCCCCAGCTGCGACTCTCGCTGGAGGACGAGGCAGCCCAGCCCAGCACGACACAACGCGGCAGGAGGAGCGGGCGGCCCCTGCGATGCCGGAGCGCCGAGGAAAGGGGCAGCCGGAGCTGGGGCACCCACACGGGCAGAAGGACGGCGGGGATAGATGGAGGGACGGACGGCAAGCGCGAGTGCCCGGCGCCGCGGCTGGAGGGGCCCCGGCAGCTGGCCACAGCCTGGCACCAGCACTGGCGCCGGTG
>JAODLK010000029.1:368091-378611 GCA_027563805.1 Buceros bicornis | reverse complement strand
ACGCCAGGGCTCCAGCCCCCCCCAGACCCCAACCCCGCACAGCCCCCAGGGGCCCACGGGAGCCCCACGGGGATGGGGATGCCCAGGGGATGCCCCCACACAGGGCTCTGCTGCCGTGCCAAGAGCGACCAGTCCCCCACCTCGACCCCAGCCCTGACCCGCCCCCAGGGCAGGGGTTGGCAGAGCCCCCCATGCCACGCTGGACTGGGTCGGGAGTCCAGGGGCTGGCAGGAGAGCTGGTGACAGCCCAGTGGGACACGAATGCCACCCTGGAGCCTGCCGTGCCTCTGGCTTGGCCATGTCCTCACCCAGGCCCCGGTGTCACCCCCGGTGTCACCGCAGGGGACAGCCGGGGACCCCTTGCCTGGGTGGGGACGATCCTGCCCACTGTGGGAGCGGGGCAGTGGTGGGCAGCGGTGCGAGGGGCTCCGAGAGCCCGCGAGCCCCCGAGCCAGCAGCCTCTGCCGCGGCGCCTCCCCGCTCAGACTGGGATTATCCCACAGGTTGTATCCGTCGTTAAATACCGACTAATAACGCTCTCAGGATATTAAATATGTAACAAACCCGCTTAGCGCGGGCCGGGGACGGGACGAGGAAGGTCACCAGCGCCAACGAGCCCTGCTGCATCCCCGGGCTCCTGGTGACAGCAGAAGGTCCAAGTGCCCCTGAGCACCCCCCCGAGCCCCCGCAGCAGCTGGAGCTGCCCGGGCACAGGGGCCGGGAGCCCCGGTCCTGTCCGTCCCTGCACCATCCCCGCCTCGGGCTGGTGCCCTGCTCCTGCGGCTGCAGGCATGGAAGCCGCGGAGTGCTGAGATCGCCTGTGCCACTGGCTGGGCTGGATAGCAGGGACCAGCCCTGGCCGTGGCCCCATAACCTTGTCCCCACGGGACTCCTCCAGCCCTAATCAGTGCCACCGGCAGCACCGGGGATCCGCTTTACGAGATAACGGGGCTGTAATCTAGGAAAGCGCCTGGGGATTGCTGCGGGTGCCCTCACCCCGCGCCGCACAGCTGGGAGGGAGGGCGGGCTGCGGGCAGCACCCGGCACAGCGGGCAGACACAGCTGGACACAGCTGGACTAGTCACAACCGGGCACAGCCACGGCCAGGACAGGACAGGGCCACGTTCAGCCGCGGCTGCCCGCCCAGGGGACCCGCGGGCCCCGCGTCCTGGCCGGGACCAGGGGCACCCCGCAGCCGGGCTGGGCGGGTGCTGCCAGCGCTGCTGGTGGTTTGGGCAGAGCCAGGCCCCGGCCCTGTCCCTGTCCTGAGCCGCACCGGGAGCCCAGCCGAGCCTGGCGCCTGCACCATGCCCGGCCCCTGGATGCCAGCCTCGCGGCTCCGGCTGAAGTTGGGTGGTTCCCGGCCTTTTTCTCCTCCGCAGATAATCATTTAATGCAGGAGCCGGCAGCCGAAACTCCGCGATTAGCTGTTATAATCACATGTAAATACTTCCAGACAATCCGCTCGGGGTGGGGGGGGGGACAGCGCGTGTAGTGCGGGACAGAGTTACACGGGATTTAGGCTGTTTACCACTCGATTAATTTCATGACTCCAGCCCCCAGCCCACCCTCGCAGCAGATGCCCGGTGTGCTGCTCACCAGTCAAGGTCACCCGGTGAGAGGAGCCGACGGGCACAGGGCAGCCACGTCTGCCAGCGGCGACCGGCCCCTGCCAGGCCCCAGGAGCCTGCGGACATGCTGTGGCAGGACCACGGAGCACACGCAAGTGTCAGTCCCTTTTTATTCATAGGCATGATCAAAGCTTGACAATGTCACCTCGAACCCCTCCCACAACCACCTACGAACCAACTCACGTCCATCAGAAGAAAAATAGAACATCTCCCCCCTCCGCCTCTTCCCACTGCAGTTCCTCCCGTCCAAGCCCCGCTGCCGCCTGCCCGCAGGCCGGAGCCGCCGAGGCGGGGGACGGCCACGCTCACGCCAGGACTGCGCAGCTGCACCCACCCCTCGCACGGTATCGCAGCCGCGCTCGGCGCCGCGGCTCTCCCAGGACCCGGGCAGAGGCCGAGCCACGCACAGCCCTGACATGATTCAGAAAAGGTATTTCAGATCCTCAAGTGCAACAGCCGAAGGGAGCAGCCCCCGAGCGCTGCCGCCGCGCAGCCGGCCTTGGCACCGCGCTGCGGAGCAGCCTCCAGCCTGCGCCGGGGAGGACGCGTGAGACCCCCGCAGCACCATGTCCCAGCCCCGGCGCGCCCAGGCACGTCCCTCATAGCGATAAGGCAACTGCTGGCCAAGGCGGCTGCTGCCCGGCGTGGCCATCCCGCCCGGCATGGGCCTGGCCGGTGTCAGTCCGCCAGCGCGATGACGTCATAGTGGATCCCCTGCTGCAGCTGCTGGATCTGCTCAGCCGTCGCCTCGGCTGCGAAGACGCCCTGCGCCTGGGCCATGGCGACGTCGGCCACTGCTGCAGAGGAGAGGGGTCAGGGAAGGGCAGGGGGCTGCCTGGGGCCCCCTCCCTGCTTGCCCCCGGGGAAGGGGCGGGTGTAGGATGTGAGCACGAGGGCCACAGTGCCTCGCACCGGGCTGTGGTGGGGACGCTGGCTCAGGTTAAATCTGGCAACACCCATGGGGGTGTCTCCACCCTGCGGGAACTCCTCCCCAGCAGAAGGGAGCTGGGACCAGCACAGCTCGCCCCCCAGACACCGAGGCTGGCCCAAGGCTGGCCGCTGAGGGCCGTGGGGTCAAGGTGGCGCAGCCACAGCCAGCGAGCACAGACACCCCGAGAGCCTGGGGGAGAGTGAGCTGCCAGAAGGGGGCCAGGCCCCACCTGAGACCGCCGAGTGTGCGGCTGCTTCCAGCTGCGCCTGCGTGACGAGCTGCTGCTCCGGCGAGACGGGCATGTACTGGATCTGCGGGGGGGACAGAAAGGGAGGGGAAGGGTCCGTGTGCTCAGAACCCATCCCCTGGCAGCCCCGTCAGCGCCAGCCCCTCACCTGCGGCTCCGGGAGGAACTGGCTGCCCTGCTCGTACTGGATGTGGGTGATCTGACCATCCTGCACCTGGGGACAAGAGCCGCAGTGGGGCTGTGTTAGGGCTGGGCAGTGTCCCCAGCCCTGGACAGAGCTGTGACCCGAACGGAGGAAGCCATGGGGAGTAGGAGGAGGCTGAGCCTCGCGCACAGACCCCCACGGGCCCCAGCCCCAGCCCGAAGCTCACCTGGATGTGATGACCCTCCGGGACGACGACATACTCGTGGGGAAGCAAGTGCTGTACGCCGTCCTGGGCGATGATGTACTGAACCTGCGAACACCGGCGTTCAGACCCAAGAGCTCGCCCGCACCATGGCAGGGCTGGGCCTTGTCTGTCCTGGGCGCCTCTTCACCCCAGCTCCTGCCACGCAGAACCCTTCGGTCCCTCACCTGGTTGTCCGACGTCACTAAGTGCTGCACCGTCTGTCCGTCGGCCGTTGTGATCTCCTGGATGTACGTAGCCTCTTCCTGCACGGCAGCAAGAGCACCGCACCATCAGGGGGTGTGTGGGCCAGACCCCCCCCTCACAGCTCAGGGGCCCGACGGGCCCAACTCACCTGGCTGGCCACGCTCTGCTCCTGCGCGACGATGATGTGCTCCTGCCCCAGGGCCTGCTGCAGCTGCTCGGGAGCCAGCACCGCCTGGCCGGACTGCAGGGCCGCTGCAACACGGGGACAGACGCTGCGGACACCGCTGGGGCTGCCAGCCAGCCCCGCTCCCAATGCCGCTGCCAGTGCCCACCCCAACGAGGGGCACATGAGGGTCTCAGCTCTGCTCAGAGACCAGAAGCTAAACCAAACTCCCCCAAGATGGAGGGAACTAGAGGCTGCTGCAGGCAGAATAACCTGCTCCCCATCAGCCCGTGAGCTCTGCTTCCCCTTTCAGCTGTCAGTAGCTCACAGCATCGCTGCCCCCACAATAACCCACCCACTGGGACCTGCTGGGAGGAAGTGCTGACCCCCAAGTCCCGCGCAGGACCCAACAGCCTCACCAGCACCCTTGTCTCCGCGCCCACCGGGTCCTGCCGCCCCTGCAGCCAGGATCTCCAGGCCCTGACCCGCCACAGCCCTGCCGGTCCCAGGGGCCAGGTGAATCCCTGCCGGTCACCCTGGAGACAGGGATGTCTCTTACTCTGCAGCGTGGCCAGCGTGTCCTCGTCGCTGTTCAGGATGATGGTCTGCTGGGCAGCAGGTGCCCCCGGCTGCTTCCCCTCCGAGCTGTGCAAACGCTGCATGTGGAACTTGAGGTGCCCGTTACGGTTGAACCTACGGGGGAAGCAGAGCTGGAGTTTGCCACGGGCAGCACAGGCCCACAGAGACCACCGGCACCATGACCATGTGCTACAGCACGGCCTGTCCCAGCTCCCAGAACGCTTCTGTCAGGCCCCAGTACAGAACCTCCCCGTGCAGAGGCTCCTTGGAGATGCAGCTGTGTGGCACCAGGGCAGAGTCCCCTCCCGCAGCAGACACACCAGGGGCACCGTTGCTGAGGTGCCATGGAGAGCCTCAGGGAGCTGTGCAGGACTGCTCCGAGCAGCCACAACTCGGTGGGCTTCACTCACCTCTGCCCGCAGACCTGGCAGGCGAAGGGCTTCTCGTTGGTGTGCGTCAGCGTGTGCCTGCGCAGGTCCTTCTTGTTCTTGGAGGCGAAGCTGCAGTGGCTGCACTTGTGTGGCCGCAGGCTGGAGTGCTGGACCATGTGGCTCTGGGGGCAGACGACAAGCATACACCATCAGGAGATGGCCGTTTCTCCACGCCCTTGTCCCCAGGGCCGCGCCAGAGACGTACCCGAACCTCCGGCCAGAGCGCAGCGGTGAACGGGCAGTCAGGACACTTGAAGGTGCTGGGCCCAATGTGGGCTCTCTTGTGACTCTCCATCTCTGCTCTCCCTGCGAACATGGCTGTGCAAATCTTGCATGAAAACTTTTTGGCTGCGGAAATCTTGCACGAGAGCTTCTTGGCTGTGGAAACCTTGCACGAGAGCTTCTTGGCCATGCCCTGGAGCGCAGGCCACTTGACCTTTGGGGATGAGATTTCCTGCCCCTCGGAGGCTGGGGATAAAGACGAGTCCTTCTGGAGCTGCCTGGTGACACACTGCACCAGGGGCCACTTGACGCCAGTGGGCTGAGCCTCCGGGCCCTCTGCGGGCGGGGGAAAGGCAGCGTCCCCGCTGAGGGGCTGCGAGAGAAACACCGGTCATGCCTGCTCACCCTGCTCCCGAGGCAGGGAGAGAGCTCGGCCCTTACCTCCACGGGATGAAGCTGGCTCCCGGGAACGCCCGATGACATGATGTAGCGATTGTTATGGTCCTTCAGAGCCTCCTCTGCCATCACCGCCTCGCTCACCACAACGGCATGGGAGCTCTCCGCGGGACTCTCCTCCTCGCTGTGGGGAGAACAGGGTCAGGACAGAGGATCTGCCTCCTCCTCTTCACCACCACCACGCTCTCCTCGTTTCAGGGCCGAAGAGCTTCCTCCTGCGCAGCCAACCTGTACAGCGCGCCCGGAGCCTGCATCTCCT
This sequence comes from Buceros bicornis, assembly GCA_027563805.1. NCBI lineage: Eukaryota > Metazoa > Chordata > Aves > Bucerotiformes > Bucerotidae > Buceros > Buceros bicornis. The sequence continues at coordinate 373,099 of JAODLK010000029.1, read as the reverse complement.
CGCCGATGGGCGCGATGATGCTGTACTCTGCCGCCCCACCAAAGGGGATCGTGATCTGCTGCAGCTCTGAGCCACCCAGGGCCACCTCCTCGTAAGCCTCCTGCACCAGCGTCTCCTTGGGCTCCGCCATGTGCAGCGTCACCAGCTTCTGCTGCTGCTCCTCAGGCTCTGCCTTGACGTCATCCTCCTGCGGCTCGCGGGGTGCCTGCACCTCTGCCGAATCACCCGGCTTCACCACGGCCACCTGTGGCAGGGCAGGGGCTCAGCCGGAGGAAGGTCTCTGCAGGACCCGCCCGAAGCAGCACAGGGCTGGACGCTGTGGGGAGGCTGGGCAGCCTCCCCCTGCCACCCCCAGCCCTCCTGACCTGCAGCGAGCCCATGGCCAGCTCTCGCTGGGTGCTCATGTTCAGCAGGATGTCCAGAGCCGTCTGCGTGGCCAGTTCCGCTGACCCAGCCACGTCTGTCAGGGCACGAAGGGCATGGTCAGGCCGGTTCTTGCCCACCTTTCCCCCATTCCCAGCCCCTGCCCCGAGAGCTCACTCACCTTGTTCATAGATGATGGTGGCCCCTCCAAGGGAGTCCTGGGCAAGGACAGGGGGCTCTGCTCCCAGAACGGCCTGGGCCACACGATGGGTGATGGGGCCAAGAGGTGCCTGCGTGAGAGAGCGAGCTGACAGCATGGCCAGGGTGGCAGGGATGGGCAGAGCGGGGAACGGGGCTTGGCCCTCACCGGCGTGCTGGCCTCTGGCTCAGCCGGGGCCTGCCCCTGGCTGTGCTGCTGCTTCAGCTCCTCGATCTGCTGCAGGGTGAAGAAGGGGCGGCGGCGGGAGGGCGGCTCCTCGGGGTGCCGCTGCGCCCACTCCTCGAAGGCATCAGCGTGGCGGCAGTGCACGTGGAGCCGCAGGTTCTTCTTGTGCTTGGTGGTGAAGTGACAGAACTCACAGGCGAACGGCTTCCCGCCTGCGGGACACGGGAGTCAGGCAGGGGGACCTGGGGAGGGCAGGGAGGTTCCAAGGGCTGCCGGGGGCAGCAGGGCAGGCAGCCCGCTCACCCGTGTGCTTGACGGCCATGTGCGAGACCAGGAAGTCCTCACGGAAGGTGGAGTACTTGCAGAAGCTGCACTTGTAGGGCTTGTCGTTCATGTGCGAGAGCTGGTGGTTCAGCAGGACCTTTTTATCCTCGCAGACGTAGTCACAGAACTCACACTTGAACCTGCCAGGACAAAGCTACCTGTCACAGGGGCAGCAGGGACCTTCCACCTCCTCTCCGTGGGGAGCCAGGACACAGCTCTGCCGGGTCATGCCGCGGGAAGCTGCCAGCTCCCACCTGCGGTTGGCGATGGCCTGGATGTGGGTCAGCAGGTGCATCTTGAAGGTGTAGCGCTTCTTGAAGGACTTCCCGCACTGTGGCAGAACAAAGCAGAGCAGCGCTCACCTCCCGCCCGGCCTCGCCTGCCGCCAGCCCCTCCCCAGGCCACGGCCCCCCAGACCTTGTCACACATGTGTGGCTTCTCGGTGCTGTGCGTCTTCATGTGCTGCGTCAGCCTCTTCTGCATGGGGTAGATACGATTGCAGACAGGGCAGGGGAAGGAGTTCAGCTTCGGAGGCTGGAGGGAGAGCGTGAGGATGAGCTGCCTGGGGGTGCTCAGCAGCGTCCTGACCCCCTCCCCACTGCAGGACCTGGGCCACTGCTCCTCGGGAGATCCCCAAACTCTGCTTTCAACCCAGCACCGGAGCCTGCAGGAGACCCCGACATGCCTCCTCCCACAGCACGGTGCTGAGAGAGCAGCCAACAGGGCTCTCAGACTCACCGGATCTGCTCTCTTCTTCCTGAAAAAGAAAGAAAACGCCCCTTGCGTCAGCCACAGCCCAAGTGCCAGCTCCCATGTACCCAGACACCAAAACCGCCCGGTTTAGAACGTGCCAGGGGAAGGGGCAGCCGGGGCTGCTCTCCCAGGGCAGGGGGAACGGTGGGTGCCGTTCAGCCCAGCTGCCAGACGGTCTGCAGGACTGTGCGTCCCTCACCTGTCCCGGCTGTGCACCGTGGAGTGCCGGATGACGTCCTTCTTGTACACGCTGGTGTAGCTGCACTCCTCGCACTTGTAGGGCTTGCTGCCCACGTGGTTGAACATGTGCTCCTGCGAGAAGCAGAGCAGGCCTGTAAGCCACAGGGCCACCAGCCGCCCCACAGGTCCAGGAGCAGGATGGACAGCACTCACCTTGAGGGAGGACCAGCGCCGGGAGCGGTAGCTGCACTGAAGACACTTGAAGAGCTGCGGGTCGTTGGCCTCGTGCGAGTTGACATGGAAGCGCAGGTCATCGTGGGTGAGGAACCGGGAGCCGCAGATCCGACAGAGGTAGGGCCGCATCAGGGGTTTGGGCGACTTGTAGTAGTACCTGTGGACACGGGACCTGGCTCAGGGATGTGATGGCCCACGGGGGCTGGACCGGCCCTGGGCACGGGCGGAGGGCCCAGCACCGGCTCGGCACACACCCCTCACCTGCGCCCCATGTACTTGCGGTATTTCTTGCCCAGGAAGCGGCGGGAGGGCCGCCCTCGCCTCCTGGGGAGCATGTCCGCTTCCTCGGGGCCGGCGTTGGAGGAGGGGTCCCTGTTCTCGGAGTCGGACTGGCTGATGCTGGGCTCTGCCAGGCTCTCGCTGCTCCCATTCTCCAGGCCAGAGGAACTGGCTGCTTCCGAGTTCTGCAGCTCGCCGCTCGGCGTGCTTTGGGATGTCACCAGGGGCTCCACCTCCCCTCCTGCTCCACAGGCACAGCACAGCTCTGTCACCCACCCTCCCCAAGGGCTCCCGGGAGCTCACGCACCGCCACTGGCTCCAGCCTGGCATGAGGCTGCTGCCTCCCGCTTCCCCTACCTTCAGGCACATCCTGGGGCACGTCCTCCGGACGAGGACACTTGCGGGGTCTCCCAGGGCGCCGACGCAGCCTCTCCTCACTGGACGTGGGGACAGTGCGGCTGTACTTGGGCTGGCGCCCGCGGGGCTCATCCTCAGCAGGGTTGTAGTCACTGTCCTCTGCAGGGAAGTGGACCAAGACGTCAGACAGAGACTGGGAGAAGACTGAGCTACATAAGACATGAGGAGGACGAATCCTACCTTCAGGGTCATCAATAGCTCCAGCATCCATGATATCGTCATCTTCCTCTTCTTCTGGGGCCTCCTCCTCCTCCTCCGCAGCCTTTGGAGCAGATCCCCCCTTCCGCAGACGCCCTTTCTTCAGAGCCAGCGCTGAACCCGCTGCCACGGGGAACAGAACGGACACTCTTCACCAGACCGTGGGTGGGGATCAGGTCCTGACACTCGAACCCTCCCAGTCTCCGCAGAGAGGTCAATTTTCCCCGGCCCCCAGCACACACCTGGCTGGAAGTGCCGCTCTTTCATGTGGTTAATCAGCGTTTTCTTGGAGATGCTCTTGTACTGACACATCTTGCACTTGAACTGCTGCACCACCACTACCTCCATCATCTCTTCCAGGGTCTCCATGTCCGGTTGGTCCAGCTCCTCCCCACCATCTGCCTCTCGGGCCTGACCTGGCTGCACAGGCAGCTCCAACACTTCCAGCCGCTCAGTAGGGTCTGAAGGGCCAGGCTGGTCGAGGCACGTGGAGGTGGGTCCATCAGCAACAGCTTCTATCGCCAAGCTATTGGCCAGGGCAGAGGTGGCCATCTGGGACACCATGGGGGCACCTGAAACGCCAGAACCAGCTCAGCCAAGGAGCAGACCCTCACCTACACCCCGGCTGCACTCAAGCTTGGGGCTGACCACGAGCTCGGTGACATGCTCCTGATAGCCAGCATGTCCCGGGACACTGGTGCTAGCACTGAGGCTGGGACACCTGCTCCAGACCCTGCTCCTGCTGGGCTTGGGGACAGCGACAGCCACCACTGGATGCCCCTGGGTGGCACACTTACCATCATCGGGGCCCTGCAGAATGAGGTACTGTGTAGTCTCTGCCCCGCCATCCTCGGCACTGGTCACAGCAATGCAGCCTGTGAGGAAGAGGAGAGCAGAGCAGGGGCTGTAGAGACACTCTGGCTCCCTGGGGCTCTCCAAGGTTCAGATGCAAGCACAAAGGGGCGAGGAAGGTCTGGCTCTGGGCTGCTGGCACCGCAGCTGATGGAGCAGCTGGGCAGAGAGGGCAGCCACGGCAGCCACCAGCTCCTTGTCAAACCCTCCAGCAAGGCAAGGAGAGAAACCCCTGCTGACAGAGGTCTGTACGTCGTCACGTACGTGTCTTCCCCTCATCTCTCGAGGCGTGGCGCAGCAGCAGCTCCCCCCCAGGCCCCTGAGCCATTTGCAGCTCTAGGGGCAGAGCAGGCAGGTCTGCCCTGCGCTGGCTCTGCAGCACCACTCACTCTGGATGATGTCAGGCCCGATTGTGGACTCAATGATCTTGTCGATGGCAGAACCCAGGTCTGAGGAGGTGGATGCAGTAGAGTCTGACACGATCGTGGCTCCATCAGTGATGACGCTGGAGTGGACCAGGACTTGTGGGGACTCTGACACCATGACGGACTGGCTCACGGTAGAGACGCTGGACACCAAGGTGGACTGGGCAATGGAGGATGAGTCTGGCAGGTAAACGCGGGGAATGGCATCTGTGCTGGAGCTGCTCTCCGACACCTCTTCCTGGCAGGGAAAAAAAGAGGCCAGGAAGAGCTCAGCTCAGAGACCTTTACCAGGCCAGATCCTCGGTGGAGCCAGCATGAGTAACACCAGTTTACCAGTGTGCCACTGCAGACTCGCCAGGAAAGGCACCAGAGCGATTCCTCTGGCACTGCCAAGGACCCCAGAGCTCCAGGGCTGCTCCTGCTCCCAAGGAGAGCCCTCCTCAGACTGGCGAGCAGACACCCGACTGGTCTAACAGCACCTGCTGAGGCTGCTGAGCTACAGAGCCAGCTCCTGGTTTGCCAGAAACGTCTAGAGGAACCTCAGGAGCCAGACCCACTGCCGCCCTCCCTCCCCCCCGCCATCTGCTGCCACGCCTTC
>JAODLK010000029.1:316468-330971 GCA_027563805.1 Buceros bicornis | reverse complement strand
GCCCGCTAACGCGCCCGGACACGCGCCCCCGGCCCCGCACGCTGCCCCGCACCCCCGTGTCCGCGCAGCCACGGGAGGACGCTCTCTCCGCCGGCCGCGTGTCCGTCCCCGGCATGGGGTGCCCGACTCCGCGCCGGCTGCGGCCCCGGGGCGGTGTGGGGGGTGTCCCGGGGGGGCACAGGGGATGCTCTGGGTGCAGGGATCGTCCAGACACGGGGCTGCGGCGGCAGCTGGATCCGGTCCCGCCGGCCCCGGCACCGCTCCCCCAGCTCGGGACGTGTCCCAACTGCGGCCCCAGTGCGCCCGTTCCCGGCTGCCGGACGGGGCTGGGCCTGTGGAGGGTCTGGCCACACCGGGCTGTGCCAAGGACCCTCGCCCAAGACTGCGCGGCACCGGCACTGCAGCCCCTGACCCCTGGTGTGCCCCTCTCGCCCCCCTCCAGGTCTTTGGCCACGGCAAAGCCAACGGGGAGCCGACGTGGGCCCTGCTGCTCACGGCCTGCATCTGCGAGATCGGGATCCTGATCGCCTCCCTGGACGAGGTGGCTCCCATCCTCTCCATGTAGGCAGCGTGCTCTGTCCCCCCGCACCTTCGCAAGAGGCCCACGGGCCCGCGCCCCTCACCCCAGCCAGGCGGGCAGCATGTGCGGGTCTCTGCGCCTTGGGGGCGGGGGGGAGACACCCCTGCCACCTCCCCCCAGGAAGGGGGGAGCCCTGTGAGGAGCCCCTTGGGAGCCCAGGGCACCTCCTTGGCCACTGTTGGGGCACGGTTCCTGGTTCCCCCGTCCATCGGCAGGGCCGGCTCCAGTGCTGGCCACCCCAGGGCTGAGCGGTGTGGCGGGGCCCGGTTGTGGCCCCTGTCCATCCCAGCACAGCCTCACCCTCTCTCCTGCAGGTTTTTCCTCATGTGCTACATGTTCGTCAACCTGGCGTGTGCGGTGCAGACGCTGCTGCGGACGCCCAACTGGCGGCCCCGCTTCCGCTACTACCACTGGTGAGATGGGATGGGATGGGATGGGACAGGATGGGGTGGGATGGGAATGGAAGGGATGGGGTGTCCTGTCACCCCCCTGGGCTGGGGACCCCGGCACCACTGTGACGGCGTGGTGTTCTCGACAGGACCTTGTCCTTCCTGGGCATGAGCCTCTGCCTGGCGCTGATGTTCATCTGCTCCTGGTACTATGCGCTGGTTGCCATGCTGATCGCCGGCCTCATCTACAAATACATCGAGTACCGCGGGTAAGGGTGGCCGCGGTGCCGCAGACCCCAGCCAGCGCTGACAGCTGCCCCTCGGCCCCTCAACATGGGCTGCTCATCCTGGGATGCTCCAGGTGCCGGCGTGGTGTTCCATGGCCAGCACCGTGGACACCCCTTACGCGGTGCCACTTCCCGCAGGGCGGAGAAGGAGTGGGGCGACGGCATCCGGGGGCTGTCCCTGAGCGCAGCCCGCTACGCCCTGCTGCGGCTGGAGGAGGGGCCCCCCCACACCAAGAACTGGAGGTGAGCCCGGGTGGCAGGGGCTGAGGCGGGGAGGGCTGTGGCAGGGGCCGGCCGGGTGCTGACTGCAGGACTGTCCTTCCAGGCCGCAGCTGCTGGTGCTGGTCCGTGGGGACCAGGAGCAGAACGTGGTGCACCCGCAGCTCCTGTCCTTCACGTCGCAGCTCAAGGCGGGCAAAGGCCTCACCATCGTGGCCTCTGTGCTGGAGGGGACCTTCCTGGACAACCACCCGCAGGCGCAGAGGGCAGAGGAGGTGAGAGCTGCCCGCACCGGGCCAGGCTCTGCCCGTGGGTGCCCACGGTCCCCAAGAGCCCAGGCGCGTTTGTGCCCCGTGGCTGCTGTCCTGGCTGGGAGAGCACTGGAGACTCCACACTTCGCCCGTGCTCGGGGCACCACGGGGACCTCTGAGCCCCTGTCCCCCTGCCCAGACACCTGAGACACCAGCAGCAGCTGGGTGTCGGTCCCAGTCTTGGCCAGCTGCTGCAGGGCTTGGCACAACACGGCACCGCACGGCACGGTGCCTGGCCAGGGGCTGCTGTGCTGAGCAGCCCCTCAGCTGCCCCGCAGCCCCCGCAACCCCCGGGGCCCCGGTGCCAGGCAGGGTGGGAGCTGAAGCCTTTCCCCGCTGTAACGAGAGCCCTCCCCGCCCCCCGGCACCACCACACCAGCCGGGCGGCACGTTAATGAGATTAAGCCCTCGGAAGCAAACAGCTTCTCTCCCATGCAGACATGTTATAATTTCTCCGAGTAAATAACTCTAATTGCTGCTCCGCCGCCCGTCAGAGCCCTGGCACGGGGACACCCTCTGCTCGCACGGTGCGGAGCCGCGTGCCAGCTCTGCTCACCCCTCCCGGCCCAGACAACAGCTTCCTGTGGGGCACGGGGACCTGGGCACCCTGCAAGGACCTGCCCCCACACCCTGCCCCCCAGACCCCCCCTGGTCAGGGTGCTGCTGCCGGGGCGTCCCCAGGCCCCACGGCCTCTGAGCCCCCTCTTCCACCCCCAGTCCATCCGCCGCCTGATGGAAGCGGAGAAGGTGAAGGGCTTCTGCCAGGTGGTCATCTCCTCCAACCTGCGCGACGGCATGTCCCACCTCATCCAGTCCAGCGGGCTGGGGGGGCTGCAGCACAACACGGTGCTGGTGGGCTGGCCCCGCAGCTGGCGCCAGAAGGAGGACCACCAGACCTGGAGGAACTTCATCGGTAGGCACTCAGAGGGCGGGTGCCGCCGGGCTGGGGGTGGGGCTGCGAGCCACCCTGGCTAACACGGCCCTTCCCCTCCCAGAGCTGGTGCGGGAGACCACGGCCGGGCACCTGGCCTTGCTGGTGGCCAAGAATGTTGCCATGTTCCCGGGCAACCAGGAGCGGTTCTCAGAGGGCCACATCGATGTCTGGTGGATCGTCCACGATGGGGGGATGCTCATGCTGCTGCCCTTCCTCCTGCGGCACCACAAAGTAGGTCAGGCCCCACAGCGTGGGGCAGGATGCCAGGGTCGGGGCCGTGCCCGCCGAGCCATGCCCATGCCTCCCTCCCTCCCAGGTCTGGCGCAAGTGCAAGATGCGCATCTTCACGGTGGCGCAGATGGACGACAACAGCATCCAGATGAAGAAGGACCTGACCACGTTCCTGTACCACCTGCGCATCACTGCGGAGGTGGAGGTGGTGGAGATGGTGAGTGCTGGGAAGGGATGCGTGCTGCCCGCTGGGATGGTGGGAGAGCCAGATAGACCCTGCCACGGGGGGATGCAACATCACGGGGGGACACAGAGCACCGCGGGAACGTGTAGGTCTATGGAGACAGGCAGGGCCAGTCCAGGAGCAGTGGGTGCAGCTCACCATGCCCCATGGTTTTTCCCGTGTCCCCCCCTCCCAGCATGAGAGCGACATCTCTGCCTACACCTACGAGAAGACGCTGGTGATGGAGCAGCGCTCCCAGATCCTCAAGCAAATGCACCTCACCAAGAATGAGCGGGAGCGGGAGGTGAGGCCGCAGGACAGCGTGGGCTGGACCTGTGGTGACTGTGCCCCACAGCTCTGCGTCCTCGTCCTGCTGGGGAGTCGGGGCTGCAGGCTGGGCTCTGCCTGGCCAAGCCCTCTTCTGCCCTGCTCCCTCGGCTGACTCTGTCCCACACAGATCCAGAGCATCACAGATGAGTCCCGCGGCTCCATCCGGCGCAAGAACCCGGCCAACACGCGCCTGCGCCTGAACGTCCCTGAGGAGCAGGTTGGCGATGGCGAGGAGAAGCCGGAGGAGGAGGTGAGGGGCTCTGCCAGGATGTGGCCCGGGCAGGCATCTGGCCCCAGCTCCTGCCCACTGTCACCCTCTGCTCTCTGCAGGTCCAGCTCATCCACGACAAAAACGCCACCACCTTCTCCAGCAGCTCCACCCCTGGCGACGAGGCGGAGACAGCCCCCGAGAAGGTGCATCTCACCTGGACCAAGGAGAAGTCTGTGGCTGAGAAGAACAAGAGCAAGAGCCCTGTCAGCCCCGAGGGCATCAAGGACTTCTTCAACATGAAGCCGTATGGCCTGAGATGCTGCCACCCTGTCCCACCCGCGCCCCGTGTCCCCGGCCACCACTGCCCCACCCCAGCAGCAAGAGCTTGGTCCTTTCTCTGAGGAGGGTCCCAGCAGCCCGGGTGCCCTGACCGTGCCCTCTGGAGGGGCTGGGTGGGAGTGGGGTGGGCTCCCCGCGCAGACCTGCACTGGCGAGGGACAGGGGCCGGGCAGCGTGCGCTGCGGGGGCTCGGGGTACACACAGCGCTCACCTCCTCTCTCTCTCTCTCTCTCTCTCCCCCTGGCCTCACCGTGCTCCTGGCAGGGAGTGGGAGAACCTGTAAGTCTGGGTTTGGCTGGGTGCCGGGTTCCAGGGCGGGGGAAGATGGGTCGCGATGTGCCCGCAGCCACCGGGGCTGTCCTGGAGCAGGAGGGGGCTCGGTGCACCATGCCAGCTGCTGCTGGCATGGTGTGAGACGGCTCACCCGGGCAGCGTGGGGGGGCCGCGGCTGCCACCCCTGCGCCGGGCCAGCGCCGCGCACTCCCTGCCTGCCGCATTACGCTGCTGGCAGCCTCCTGTAAGCCTGGGCTCGGGCACCCGCGGTGACACTTGTGCTGGCTGCTCCTGCTCACTCCCGTGGCTTGGCAGCTGCGGTGTGCCACAGCGTGCCACTGCCCGCGGTCACAGGGCATGGCCCCACAGCTCACGGCCACTGGGGCAAGCTTGGGGTCGCCAGTGGCGTGCTGGGCAAAGCTTCCTGCGCCCCAAGGGCGTGCAGCAGCCCCTTGGGTCCGGAGTGCAGCCGGCTGTGCCCGTCCCTGTGCCCATGTGTGCTGTCACCCCCAGGAACCAGTCCAACGTGCGGAGGATGCACACAGCTGTGAAGCTCAACGAGGTGATCGTGAAGAAGTCCCAGGACGCCAAGCTGGTCCTGCTGAACATGCCAGGGCCTCCCCGCAACCGGAAAGGGGATGAGAACTGTATCCTTCCCACAGGGCGGCTGCCTTGGGCCTGGGCATCCTTCCCGCAGGGCGGGTTGGGGGCTGTGACCCCCCAGGGCTGGTGGATCTTGCAGGCAACTGCCGAGGGACACAGGTCCAGCGCCTGAGCCTGGCTCCCCCCACGCCTTCTGCCCCCGGCTGGCTCCAACAGCCATCGCTGGCACCAGCCTGCCCGTCCGGCAGAGCCAACACAGGCAGGATGGGTGGTGGGGCCGCGTCACATCGCACCCACACACGTGAGCGTGGTGGCACATCCCCGGGGGGCGGGAAGAGACCTGTGGGGCTTGGCTGCCTGCAGGGGCCACAGTCCCGTCCTGCAGGTGGGCTCTCCCGCCCTATTGGCTCCAGCCTGGCCCCAACAGCTCCTGGCACTGGTATGGAGGGTGTTGATGCTGCGGGCTCAGCTCCCCGGGCATGCTGCCGAGCAGGGATGGTGTGAAGCCGTCGCCGTGCTCCGCTGTGGTGGTGTCCTCCTTGACAGCCACGCAGACATGGAGTTCCTGGAGGTGCTGACGGAGCACCTGGACCGAGTGCTCCTGGTGCGCGGCGGGGGCCGGGAGGTCATCACCATCTACTCCTGAAACTTGGTGCGCGAGAGGTTTGTCTGCACACTGAGAGCCCACCGCCCTCCGCACCGTGCCCCGAGGGAGGAGGGAAGGCCTGATGGCAGCCGGTGCGCAGACACTTCACCCGGCTTCGGCCGTGCCCCTGATCTCTCCATTCGAACTGCAGCACCAGATCTTCCGGGAGCATCCAGCACCAGAGCAGCTGTTCCTCATCGCAACATCACGGCACTGCTGTCCTTGTTTATATATATAAATATATACAGTGTTCCGCGGACCGAGCACCAGAGCCCAGCGCTGCTGCCACCGCCCGTCCCCGGCCGGGCCAGCCCCGCCGCCAGCCCCAGCGCTGCTGCTCGCAGACCCCAGCCCGGCAGGAGCGTGGCTGTGCCAAGACGGGCGCCGGGCGCAGAGCTCGGCTGGACACACCCATGCCCTGTGCCCTGTGCCCTGTGCCCGCTCGCTGCCCCTGCCCCGCCTCCCCGCCAAGGCGCTGGGAGAAGAGAGGCCACCAGCATGACTTTCCTCGCCGGACGCTCCTCTACCCACCTCCGGCAGCGCCTGGGGCTGCCTCCCACGGCGCTGATCCCTGGCTGCCCCTCGCCACGATGGGCCTGGACATCCCCACCACGCTGCTGCCTCGGCGCCGTCCGTCGCTGGAGGCTGTGGCTGAGCTTGCGGAGATGCAGCCTGATGGTTTGGAGGGGCAGAGGGTGGGGGGCAGCTGCAGGGGGTCGGGTGCTGGAGCACGAACCATGGCCTGGGGTGGATGGGGGTGCTTCTTATCCCACTCCCCACTGACCCCAGGCTCGCTCTGCCCTGGTGCTCTCCTGGTGCTTGTGCCGTGGTCACGGCGCGGAGCTGCAGTGTCTGGAGCCAAGTGGAGACCCCACCGCACACAGTGTGAGCCGGAGCTGCTCCGGGGCCACTGGAGCTGCATGGGTGCCACCGAACCCCGAGGCACCAGCGCCTGCCCTTGGCCTGGGCACAGAGGAGTCCCAGCCCATGCTGCCCCCCTCCCAGCTCCTCACCACCCCGCACTGGGGGCACTGGGGGCTCTCAGGTCCCTGGCACCGGCTGGTCCCAGAACCTGCACATGCATCCGGGTCCCCCTGTGCCCCACCGTGCTCCCCGCTGCTCCGCAGGGCTTCACTGCTGCCCCAGCCCCGGGCAGGTGCAGATGCTGCCGTGGGAAAGTCCAGATCCATGCGAGTTCTAACATATGCAGAATCTGTTTGCCTGGTCTGACAGGGACAGACCCCGCAGTGAGGGGTGGCTGTAGGGATCCCGCCACCCCTGGCACCCTGGCACCCAGCTGTCCAGGGTGGTCCAGGCACCGGCCGTGTGGCCGCTGTGGCCTGATGCCTGCCCTGGCAGCCCCGCTCGGGACAGCTCGAACACCTCTTACCGTCGGCAGCAGCTGCAGGGTCGTCCTCCGCCGTCGTGTGGTCCCCCCTGACCCCAGCATCTCTCATGCCAGAGAAACTGAGGAGCTTTTAACAAATGTGAACGGTTCCAGGAACCGCGCAGGAAGCGGTGCCGAGGGCAGCCAGGGCGCCCGCCCGCGCCCGCCCCGGCCCCATGTACATAGTGTACATAATACAGTACGTGTATTTTTAAAGTGATCATATTTATGTGAATAGAACCAGATGAAGTCTATATATAGAGATCTATATCTATTCTGAGAGATGCAGGGCTCTGCTAGCAGCAGGCCGTGGGGACGGAGAGCCGGGGCGGGCTGCTCCCGCACGAACGGGCGCCCACCCGCCGCACCGCAGGGCTGCAGCCTTCCCCAGCCACCGGCAGCCCTGGGAAAGGGCCAGGTCTCCTCTTCTCAATTTAGCTTCGTAAGAGTTTTCAGGGAAGAGAAGTCACAGACTTTTCTGACCTTGTTTCACAGCAGATCTGAGCTTCCACTCCAAGTGCAGCCTGCTAAGAGTTGCCCTCTCCCGGCAGCGCTGGCTGCCTGGTGCCAGCCTGGCCCAAAGCGGCAGCGCTTTGTCCCTGGCCAGAGCTGAGCCCCTGCGCTGAAGCTCTCCCCATCTCAGCCCCCAAACCGCTCCCCAAACCTGCGGGTGCTGCCACAGCGTCCGCACGGGCAGCCCCACTGCTCCCAGCGCCAGCCCCGGCTCCGCAGAGCTCCCCCACTCCTCCGGGGCCAGGCCACAGCTATTCGGGGATGCTCCCACAAAAAGCAGTGGGTTTTTTGACTTTTTTTTTTTCTTTGCTTTAAGATACTACTTGGACACACTCCCAGACCAAAACCAGGCCCCAGCTGCACATCTGTGCCTGCTCGTACCTTGCTCCTGCATTTCCATCCCTCCCGAAGTGCCTCCCTTCTCTCCAGCAGCAGCCCCAGCCCCAGCCCCAGCTGGACTTTCTGCCACGGTAGCTCGGCTCCCTGTGTGGCTGCACCGCTCCGTGCCGCAGGCTCTGGTGCGGGCAGTTCCGAGGGCACAGTGAGCTCGGCGTTCGCAGCAGGTGACGGTCAGGGTGAGCCGACACCTGGTTTCAGCAGAGGACGATGATGGGTGCAGACGCGCAGGGCAGCGCTCCCTGGCCCTGCCACGGCCTCTCCTCGCGGGAGCGGGCATCTGCCAGTGAAGCATTCCATTGGCTTTGGGAAGAGCAACACCACGGGAACCAGGGTGTGCCAGGGTGGAGCTGCTCTGCCCCGTGCAGCTGGTCCCACGCCACCTCACCCCAGCTCACGTGCTGTTTCCAGCCTCCCCAAGTTACTTGAGGCACTTCTGCAGCACCGGGGGCGGCAGGCGCAGCAACCTGCCCACTCCCCTCGTGTTGGGGCTGGAACACTTGCCCACCGCTCTCCTCTCCACGAGATGCCGCCCACTCCCTGCAGTCACCCTCCCAGTTGAGCTCGGCTGTTGCTGTGTGGCAACACGGGTGCTGGTCCCCTCCTGCTCAGCACCGAGGGCGCGAGCGTGGAGGCAGGTTACGTGCCAGGCAGTGCCTGGGCCAAGAGCTCTTCCTTTGGCCGCAGATACAGGGGAGCAGGGAGAGCCACTGCCCCAGGGCAGCGGCAGGACGGCCGGCCAGGGCGCTCCTCTGCTGGGGGTTTCCTTCATCTCCTCCCCAGCATCACCCACGGATCCCATTCCCCCTCAGCACTTCGACCCTCACCCCGGTAAAGCCGCAGTCCCGGCTCCCCTCTCGCTGCTGCCAAAACCAGGCATTCCCCCTCCTCACCCAGCGAAGCAGGGGCCCAGCTCTGGGCAGAGCCAGGGCTGCCCCACACCCCCCAGGCAGAGCCTGGCTGCGGCAGAAAGGTGCTGGTCCCACGGTGAGTCCTCCCGCGCCGCGGGCCGGAGAGGGCCCGTGTTAGCAGACAGCGCTGCATGTTAGTTTACAAACCCAGCCCTGCACGTTCGGCCTCTGTGAGTGTTCGGTTTCCCCCGGAGCACCCTTCCGCCGTTCCACCATGGTGAAGACAGTGTCCTCCTCCGGTAGACATGCGAGTTCCTCCCTGGCACATGCGCAGACACATTTTGGGTTTTGTTCCGGACAGGAAGGTCTTGACCCCCAAGTTGTTTTGCAGCAGGCTGCTGCTGGGAGCAGCGCCCAGCAGAGGTGACCCCCCGGGACGGTGGGCTGGCAGCGTGGCCGCGGAGCCTGCGGGGAGCACGCGTACCCGTGGCCAGACAGTGGGCCAGCGGCAGCATCTGCCCTGGGTCCTGCTGCTGGGCAGGCACAGGCCCACACGCAGCTGCGGCCACCAGCGGCACAGGCCACGAGCCACCGACCGGCACCGGCGGGCAGCGTCCCCCGGGGCCAGCGCGGGTCCATGGCCGGGCAGGAGGAAGGACCGAGGTACTGCACAAGGGTGAGAGTTGCACTACACGAGTCAAGACCGTTCTCGGTGTAGCAGGACTAAAAGCCAGCAGGACCCAGCGGTCTGGGATCTGCTGGTGACACTTTCTGTGCTCCATGTGCAATATATTTGTTATGAATGTTATCAGAGTCAGTTCATTCAATACTCTTTTACACCGTAGCTAGATGTTCTCCGTCCATCCGAGTGACTTTTATTCGAGTGCAATATTTCAGTAGACACGTAGTGACCAGTAATGCTTTGTGTTCTAGAGAATCTGTGTGCAGAGCAATGCAATTAAGTTGAAAATCTTGTAAATAAAACAGGTTGCAAACCAAAAAAAAAAGAAGAAAAAAAAAGTATATTAGGCTTGCATTTAATTTCTGTGCGTGTTTCCGTACCGTGCGTTCGGCCGCCCCAGCGCAGCCCTGTGTTCCCCGTGCAGGTATCGATGGAGGAGCGGCTCCTCGGCTGTTGAATGCTCCCTGTTAACGCTTTACTGCTTTACCTGTATCCATTTTTCTAGACTCCTGTCTGCACAAAATGCAATAAACGATTTTATTACACCCTTCTCTACTTGCCCGGGGAGTTTTCACTTGCTTCCAGGGTCTCTTGCACTTGGCTGCTCCATCCCCATGACCAGGAGGGAGCCCCAGCAGGTCACAGGGTGAGGAGGACACGGGGAGGGG
The DNA here is from genome assembly GCA_027563805.1 of Buceros bicornis. Taxonomy (NCBI): domain Eukaryota; kingdom Metazoa; phylum Chordata; class Aves; order Bucerotiformes; family Bucerotidae; genus Buceros; species Buceros bicornis. Next base: position 320,898 of record JAODLK010000029.1, on the reverse strand, counting down.
AATGGGCTCTCCCAGGTGCCGCAGTTCCAAGGTCAAGCTCAGGCGAATTGCTGGTCACCCCAGCAAAGGCGCCGCGTGTCTGCGGGGCTGTAGAGGTGGAGGAAGGGCTCTGATGAGAGGAGGCTGGAGGACAGATGTCAGACAGACAACTGTCAGACAGGACAACCTCCATCCTAACAGCGGCACGAGGCCGAGCCCTGAATCCATGCGGCAGCCGCACTGTGACCAGCACCCGCGGCGGGGCCACTGGCGCTGCTGGCCCAGGTGAATGCCATCCCCCCCTCTCCCTGCCCACCGCCAGCCCTGCTCATGCTGCCCTGCTCCCCAGCGCGGCCCCGCACCGGGGACAGGGGCTGACAGCGCTGCCCCCGACCGAGGACCTGCGACGAGCCTCAAACCTGAATCATTAAAGACACCGAGACAAACCACAACTCGCAGCAAGGGGCAAACGCTTCCGCTCAGCAGCCGGCGCCGGGCAGCGTCTGACCCGGCCCATCGGGAATGAACGTCATGGGAAACACTGTGGGACAGCGTCCGCCAGCAGAACCGAGCTGCAAAAATGCAACAAAACGTTTTTCCTGCCTTTTTATTAGAAAGTAGCGCCCTCTTGTTAACAGCACAGAGAGAAAAAATGCTACAGCACAAACCACCTGGGACAAAGAGAACCCTCGGCTCCGAGCACTCGGCTCCCTCAGCGCCTGTCGGTTCTCTGCAGGAAGCTACGGACACCGAGAAGGCCGCAGCAGGGAGGATGCAGAGCTCAGAGATGCTTCGTGCGCTGGTATCAAAGTATGTTACCGGTTAAAAACAGTGCAGAGCCACCGCTTGATTTTCCGCCCAGCTGTCCGCTGCAGCTACCAAAGTGTTGAAAAACGTATAAAATCCTGGCATTGCATCTTGGCACTGCCCCTCCGCCCCACGGCGATGAGCCCCAACCGACAGCGAGAGGAAGCGCCAGGGCACAACGCTCATCGCCGGTCCCCGGCTGCCTGTTCCCGAGGGCTGGGCTGAGCTGCTGGGCGACAACAACCAACTGTCCCGCAGCAAGGTCATGGGAAAAGGAAATTTATACACCAAATTCAACAGGTTGATCTAACACTGAGTACCCCAGGGTAGGAAAATCGACAGACCGTCTGAAATCTCTGTCTTGCCTGGAAGCTCTTGTGTTCCAGCTCGGCCACAGTGCTCGGACCAATGCCGCCAGTTCCCGTGCGCTGGGTGAGGTGAGGAGCGTCGCTGCCTCACCCTGCCAGGACACGAGGGTCCAGTTGCGGACGGACCAAGGGCAGGGTCCGGGGTCACCGAGCAGCGGTCAGGCATGTGCTTCAAGAGCCCAGCTGCCAGTGCTGCCACTGCCCTTCCCAACAGGCTTACAGGCCACGAAGACAAGTAACGAAACCCAGAGGAGAACAGTGCCCAGGGTACCCGAGCGCAATGCTCTGCCCCTGATTCCTGGGAACCGCAGACCCAAAACTAGACCAAGACCGCGCAGCGAGGCCAGGAGACGCACCAGCTGCTGGGAGAGAGGAAACGTGGGACTCACCGCAGCAGCTTCTGGGGCCGGAGGAAACAACCGATGAGCCAAAGCGGCTCATAGCACGTGGTGCCACTGGGAGCAGAGCGTGCTGCTCCGGACACCACCACCAGGAGCGGGGCAGGCAGGGCAGCGGGAGCAGCAGCCAGTGGCGATGCCGCTGGGGTACCCTCTCGCCAGGTGTTGAGGACATGCATGTCCTGGGGCATCCGCCCATGTCGAAGATGGGAGACCCCTCAAAGAGCTGCGAGTGTGGAATGGCCGAGGGAAGGGGGACGGGCCCAGCAGCTCAGCTTCAGTAGTGCCGCTGGTAGGAACCCATCGGCTGCTGGGCTGAGGACCCTGCTCGCCCTTGGGCCACGGTCTGGCTCACGAGGTGGGAGAGGGCGGGACCACTCTGGATGAGGGTGTCCAAGGCTTTCTGTACACTGGGGTTGTCAAAGTTGATACCAGAAGACACTGGCCTCTGAGCAGGGACATTGCCAGGCGCAGGCAGGCGATTTTGGTGCTGACCAAAGAGTGACTGAGCTTGTGGAGGAGCTCCAGGCCTTGGACCTGTGTTTCTTGAGGGGCCTTGGAGAGCAGGAAGCTGCGTGCTGGGAGTCTGCAGTCTCTGCGGAGCCTGGTTTAAATTTCCAGCACCCATCTGTGCGGGCCGGGGCTGACCGCTGGCCATGTTAGCAAAGTTCTGGTTCGCGGTGCCACCCGATGCGCCCGCAGAGGCCGTAGAGCTGCTGTTGGCTGCAGCGGCTGCTGCTGCTGCTGCCCCGCTGTTGAAGAGACTGAGGATTTTTGCTTGAAGCTCCTGCTGAGGATTGGAAGAGGACACTGGAACAGAAGAAGTAGAGACCAGCGGCTGTGAGCCCTGATGGGCCTGAGAGCTCGGAAGGCTGGACTGACTCCCCAGAGATGATCCTGACGGTGCCCCCAAAGACTGTCTCGACATGGACGCTGGGAAAGAGAAAAAAAGAGGGTTAAAGCTCTGCAAAGGCCCTTGAAGGGGCACCAGAAGAAAACCAGGGCAACAGCTACCAAGGACGGGAGCACCGATGGATACCCACCCCCTGAAGAGGAGAGGAGAGCTGCACGGCTCTGGGGAGAGCTCAGCAGAGATGCTGCCCTTCAAGGAGCACCCAAAGCGGTGCAGCAGCCCTGCAGCTCCCCCGAGAGAACCCGGTGTAATAGTTCTTTCACATGAGACCCAAATGGTCTCAGGACTCCAAGGACACGTCATGCTCGGTGAAGAGAGGTGCTGTGTGAGGAGTTACACCAGGACTCCTCCGCACTCCCAGGCTGTTCTGCCAGCCCTGCCCACAAACCACACAATTAACAGCCCGCTCTGGGCTGAGCCTCACCCTGCAGAGAATCGGTGCTTCCCCTCAGCAATCGTTCCTTCCGGTCTCTCAGGTAATTAATGACTTTGTCGATCTCCTCGGCAGTCAGGTAGCGATTGTCTGCCAGCAGGTTCAGGAGTGTCTGGATCCCCGGAGGGTGCCCTCCCCGGACCCCCTCCTCCACGGGGGGCGGCCGCTCCCGCTCCTGCAGGATGGCTTCATCTGCCATCTTGGCAGCCTGCCGGGCGATCTCCTCCCGCTCCTTCTCCCGCGACTCTGACTTGTAGCGCTCGTAATTCCTCGCCACCAGCACCATGGCGTCAGCTTGGGGCATGTTGCGGTGCTCTGCACAAGGAAAAGGGATGTTTTCAGCACACCAGAGCGACGCTGGCAGGAGATGCCTCAGGCACAGCCACACACCTCGCCGGGCTGACAGGCACTGCCGGTGTAGACTGGGGGAGCTTCCAGGGCAGGCAGGAAGGGCTCCACCTCCTAAGCCAACAGCAGGCTCAAGCCTATCACCCAGCAAGGCCGCCCTCCTCCTCCCCGGCTGAGGGCTCTGAGGCCGTATGGTACCAGCCCAGGAAAGGTCTGCCTTGCCTCTCGCCCAGTTGGAAGGGAAAGCAGCTCCCTCTACCTCTCACATACATTCTGCATGCTCCAAGAGGCAACAGCTCCAGCTATTCCACTACTAAACCCTTGGACTGACCCAAAACCTTCCTCTGAAGGCTGCTCAGGGTTCCCAGAGGAGGACAGCAATGGAACTACGGGTGGGCTTCTGTACTGCATACGCGGGAGGAGGGGAGGAGAGAAGTGCTGGCTCAGCCTCACTTTGCTGCTTGTGTTTACTGCTCTGGGGCAATATGCAGTGGTCAAGTTCTACAATACAATGAATAATGGTCAATTCCAATGTCTTTGTTTTTGCAGCTGCCTTTTGAAGTTTTTCAGGTTATTTCCACCACACAAAGCACAAACACTTCCCTGAACACAGATTTAAGTGAGAGCCTTTACCTTCCCAGAAGTGCCCTTGCTCACCCCTGCGCACACCAAACCCCGCCACCCCTTTCGTCCTAACAGGAAACCAGGGTCATTCCAACAGTCGTGAAAGGGTTCCCTGGAGCTCACGTGAAAAGGAAGGTGGCTGCGTGGGGTTCAAGTGAGGGTACGGAATCTCTAGAAAGCTCTGGGGTTCTCATCAGATCTGACTCACCCTCAGATCCAGCACAGCAGAAGCTTTGGTGGGAGGGTGGGTGCTAAACCAAGTTAAGGGTTAAACCAAGGGCAGTGGAAACCTCAGTGACAGCTATGTGTGAGCACTTCTGCAGGAAGTGAGGGAGCCCCCCGTCACACCCACTCCCGATGTGAAGAGAACCTGGGCTCCTCCAGGCTGCACGCACACCAACACTGGTGGCTCTGCACTCAGAAGCTCGCTCTGCCAGTTGAGCCCTACAAAACATTCCTTGAGGACACAGTAAGGGAGAAATAACCTTGGAAAGCTCAAGTGTGGTCAAACACACCCGTGTAACAGCGGCCCAGGGTCAGAGCAACAGGCTCCCCGGGAC
>JAODLK010000029.1:304360-316428 GCA_027563805.1 Buceros bicornis | reverse complement strand
GGCACACCCCCCCCCCCCCCCCCCGAGCTGCACTGTGATGTGAGGAGTGTAAATAGCATCAAGAGGTGGAGCACACATACCAATCACTTCACAGCTCTTTAATAACTCCTCCCAGTTTCAGGATCAGATCTTTGCCTTCACCAAATGCACTACCCTTACTCTGTTTTCCTTAAATCTAATTTATTTTTAAGATCTGTCCCGTAATTTGTCACATTCCTAACATGCCCCCTCTGAGAGCAGCAAGTGGTAAGTGGAGGCTGGGCTGGTACCACCCAGAATCTCCCAGGGCAGGGCAGTCATTTCTAGAGCTGCCCCAAGAGGCAAAGGCTGGTGTCACTGGGTGCCAGGAACCCAGCTGGGATTCCCTCTTGCCAGAAACTAGACAGTCCTTTTGACAAGGGACAACTGAAGTATTACAGAGGCTTGTAATTAGTGATGTTCGCATTTATGACACGGTGTCAAGTCATTAATAACTACGTGTGTCACAGCAAGGACCAACTTGGTCCCGAGTGATCCTGCTTGGAAGGAAGTGTTCTCAAGCATCACTCTGAGCAGTTCAGAGGGACCACGCAGCCCACCGAGACCTCAGTACCTTGCGGGGTGCCAAACATGATGTTAACAGTGCACGAGCGGTGAACTTGATGCTGCTGGGTGATGACAATGGCAAAAGGAGACCCTCCTCTGCTCACATCGTCCAGGGCTTGCGTCAGCGACATCTCTGTGTTGAGGAAGATGAGGTCCACTACCATGCCCAGATCCCGCACCTTCCGCCCCACCGACTCCGCGTACTCCCTACCACAAAGCAGAGCCGGCAGGTTTGACAGGTCAGTCACATTCAGATACAGAAACCAGCACATCCACCCTCTCCATCACCTCAGAGCCGCTCTTCTGGTGGCTCGACAAACTTCACACTGTCGAGCAGGACAGTGTAACAGCAACCTCATGGCAGTGATGTAACAGCCCTTATGCTGATCTGGATAAGTCATTCCAGTTTAACCGAGATAACTTCAGCCAAGCCTCAGCTCAGTTGAGAAACAGTGTCTGCAAAGGGATGTACACTATCACAGATCTCCTGGCATGTAACGGGTTTAAACTGACCTCATTAAGCAAGGCAGTTCACGCCTGCAGAGACCTGCGAGGTGCACAGCAGAGCAGCCAACCTACAGGAGCCATCACACGGGCTACGCTCAGTACCTTCACCGTCCAACCACACCTGACTCCTCCTGGTCTTGCTCTTTGGTTCCAGTAGCTGCTTTCTGCTCTAACCCCGTACCAACACAGCATCTGTGGATCCGCTGTTCCGGGATCCGCTGCCCTGCAGTCTTCCCATTTCAAACACGAAGCACAGCTCCCACAGCTGAGCTGGAAGTGCTCGAGTCTTTCTTTAGCTGCCACGCTCAGTGCTGAGCTGCAGTACTGATCGACACGTGCTCTGAGACAGTGAGCTGCGGGCACCCCTCCTTCTGAGAGGGATTCAAGGGATGCAAACTTGTGCTGGTGACCAAAACCAATCACCCTGCCCACTGTCTTTTTAAGGACTTCCAACTTTCACCAACGTCTATCTAAGTCACTCGGGAGCCACAGGTCTATAGCAGGTCGATGCTTCGATGCTAGACAGTTATCAACGACAGGTAATCAAAGCGTTATCCAATACATAATCACCTCCATAAAAGCCAACCACATGAGTCTATTTCTAGTTCCGCTGCTTCCCATGATCCGATTTCCTGTTCTGCCTTCCAACACCAGCCCAGGCAAGCGCCAGCTCGCTCCTTCTGCCTCACAGATACAGCAAAGCTCAGTAAAAACAACTCTTGATCTTTTTTCTGAGGGCTAAGAAGACAGAGCTTTCAATTTCCCCTCTTCCTCCAAGCCAGATCTATGGTTTATTTTCCTATTTGCTATTCTTAAATGTATTTATCTACGCAAGTCCAGATATCGGAGTGGTGCCATTGCGAGAGCCCCTCCTGCTGCACCAGGCCCAGGCACACCCCTGCTCCAACACCGCACCAGCCCTGTCACCTCAGTGAGCGTCGGGGCTGCCACAGGACACCACCCTGGCACTACCACATGTGCTTCTGGCACTGCTCACGGCTCCTTTCAGCAGTGATTTTGTATTTCTGGCACATTGGATTAACGGTAATTACTGGCACCTGGCTGAGTAAACCAGCCTGATGGGGCTCCCTTCTGCGCTGCACCTCTAAACAAGTTCCACATCGGTCAACCCACAAACATCAAATACAGGCCACTATAACCTGCTGCGACAGTCAGCTGATATGAAAAGTAGGTACAAAGTTATCAGGAAAAGGTGTAGTTACAGGTGACAAGAAGGAAATGAAAGAAAAGCACAAGATACAACACTTCATCTCATCATCACACGCTCCCGGAACACCGCAGGAGCTGCAGCTTTCTGAGGGCTCTAAAGCCACGTTTGCTCGAGAGCAGCCTGTAGGACAAACAGCCTTAAGGCAGGACTAAATTCAATTCTGTTTTCTTCTACAGTGCAATAATAAAAATGGTTATAACTATCATCTTACTTTGTCTGTTTATTCACTACTATGACAGAACAGTCCACAGGTCTCTCAGCGTCAAAGCGTCTCTTGATTTCCTCGTAGTACTGGCGGTACAGCTCCTCTCGGCGCCGCTCCTCACGCTTCAGACGGTCTGAAAGTGAGTGACAAGGACAGAGCACATGACGCCCTCCAGACCTGCTCGGAGCCTCTGAGCACGCACAGCACCACAGGCAGCTCCCGCAGCCCCCAAGGGAGGACACGAATCTGCTCGCGAAAACGTTACCGGTGCTCACCTTCCGAATTCACCGGGGGTCTATCAAAATGCTCTTTGTAGCGGTCGTAGTAAGAGTCATCCTTCCGCCGGTAGTAGTCTTCAAGGCGAAGGTAACGGTCATAAGCTTCATCTCGTCTGCAACGTTTACAGAGGTAGGAACAGCGTCCACACTCCAGCACAGCCCCAGGCAGTAAGTGGCCAATGCACAACACTGACCTTCCTCCAATTTAATTCCTGATGCACCCCCCACTCCCCACCGGATGCAGAGCAGGCACCCAATGGTCCCCAGCCAGCGCAATTTCCTTATCTTGAACGCTGGACACCACCCAACCAGGGCAGCGGCTGAGGCAGGAGCGCCATAGAGACAAACCCGCGGAGATTACCTGCACAAGGGGTCCCGAGGGTCTCTCATATCCCACGGATCCCTCATATCCCGCGGGTCCCTCACATCTCTTGGATTTCTCATGTCCCGTGGGTCCCTGTAGCGATCATACAGCGGCTCCCGTGGGTCACGAAGGTCTCGAACATCACGAGGGTCCCGCAGGTCTCGTGGATCCCTGATATCCCGCGGGTCTCGCAGGTCCCTGTGGTCTCTGGTGTCACGTATATCTCTAGCTCGCATGTCTCGAGCATCTCTGGAATCTCGCCCGTTCCTACCATCCCGCCCATCTCTGGGGTCTCTGCGTGGGCTCCCCCGCAGAGGGGAACGGTCGCGTCTGGCATCTCGGCCATCCCCGTAGGCATACGGCTCTCTGGGGAAAACACCAGGGAAACTCCATTAGGCACTAACAACAGGAGCACGGTTACCCCAGATCTCTCACCTGAGGTGAATTCTCCCTCCTATCCCACAACAGCGAGAACTGCCCAGAACACTGATTTGTGGAAGGAGCCTAAAGAAGCTTCTCCATTCTAATGTTCACCACAGTCAAACCAGACCCAGAAAACTCCTTAGTGGGGCATCACTGCAAGTGCAGAGCACCGTGGAAGAAGGGAACCGGCATCTCAGGCACCACCAGTTCAAGGCCTGTGGCCTCCACCGTCAGCCACAGATCATTCATCAAACCACATTTTTGCCAATTCTTTGAGAGAATACAAGGTGCTGTTAGCCTAATACCCTCAACGTGCAACAGCCAGGAGCACTGGAGGGTTGCGCTAAATTCACCAGTCAACGACAGCCAACACCCGAATTCATTTGTTATTGGCACAGGATTAAAAAAGGAGCTGGTTGTGACCAAAGACGCTGCAGGTTCCTGCTGTGGTTGGGTTTGTGTTGCTGGCAGAGAGCAGTGACAGGCACCGCCGTGTCCCGGGTACGAAGGCAGTTTCTGCAGAAAGCCAGTCTCGTGTTCGCGGGTACTAAACCCAGCCCGCACCACATCCTTTGCAGCAACTGGCTTCTGCCATACCTGAACAATCCACCTCATTCCAGCTTTGTATCGTGCGTCTCCAGAGGCAGGAAGAATAATGTTCCTGTTTTCCAGAAAAAAACCCACATAACTTCACCGTGGTCTAAGCCAAACAAAAAAATCTTGCAGAGAAACTACTGGTCTTCACGGGTTTGGAATGGTCTTTCTCCCAACACTGCCAACCATTTGAATCTCTTTATCTTCAGAACTTGACAGACTTTTAGTCCTCTAGCAGGCTCATCTAGAGAGTGCCGGACGAACAGAACAGAATTCCGCTTCTGCCGCTGCAGTGTGCTCAGGCAGCTGTGCTGGAGAGCACACAGGAGCCGTGTTCAGCGTCCAGCAGAGCGGGCAGTAACAGGACAGAGGCGCAGCCAGGGATGGACGCTGGTGTTGGGTGCCCAGCGGTGCTGGCTACGCACAGGCGCTCACTGGTTTTATGGCAGGTACAAAACTGATCTTGGGATGAACCAGAGTTGCCACCAAGAGCACACACAGCCTCCTCCTGCAAAAGAAACTGCACTGGCACACCAACAAGCGTGAACTCTCTCAGCCTCCAGGACACACAAATCTGCTTTTTGACTGTGATCTGATGGAAGCCACATCCCATGAGAAGCACGTCATCGCCCCCTTCCCCCCAGCCCACAGAGAATGGTGGCAGAAGCTCTGAGGAAACTTCCGGTTCACTGTAATGGACATGGAGTAACTGATCTCGCCGTAGCTGCAGGGACCACATGGCAAACCAGCCAGGTGCAGCGAAGCTGTTTGGCGAGTGACATTTGCTCTGGCTGGAGTGGGGGTGACTGCAAGTGGCCGCATTCGGTATCCGCAGGGACAAAACAATCAGGAGCGAACAGCAGCACAGTCGTGGCATGGGTCCCCTCCGCTCTGGCATCACTGCTGCTGCTCACGGAGAGGACTTCTGCCTCCACGCTGTCCCCTCAGTCTGGCTCTCGCAGCATCAGCCACATCGCCTGCATCTGCTGGGGACTCAGCACCGCTGCCCGCAGCACATAACAGGACCTGCATGCCGGCACCAGTGGCTGCGACGCACATCCCTGCGGCATGGTCCAGAGCCCATCATCCACAGCTGTGCCCAGGACCCGACGCTTGTGGCCTCATCACCACCCATGCCCATGGTGCTGCTTGGGACCTGGTGCCAGCGACACAGGACAGCCACGGTGTCTGCCGTGCCGGCTGGAACCCAGCGCCTGTCACAGTGGCACCAGACCTTCTGTCAGCCCAGAGCTCCAGCGCTCCTCAGGGCCCGCGACAGGGTGCCATAGGTCCCAACGCCCACAGCATCAGTGCCTGCTGCTTGTCCCTCGGCAGCGTGGTCTGAGGACCAGTGCTCATGGCAGAGGTGCCCGCCTCTGTGACCCAATGCTCCCTGGCACCTGGGGTGCCAGGGCGGCCAAAGCTGTGCCACTGGTGCCTGATGCTCATGTATGTGCAGGATTCCTGGGGCCCTCTCATCAGCACTGAGCAGACTTGACAGTGCCCGGGTGCCCTCAGCTGGGCCCAAGGCATTTCAGGGGCCTGATACCCTGCACAGGGCCTGTGGGTAAGTGTGGCACATACACAAGACGCAGACAATGCCAAGAGTTGCAGCTGCTCATTCTCTGGTTTTAGTGGTAGACGTCTTCCTCGTTGCACTTTTTTCTCATTTTTGTAATTTAATAGGTCAAGTTAGCGCAGCACAGCAGATGCGTGAGAGCATGATTCCTTCAAGTCCAGCTCTCCTTGGTGCGGAGAGTTTTACAGCATAGGCACAGGAGACACACACCTCATACCAAACCAGAGCCACAGCACGTCCTCATGCATTCCCCCGCGATGCCATGGAGAAGAAACCGTTCTCATCTTTGTGTGACAGGACAGTCCACGTCTCCTCTGCCTGCGAGGGGAGGGAGGGTCTGGCAGCACACGCACCAACCAGGCACTGGCCACACGAGCACACAGCAGAGAGGTTTGCTCTGCCTCCTGCTTCGCTCACACACTTTTCCCAGTGAACTTTCACCACAGAAAGCTTTCGGCGTCAGAAGAGGCGAGATCCCGCAGTCCTTGCGGCGCGGCACAGGGAAGGCTGCAGCCCGCGGCGCTCACTAGATCAGCCTTGGCTTCTTGAGGCAGGAGCAAACATCGAGCGTGTTCTTCCTCACAAGTCTCTCACAACCTGTGCTGCCACACACAACGCCTGGCTGTAGTAACAGCCGCAGAGACGAGGCTTCCCTCGTGCCTCCCGAGGTGTCAGCGCCAGAAGGGCTCTTGGAGGCGAGTGGCTGCGTCCCGACTGTCTCACTTGAGCGTCTCCGTTTGTCTGGGGAGGTGGCGGTGGGGAAGACACAGACATTTGGCACAGGCTGCTGGGCTCATGCCCGCACTGCCTGGCCTTCCTACTAGAACTCACTGCTTCCAGGTACTTTACCTTCGTGTCGGGCTGGACCTTGATGAAGCTTTACTCGTATTTCTTCTTTCCACTGCTTTCTTAATATCTGTAAAGAATAATCAACCCGTCTGTTCAATGCTATGGAACAAAAAACACATCATCAGCACAATTCAAACGAAAGCAACTTAAGCTCAACAACATCCAGATGGTGCAAGAAAATCCATTCAGCAGAGAGACATTGTCACTTTGACAATTTTTTATTAAGTTTAGATAGTACAATGTAATGAAATTTTCATGGATTTCTCTGCCTTCGAACTAGGGTGGACAGCCTGGGTGAAGTCTTAACCCCTCACACTCAGGCCTACATGCAGACTCTTCATTCCATAAGACAACCTCTTTCTTCTGCAGTCTATGAGCAAGCAGAAAGCAACTCATGGACTCTAGGAGAAAAAGCAGAGTCTGAGAGCCTCTGAGAGGAAAAGCTGATGGCCAGCACAGCCAGTCCTGTTCAACAGAGCATGCTGCTGCCCTCGTAGAAATAACCCAAGGGCTCTCAAGTGGCACATACAACTGCCTTCCGGGGACGCCACAGCGTACATGGTAGAGCCCCCACCACGGAGGAAGCGGATCTGAGGAGCCTCAAGCACTGGCTCCTCATGAAGTCAGCGTGGTGCTTCCAAAACACCACTGGTAACAGGATGCAAACTGATGCGACAGATCGGACGTTTGAAAACTGGTTGGCTTCTGAGCATCTCCATGAAAAACACCGCGAAGTGAAGCACAAAGAAGTAGGAGAGCGGAAGAAACAGCGTCTGGTCCTCAACCAGAAGAAGCGAAGCTGCCCAGAACTGGCAGGGACCAAGACTGTTCTACAGAGAGGAGACAGAGCCTCCACAACAGCGGATGGAGGAGGAAACAGTGCCCTGGAGGGGCAAGAACAAACAGAAATGACTCTGAGCCTTTTGCTCCAAGAGGCTTTTTAAGGAAAAGAACAAAACAAACCTCAGTCCTATCTCCTCCCCAAGACTCTATCGACAATTAAAATTTTCTGTTATTTACATTAATGACTTTCAAAGCTCTTGCAAAAGAACAAACGCCACAACATCTTTAGGCAGACTCAGTCTTAACACTCTAACTTCCCAAACTATTCTTCATTGTTTCAAGATTAAAATCAGAATTAAGGCGTCAGTTCTAATTTTGGCTCTTGCTGTCAGTCGAGCAGCAGCGTGCTCTCTTTTGCAGGGCTGGGAGAAGCAAGAGCGATCGGGCATTACCCACAAACGCAGCACCACATCGGCGGGATGGCAGAGCAGCCCCTCCTGGGTCACGTGCAGCTGCACCGTGCCCCGACACAAACTCAGCTCCAGGGACATTAATTCCCTGCACAGTTTTACTCAGTGAAGATACGAAAACTTGTTGGTGTGCGTGCGGTGTTAGCACCACGCAGCAATGGAGCCGAACCCTCACGAAGCCCTTCGCCTTCCTGCGGCTTTAGCAGCCAGATTTAACTCTTGAACTGCAGAACGGAAGTAACTGTTCTCACATTGTTTTTCAGCAGAAAATTTTTTTGCCCTTGAAGTCAAGTGTTATCTTTAAGCAAGACACTATCTGCTTTCTTTGGTTTGAGATTATTTTTATTTTCTGTTTTAGAGATGCAATTTCAGAAACCTATGATGATTTTTACACTCATTACCATACATTTCTTTCAAATAAAAAGATGTATTTAAATTTGAACAAAAATATTTTACTAGAAGAAAACACACCTTTGACAGGGATCCTTCTCTTGCACAAAATGAACAGATTTAATAACATTTTATTTAATGCCAACAGCATTTACAGGTTAAGGATTTGAACACTGACAAAACTTCCAAGAAAAAAAGAATGAGTCTTCTGTCCTGTGGGATTTGGAGCTGACAAGGCCACTGTAAGCACCAGTGGAACCTTCTGAACACACACAGGTGACAGTTCCTACCTGCAGTGCAGCAGTGGCACTGAACTAGAGCTCAGCTTTCAGCAGAACGCCCCGCTCCTGTTCAGAAGTCTTCAGAGCACAGAAACCACCAAGGCCCCAAGAAGTCATCCCAGCAGTAAATTACTTTGCTGTTAAAGATACTATTATTTCCATTTAGGACCTGCTGTACTTAAACTGCTAGATGGAATCTCGCTTATCTCCAGGTCTAACAGCCAGATCAATGCACTCCCGCACCCTGAGGCTCTCCTAGCGATCGCTCTCCTACTCTTGAAGCCTTCCCCAGGTTCTTCTGAGGCTTCTCCAATTTAGCACTATCCTTTTTGAACCCAGCACACCGGAACTGAAAGTGATATTCCAGCAGCAAACCCAAGGTACCAAACCTCCCTCTTACAGGTCTGGCTGGTGCCACTGAGGGTGACGAACGCTCCCTGGCTGGGTGCAGACCCGCCCCTCAGCTCTGCTGCACCCAGCTTAGGAGGAACTCCAGGTCATTCACCACCAGTGACTCTTTTTAAGCACCACTGTGTGTTTTCTTCAAGTCACCTATAAAAGCACTGTATGGCCAAGAATCAACTCCAGATGCCCACTCAAAGCAGTTCTCAAGATTCATCTCAAATCTGTTTAACCCGGTGTTGGTTTTAATTGTTCTATTCTTAATCAAATCAAATATTTTACAGAAATCTTTTACACCAACACTGCTACTTTCAGCCAGAAAGCCTGAGGTATCACAGGTTAGTTTGAGAGAACTGATTTTGACTGGCATTAATGTTTTGATTGGCATTTACCAAGCATCAGGTGAAAGACTCCCCGTGTTACCGGGGCTGACCCAGGCTCATCCCCTTCCCGCTGCACACCCACAGCGCTCTGCACATCCCTGAAAATGCCCCAGTTTTCCAAGGCTTGTGGAAAAACAACATGAACAGCCTAGGCAGGTCTCCACTTCACAGAGCCTCACAGATGTTAGGTCATTGAATCACATGATTTACAGATTTAAATCACAGATTCAACTTTTTTTTGAGAGGTCTAGTTCTGGTAGCTGCTGTTTTAGCATTTTATTTTGGTACTGAAATGGAAGTTATAGAAAAAACACTTTCTGCCTCTTCAAAAACAGACAGCAGAAGCATCAGCTGGAGACTATGGGGTACACAGGCAAACCAGGAAAGGGAGGGACATGAAAAAAAGCCACCCACATCCCCGATGAGAGCAATGACCACTGGGCAGAAAGTCACACGTGTGACATTGTTCATGCTTTGAGCATGTCTTGGGGATCAAATCTCACCAGGAAACTGGGAAATACCAGTATGCAACTCCTCCAGGCCTTCTGCTGAGCAACGCAGCACTGTCAAGGAACTGTTACAAGAACCGTTATAATTTCCGGCCAGTTACACCTTGGCAGTTGTTCCTCTTTAAGCTTCTCGCCATAACTTCTCCCCGTCCCCTTCCACCTCTACGTCCATCGCCTGGCTCACCTCTGTCACCGCACAGACACCTTCCCACAAGCCACTGCTTACCACTCCTTTCATCCCTAAGTCAAACTGGTTTTCTGCAAATTAGCATGGACTTACTTCAGAAGTAACTTATGTGCTTGCATTTAATAGACGACTCTTCGATTTCTAACCATTTGTTTCAGTTCACGTTTGCTCCCAGCATTTTTAACAGAACTATTTTCATCTTTACGAAAATGCCATTTTAGAGCGGCCGGTATTTACAGCTGAGAGATGTGCAAAACCTCCCCAAGACAGTGACTTCCCTAACGGGCCGCTAAGTGCTGTGACCAGTCCCTGAGAACCTGTCAAGATGAAGCCCGGCATTGGTTTAAAAATGCTTTAAAACACACATGTGTGGTTCCAGTGACCACGTTCCAGGGCTCGAGTGTTGAGCAGTTTCACGTACTGACACATCAGCCTGAGCTCAGAGTGAGACCTGGGCAGCCAGAGAACCACACAGCACCCACAGCAGGGAACTGGGAAGGCACAGACATACCCAGGGCAGTGATTGCAGACTAAGGCCGGGCACGTTTCACACCATGATCTTCCAGAGAGCTTTAAAACAAAGGCACTCTCCGCACCGGCACACATGCTGGTCGGTAGGAGAGTGTGGAGCAGTTTCCTTACCTAATCTATACCCTTTATAAAGGCGACCCTTCTCACCATCCAGAGCGGCCTGGACGTCTTCCAGGCGGTCGTACTGCACGAACCCATAGCCGTGGTACATGCTGAGGGCTGGAAAAGGCAACAGTAGGGCAAGACCGGTTACAACCTGGGACAGCACAAACCTGCGCCCAGCCACCAACCAACCCCGCCAGGCAAACAAGCTGAGGGGCTCTGCCCATAAACGGGTCTCCTGGGAAAATCACATCACCAGGGTGGCAACACAGAGCCCAAAGACTCTGAAATGCGTTCTGTGGATCAGCTCCCTTCTGAGACGTGACCAAAACACGGCCCAGGAGTGGATTAAGAGACTATGAAGGGGCATTGAAACATCACACCGCAACCCTGAAAGCTAAAACGTGGCTGACATACACATGACATTTCAGCTGTGCTGAAGGAATCACTTTCTCAGAGAAAATTATCATTAAAAGGTCACTTTTTGGGAAGAACATTAGTCACTCTTCATCATCATCTAATAGCACTTGACAGGCATGAAAGTTACATTTCTCATGGAATTCCCAGCCACAAAAAGGCGTAAGATAATATACTAACCCCTGATTTTGCCGTATTTTGAAAATATCTCTTCCATTTCTTCACGAGTCATGTGGTCTGTGGGCAAATTGCCGACAAAAAGTCTTCTCTCTAAGTCCTGAGGATTGGTGCTGTTAGTGAAGTCGCTCTGCTTGATGCTATTGCTCTTCCGTCCTCGAGCCATTTTGCTTTCGCTCCAAATCCAGCTCTTCGCAAAAAAGAGAAATGGCCACCATATAATTTCAATCCATGACATTAAAATTAAACTGGAACAAGATTAAACTTAACAGCTTTGCGGACTAGAAATCAACTGGGTCTGCTTGACACAAACGTCACTCCAGAGGAGTCACAGGGACACGGAGGGCGGGTAAATGCACACGGCAGCATTCCAGTGATACCGAGTTGTTTTGCAGGTAAGTTTTAATGGTTTAACCCCAAAGTAAGATACAAATAAAACTCATTTTCCACTAAAATTTTAAGCCTTTCAGTGCACCCGTTGTTGTCATGTCTCCTTCTTCAGTTCCCTGGTGAGACGTATCGAAATTCGTGCGATGTTTTAATAAGCTGAAAGGAAACACTCATCACCACATTGCATAACCGGACCCAAACACTCGCCACAGCCTTTGGACCAGACACCAGCAAGAGCTGTTTAAAGGCTCCTCAGCAACTACCTCTGGATTACTCCACTAAATGTGAAACCGTGGCTCTGCAATTCTAGAAAACAGTGTTTCTCACTCACCCCGCCCCGAGCAGCATGTCCCTGTCCCCATTACGGTGTCAGCCCCACAGAGGACGGGTCCACGGCTGGGAATTTACCCTCCCCTCCCCCCCCCACCACT
>JAODLK010000029.1:286139-299526 GCA_027563805.1 Buceros bicornis | reverse complement strand
GGGGCCCGGCGGGGTCTGCAGCCCGGCGCCGGCCGGGGCCTGTTCCCCGCGGGCAGGGGCGGGGGCAGGCAGCGTCGAGCCCCGGGGCTCCGCCACCCCGGTCCCGGCCTGGGTCAACGACCGGGGTCCCCCCAAAGCGGGGCGCAGGGACGGGCCTGCCCGCGCCCCTCTCACTTCCCTTTTCTGCTCGGGGTCGGGCGCTGTGACGCCGGGGCCGGTTCCTCTCTGCCAGCTCGGGCATCCCCGCGTTAGATCTGGTGCTGCCCCGTCCCTGCCCCGTCGCGCCAGGGCTGCCCGAGGGGCCCCGTGTGCTGGGGCTCGGCCCCCTGGCAGCCTCGGAGCCCCCCGCCCGCTCCCTGGCGCGGCCGGTCGCGGGCGGCTCTGCCGGAGCCGATGGTGGTGGGCAGCGCGGGGCTCGCTGCGGGCAGGCGGGGTACGGTGGGTGCCCGGGCAGGGTGCAGTGGGTGCCCGGGCAGGGTGCGGTGGGTGCCCGGGCGGGCTGGCCCGGCATCTGATCCCTACCTCCGCTCGGCCCTTCCCTGTGCGCCCGGGAAGGGCTCTGGCTGGCCCTGCATGGGTTGTACACCTGCCCGGGGCTTTCCCGCTCCTCGGGGCATGCATCAGCCTTGGGAAGGGGCTGGCAGTGCTCTGGGCACGGAAGGCTCGGTCAACACCCGGTTAACAGCAGGTTAACCACGCTGCCCCTGCCCAGGACCGCAGCACTGCTGGCAGGGGCACAGGGCAGTGCGCGGTCACCATCTGGAGGGAAATCTGGGGTAACGTGGGGCTGCCCTACCAAATCACTGCTGCCCCACTTCAAAGCGAGCGCTGGTGGCAGCAGGCAGCGTGGGCGCCTCTGCTGTGGTCTGTGGTTAGCGCAGGCAGGGCAGGAGCGGCAGGGGGAAGCCCTTGCCTCGGGACGCGAGGGTTCACGCACAGGTTAGCACACGCGTGCTTACAGAAGCGAGGCAGTGCCAGAGCAGCGTCAGCTCACAGCCCTTGTTTCTTACAGTGCTGGGAGCCTGGTGACGCCGTGAAATGCTTTGATAAGCAGTATGAGCACAAGGGCAGGTGCTGCAACCGGTGCCAGCCAGGTATGGACCCCTTCCCCTTCCCGGGGACCCCACTGCCTGGCCGTGCCAGGTCCCACGCCTGGCTACAGTGGAGCAAGCCCAGCTCGGTGTGACTGCTCGAGCAGTGCTGGCAGCTTCGTGTCCCTGTGCCACCTCAGTGCTAGAGCAACTGGGGACCTCATGGGTGCCCTGGGAGACCCCCTGGACCTTGCTGAATCCACCGCAGCTCTCTTGGGGCTGTCTGTGCTCCTGCGGCCGCAGGACCCTTTGGCACAGGCAGCTTGCGGTGAGAGTGACAGTATTTTCCAGCTCCTGCTGTCACTGCCAGATTGTTTTGCAGTCCTCGGAGTGCTGGAGGCAGTGAACTCACACCCCGCTGCTCCCCTGCCCCAGCCCTCCCCACCATATAGCATGTGTAGCCTGGGCTGCCAGAGCGGCATCAAGCTACTGAACAGCCCTGGCATCCACAACCACCAGTGCTCCTCTGTCCTGTGGCTGAGCTGCTGCCTGGAGAGGGGGAATGCCCCCTTGCCCCCTCCTCACCAGCCTCTTTTGCAGGGGAAAAGCTGGTCTCTGAATGCAACGGCACAGAAGACTCTGTCTGCACCCCCTGTGAGAGCGGACACTATCAGCAGAGCTGGACCAGGGAGAGGCACTGCGCCCCCCATGACATCTGTGACGGCAGTAAGTGCTCCCTGTGCCCAGCAGCCCTGGACTGGGGGGCTGCAGGGGCTGGTTTCCCCTCGGGCTCACCCGCCCCCTCTCTCACCTCGTGCATTCTCCCTCTGCCCAGACACTGGCCTCATCGTGAAGATGAAAGGAAACGCGACGCACAACACGGTGTGCCAGTGCCGGGCCGGCACGCACTGCTCCGATGCCAGCTGCCAGACCTGCGTGGAGAACCAGCCCTGCCAGCTTGGCTTCGGCTTTGTGGCAGGTGAGTCCGACCAGCTTCTCCCTCTCTGGCAGCATTGTCCTCGGGTCCTCCCGGGACAGGAGCGCTCCCCCAGCAAGGGGACCCTTGCAGGGCTTCAGGAGACCTGCGCCTGGCAGTGCAGGGAGGGCTGCTTGCCTGACCCCCGTGGCCCATACTGGTCTTCCTGCAACTTCTGCTCCTCTCCAGCCAAGGCCGCGGCCCGGATGTCCTCCCCCTGTGAGCCCTGTGCAGAAGGCACCTTCTCCAATGTCTCTTCTAAAACCGAGCCATGCCATCCCTGGACAAGGTATTGTCTGCTGACCTCATCCGTCACCATCCCCAGCTGCACCCAGTCCCCCTGAGCATGTCCTCTGCTACCAGCCTCCTTAGGAGCCGCAGGGACCAGGCAGACGGGATTGTCTCTGAGGGACACAGTGTCAGGCTGGAACAGGGCCATGAGGGCTGAGAGGTCCAGGACAGTGTGGCTGAGCTCAGGAAAGACATCCAGGAGCTTGTGACCATTCCTCAGATGTGCTGAGGAATTAGAAAGCTGCTTGAGGGTTAATTGCACTCCCTAGTATAGACATGAGCCTCATTTCCAGGCTGAATTAGTCTTGCTTCAACTGCCATATCTTCTGCCTCCTGCACCTCGTCCCCAGACTGGGCCCCATCTTCAGCAGTTCCAGCAGCTCCAGCCCAGATGTGTACCTGATGTCTCTGTCATGCAGCACAGGGGCCAGTGCCAGGCTCCGGGGCACTCGCCATTCCAGAGCCCACCCGGCTCAGCGCAGGACACTTGCTCACAGCTCTGGTGGCCACCCAGCTCCGGCCCTTCCTCCTCAGGGATTTCCCTGGGCTCAGGTGGCTGTTGTTACATGGTCTCGTTCTTCCCTGCAGCTGTGAGGAAAAGGGGCTGGTGGTGAAGGCAAAAGGGACGAACACCTCGGATGTGGTCTGCGGTAAGAGCCTGGTGCCCTGGGCTGGGCCGGCACAGAGCGGAGACCTGGTGCTTTGGCTCCTGCAGCTCTCGGAGGAGCTGGCCTGGCCCGTGGGTGTTTTTGGGAGTGGGGGGGTCTGGCTGCACTGCTGGCACGATGCCATCCCGCTCCTCTCTGTCCCTGTGAGGGATCCCTGCGGGACTGGGCCTGGAGCAGAGGCAGCTCGGGCACTTGGCATCTTGGGGTTGTCACATGGGTGGCACTGATTCCATCTCCCTCGGCAGAGTCGGGCAGGCGCTCCTCCCTGTCGGTGCTCATCCCCATCTCTGCTGCAGTCGTCACGTGCTTTGTGGGCATCTGCATCTACTGCCTGGTCCACAGAGGTGAGGAAGGGCTGGGACACGGGAAGCGATGCCTGGGCGGGAGGGGCCATATGGGCTGAGCAGCCAAGCAGGGAGGAAGGTGGCAGCTCTGCTGACAGTGGGGCAGCTCTTCTGGGGACATTGCCAGAGCACAGCTCCCTGAGCCTGTTGCCCTGCTGGGTCAGGAGGCTCTGTCCTTGGGAGCAGGCTCCTCTGCTGCAGCCCGAGCGGGCCAGCTCTTGGAGGAAAGCATTGGTGCCCAGTGGGTTCTGCCTGGCTCCCCCGCCAGCCTGGATGGACCCCAGCCTGGCAGTGGCAGCAGGCACAATGTGAGCTGCAGGACCTGCTGTGCAGCAGCATCAGCTCCGGCTCAGACCCCTGAGAGCTCACAGCTGCCTTCTCTTGTCCCTCTTCCCATCCAGATCCCAGGCGACAGACGGAGAAGGAGGTGAGTCTGCCCAGAGCCCTCCTCCAGCAGTGGGTTGGGTCCTTCCTGGGCACAGACCGGGATGCAGCAGTGGCAGAGAGCAAGACAACAGGAGCTGTGGCTCTGCAGGCTGGAGGGGTGGGGGCTCTCGTAGGGCTGGGACAGGACGAGGGCTGGGGCAACCTCGGGTTGGTGCTGGCTAATGCAGAGAGGTGAGGCCTCAAGATGAGGCCCTGCTCTGCACCGGAGCGTAGCAGGAGCCTGGGGAACGATGTGGCCGCAGAAGTGGAGGTCATAGCTCCCTGCCCCTGACTCCTGCCCCTGTGCAGATAGAGGCCGGGATGCCGACAGGGAACCTGGATCCCCAGGAGGCGGGGGAGGATGGCTTACCTGTGCAGGAGACCCTGCTTGGATGCCAGCCCGTGGCGCAGGAGGATGGCAAGGAGAGCCGCATCTCGGAGCAGGAGAGGCTGTGAGGGTGCAGGGCACTGCCTGCAGCAGGAACACTGACCGGAGCCAGCACCGTCTCCCCTGTACCCTCTCCAGACAGGGAGGAAATCTGGCCTCTGACTGCAAATGACCTAACGCTGCAGCGGACTGTGGCCCAACCATGACCGTGGTGTGGGTCTGCCACGGCGGAGCGAGGCTCAGCTGCCTGCACAGGGCTGTGGAGCACAGCCTGGTGCTGTGGCAGAGCACGGCGTGACTGCTCCCGTGCTGACACCCTGGCAGAGCTGGAGCAGAGCCCGGACAGCCTGGCAGCCGGGGGTGCCAGGGCCGAGCGTACAGTGGGACCACCATGGCAGACCACACTCAGCCACCCACCGCAGCACCCAGCCTAGGCCACCCATTCTAGAGCTGGGTGCTGGCACCGTGGCAGAGTGGGACAGGGCAGCACCCCCGGGCACCCCGTGTTGGCTCAGCACTGGCAGGCTCGGTGGGGACAAATAAAGGCAGGATTCGCTGTCCCGGTTGTGCCCAACGCTCTCTTCTCTCGGCCGGGAGATGGTGCTGCAGGACCAGCACAGGGCTGCGCTGCAGCACTGTGGTGGGGCTGCGGGATCGCAACGGCTGGACTCGATCATTCTCCCCCCAAAAAACTTTACTATCCTCCCCACTTGCGTGAGCGACTCACAGCCCTCTGCTGCTTCGGGCTTTCCCCCTGCACTGGTGCTCCTGGGACCAGTGCTCTTGGGAGGGATGCTCCCAGCTCTGATGCTCCCAGCCTGATGCTCCGGGGATGGTTGCTCCCAGGACAGATGCTCCCACCAGAGAAGGGAAGGGTAGAGAGGCCATCAGCTGTGCTCCATCCCTGCCCGCGCTTGCCCCAGCTTCCAGCACACCCTGACCCTGGCTGTGCCCCCCTTGAATCCGCAGGCAGCGGCCCCCGAGGCTGCTGGGTGATGTGGCAGCTCCAGCACGCTGAACGCGGCCTGCGAGGAGAGAGCACACAGGCTCCAGTCCAACACACGCCCCACCGGCTGCCTCGGTGTGCCTCGCCTTGCTGGACCATCGCCAGATGTACCATGTGGGGCCCGTCACGCCGAGGGCAGCGCCGCAGGGTGCGGGGGCAGCAGTGGTGCTGCCGCGGGCATGGGGCTGGGCTGCTGCAGCACCGAGCCCAGCGCAGGCTCCAGGTACTGGCAGCAGCTGCAGCCCGTGACCCGCCACCACCCGAGCACGTGCAGTGTGGCGTAAGAAAGGCCATAAATCCCAGAGCCGGGAGCAGCCGAACAGGGGGCGACTTTTACTGCAAAGGCAGTGGCACGTTGTTTAAGGCTCCTTTTAAAACCTGATGTTAGCTTTAACGAGGGAGATAAAAGGACGTCAGCAGCTCTCCCTCCGAGAGCTGGGCGATCCCAGCTGTGCCAGCGGCATGGTCCCAGGGGACGGCATCCTCCTCTCGGCACCAGCCCAGCAGACACCCTGCCCCAGGGACAGAGGTGCCCCTGATTCCTGCTGGCGCTGCCAGTCCCGTAGGCAGGGACCTGGCATCGCGCGGGCCACGGACGCGGGTGGAGCCTTTGGCCCCAGACATGAAGCCTTTGGCCCCAGACAGCCCCCATAGGACTGTCACCCCGTGGCAGCAGGGTGGCCCTCTGGCTCCCTGCCACCCCCGGTGCTGACCTCTCCCTTTGGGCAGGCAGCGTGTTTGGTGCTGGCTGCCGCGTGTCAGACGAGCCGTCTCATTAGCACGTCTGTCCCCCAAAGTGAGAAGGGAGAGTGCGTGAGACCTAATTGAATGTAACTAATTATTCACTCTGCAAATGCTCTGTTTAAATGGGATTGTGAGGGACAGAATTACTCATTCTGAAAAGGGAAAAGAGGGAAAGGCAGAGAGAAAACAAATAGAGGCGGATGCTGGAGCTGCAGCTCCCTCTCTCCCCAGAATACCAATTACCGGATGAAGTGATTGTATAAATCTTTACAGAGTGACGAACTGTACTAGTCACTTACTCCTGTCCTCTTGTTACAAGGCAGCAATGAAAAATCATCCCGCTCCCCCGTCCAGTCAAGGGCTCCCAGCCACGGTCTCGGACACTTGTCCCAGTGCCTTCCCAGGGTGGTGGTCCCTCCCAGATGAGGCCGAAGCTCTTGTCAGGGATGTGTCCACGCCACAGCCCCAGCGGGAGCCAGGCGATGCTGTGCAGCACCGTGGGACACGGGGAGGCTCGGGCTGGTCGAAGGACCCAATGCCACATGAACCACGGCTCACCCAGGGAGCCAGTGCCCAGCACAGAGGCACCCAGGCGTCGTGCCTGCAACTCCCCTGCCCTGCTCTTCGGTGGGTCCGGCCCTGCTGGGCCCCAGCTGCTCCCTACAGCTTCTGCAGTGCTCAGAGACTTCTCCAAGCACTCACCAAACGGGGAGAGCACGGCGCTTCCCGGCCCCTTCCCACACCGGAGTCGGTGCTCCTCACTGCCTGGCATCTCTGCCCGTCCATCGCTCCTCCCTGCCACACGAGTTAATCCCTCACATGACTTCCTGCCAACACACCCGAGGAAAGGAGGTCCTGGCCCCATGGAGCAGGGAAAGCCGACAGGCTCCGTGCCCTTCCCGGTGGTGGGGAACGCCCGCACCCGGGGGTCCTGCTGCACAAGCGGGTGAGGACCCAGCCCGTCCCACACTTCCTGAGAGCAACACCGAGACCCCCTCCCCCCCAGGCACCCAGCTGTCTGGGGGCTGGTGTACAGGGGTGAAGACCACCCGGTCTCCACCTCTTGCTGCAGCCAGGACCAGAGACGCAGCAGCCCCAGGGGCTGCGCTGCTGCACGGGCACCTCGGCACCCCGCGGCACTGCGGGTGCTGTGGCTCTCCGGCTCGGCCGGGGCTGAGCAGCAGTTGCTGGAGGAGACGTGCGCTCAGGTCAGTGTGGGGGAGAACAGGCAGCAAGTCGGGAGGAGTGGGCAAAACCTCCGGCCTGTCCTGCCCTGTACCGGCTGGGGATGCGGCTGCTGCCAGCAGTGAGTTTCCGTGCACTGGAGATGTGTGTGTGTGGGTGTCAGGAGGGAGAGCTAACATCATCGTCATCATCGTCATCGTCATCGTCATCATCGCAAATGCAGCTGTGCAGCAGCATTCTGCGCTTATTTGCTTTCTTCTGTTTATCTATAAATAATTGCAGGGACACAACAGACTTTTAATACTGCCAAAGAGTTTGTCTCCCTCCAGCAACCGTATTGTCACAGTGCTGCCACCTTATCTGCTTGCAGAAAGACGAGGGTGGGAGAAATATTTACTGTCAGGGATATTTGTCATCTGCAAATTACCTCTGCCTACAACCCGCGGTGGTTTAGGACAGGCAGCGCTGATCTGTGTTGCTGGCATGTGAGTCCCGGGGGTTCTCCGCGCTGCCCCAGACCCACCCCAGCCTCCTCCCCATCAGCTGGCAGGCAGGGCAGCACCTCACCGGCAAACCCACCGCACATGCAAAGCCACAGCCTGGAGGAGGAGGGAAGCAGCAGGTGATGCTGAACTGGGTGCGCAGGGAAAGGCCCGACACAGAGGAGCACCGTGGTGGGACGACTGCAGCTTTACGCTCAGAGGTTTGCAACGTTGACAGCAAGCACCTCCCTGAGTGCAGCCCTGCGCCCCAGCACTGCCGACAAACGTGTTGCGCACCCCAGCCCCACCAGCCTCGCTCGCCACTGGGATTCCTCATATCCTGCAGCCAGAGGCTTTTGCACAGCACTTACCACTGCAGTGTCCAAGAACCGATGTAATTGATGTGACACCAATTACTCAAGTATCACTAAATGCAGAATTAATGCATCTGTGTGTACAAACCTCCTAGACCCTGACCTCAAAATTATAACTCTGACATGAAAGGAGCCAGAGCAAGAGCACCAGCTCTCAGCTGAGCCCCCATCACTGCCACACCGGCCAGCCCTGCCAGCCAGCCCTGCCGGGACACCGCCCCGACGGCTGCGCCACGGCCCACGGCTCCCTGCAGACTGGCTGCAGCCAGAGCGGGTCCCGCATGTCTGAGCCATCCTGGGCAGCTCCGGCCTCATGAGCGCTGGCAGGGCTGCTGCGGCCATCGTGAGAGCCGGCCCCAGGAGCTGCGGGCTCTGCAGGGCAGCACAAGAGCCATTTTTTGCAGCCTGCAAAGCGCTTGCCTTGGATGTGGAGCGGTGCTGGGAAAAGCTGTTCACTGCATTGAAATGGTGCTGTGAAATTAAGCCATGCCTGGACACGCAGGGCTTGGCACCGGCAGCAGGTTGTGTTCTGTAAATTGCTTTCTACAATCAATTAAAGAAAAGAGATGGCTGGTGGCTGAGGGGGGGTGCACCTGGGGTGGCTTGTCTTTGGGCTGGCTCCAGGTCCCTGCCATGCAGCCCAGAGGAGCAGCCTGGACCCAGAGGAGCAGCCTCAGCACGGGGAGATCGCAGGGCTGGGGAGAGCTGCTGCCCCCCGCCATGCGCGGTGAGGGGGAGGATGGAGCAGCACACTGTGGTCCCAGCACCACCTTGGGCAGCGAAGCAGAGAGGTCACACGTGAACCGAAGGATGTGGCGGGGCACAGCCCACATGGCAAAGCTCTGGCACCATCCCCATCTCATTTGGGCAGCAAGAATGGCAAGCGTGGCATGAGCGCCCGGCTGCTTGGATGGCCAAGGGCTCGCCCCGGTTCTGGTTTGCTCAATGTTTTCATTAAGGACCTGGATGATGGAATAGAGAAAGCACTTATTAAATTTGCAGATGACACGAAGCTGGGAGGGACTACAAGTATCTTGGAGGACAAGATTAGAATTCAAAATGATCTTGACAAATTGGAGAAATGGACTGGAAAAAATAGGATGAAATTCAGCAGGGACAAGTGCAAGGCGGTACGCTGTGCCGGGGACAATCAGCTGTGCAAACACAGGCTGGGGATGGCGAGGCCAGCGGCGCAGAGCCCAGCCGGGCGTGAGAGCAGGGCCGGGGCAGGCAGGCGGCTCGCTGCCCGCTCAGAGCTGTGCTCCTCCGGGAATCGGGGCCCTGGAGAGGCAGGAGGGACGGCTGGAGGGAGCGAGAGGCTCTGTGGGGAGGAAAGGAACCTCCTCTGGCCTCAGCACAGATGGACCCCTCCAGGCCGTGCCATGGGCTCTCCTGGAGTCCCACACGCCGCCCTCTCGCCAGCCGGGAGCCAGGTGAGCTCCAGCTGCACCCTGGCCCCTGCCCACACTGGGAGAGGGGCTGAGCAGGGCTCCACCATCCCACTGCCTTTGCCGGCTCGGAGCCAGGGCAGGCTCTGCTGGTGGTGCCCCGGAGAGATGCCCCTGAACCAGCCGCAGGAGCTGGTCCGTCCATCCCATTGCAGCCTGCGGAGACAGAGCCCCAGGCACCGGCGCAGCCCAGCGCAGGGAGCGCAGCCGCCCCGCCAGCACCGGGAGCTTTGCTCCAAAGGCGCTCCCCGCTGCCTTCCCTTCACTCCAGCAGTTAGAGCCGCAGCCAGCTCCCTCCCAGCCTGTGCAAACACTGAGACTCATTTAAATGAATTAAGAAGACATAATAAATCAAAGGGAAATGAGGGGCTGTGCCTGGGGGCAGGGGAGTCACTCGAGTTTAATTACATTGGCAAGGCTCTTGCGACGGCGAGTCCCGCATGCGGCAAGCGCAGACGCGCAGCAGTGGGCACAGCTCCGCAGTGGGGCTGGCAGCACCGCCCCGAAGCCCGTGCCCGGCACAACACCAGCTCCACAGAGTCAGGAACGTGAGGCTTGTGCCGGCAGAGATGGATCCTGGGCACTGGCAGCTCCTGGGCTCCAGCAGCAGGTGCCGGCGAGGGCAGGCTGCATCCCGCAGCGTGGCGAGAGCCTCGGCACACGGCTGCTGGCGGTGCCCGTCAATGTGGGGAGCTGCCAGGGCTTGCCCTGCGCCCCTGCCCCTGCCCCACCAGCCGCCCGGAGCCACCGAGCCGGGCCAAGGCTCGGGGAGAAGCAGTGGTGCCAGCAGCATCCCCCCACCACACACGAGATTTACAGCCCCTTCCCTGTTGTTTAAAGACTCTCGCTCATGGCTGCAGTGAGGACGCCAGAAAGAGCTTTGTGTAGAGGCAGCAAATTTACGAGACTGGCTCTGAGTCCCCAGTCACATCAGGGGCCAATTCGTCTTCCCAGGGCTGAGGATGAAATTAAATTATTGTAAAATAAATCTGTAAAAATGATGAAAAGACCATCACCCAGCAGCGAGGGTGGGGCGCGGGGAACACACGCGCAGCCGTGACGGATGGGGCTCACCGGTGATAAAGCGCCCAGGACCCAGTAGCTCAGGGATTCTTGCTGTAATCTCACTAAAGAGATGTTGTTTACAGGAAAAAGGGTATTTTGGGGAAGGAAATTGCATTTCAAGGTTAAAGGAAAAAAATGGATCGAGTCTCCCTGGGAGCCATGCAAGACGGCGGCAAACAGAGACAAGCGCGGGTGCCAGAGAGCAGCCGGGCTGGGGCGCGGGCGGGCGGCAGCAACTTGCACACGCGTGTGCGGCGAGAGCCTGGCCTGCCGCAGCAGTGAGCGAGCCCCGGCTCAGGCGCGAGCGGGTGGATGCGGGCAGGGTCGGGGGCTTGGTGGCCCTGTGGGACGACTCTGGCAGAGCAGACGGCGATTGCCCAGGGGATCACGACAGGGAGGCCAGCGGGTGCTGCGGGTCCAGGACAGCCCAAGGAGGCTGGGTGGCCCCGTGGGTGCGGCGGGCATCCCTGGGGGTGCCTCCAGCCCACCCTGACAGCACAGCTGGCACCGCACGCACGGCAGCCAGAGGCTGCTCCCCAGCCCTGACACTGCCCACTGCGGAGGGTGCCCAGCCCGGCTCCACGCCAGCAAACACTGGCTGCTTTCCGTGAGGAGCCCTGTGAGGAGAGCCCCCAGCGATGCCTAGGGGGCAGGGGGCACCGCCGAGCAAGCGCAGGGAACGGCACCTTCCCAGTTTCAGCCTCATCCTACAAGAAAGATGATGGAGAAATTATTCTTTTTCTAGTATGATTGGAAAAAATAATGACTCATCTTACACTGTGTTGTCCGGCCATTTAACAATAGGCCATTAGCACGGCTCAGCGAGGGGAAGGGATTTATTTAGGACACATGGCTGCAAAGACAGCCCAGCACCAGGTGCTTAATAGCGTTTCAGAGGTATCAGAGTGTTGCAGTACTCAGAAAATGCAGCTGTAGGGAGTTCAGAGACTTTATTTTTCACTTCTGTGAAATCCCACAATACTAGTAGAGATTTCTCAGCTCTGCCCTAAGCACAAAAGCAGCGTGGAGAAAGCAGCGGCTTTGCAGGGCTCAGATGCCAGTCAGCGTCCAGCCTCGGAGCATCCCCGCAGCCCCAGTGCTGCTGGGACCAGCTCCCACCACTGCAGCTCAGCCCGGCACAGGCTGTACCAGCGTCCCTGCCCCCACCCAGGGCCACTCGTGGGGCCCGTTAAACCCAGGGGCTTCCCTCTGACCCCGCAAATGCACTTCGAGCATGGAACAGGGGAGGGAAACGCTCCCCGGGTCCGCCCAGGCAGGGCAGGGTGCTGGCAAGGGCCTCCGTCGCTCACCCCCAGCTGCTTGTGCCCCACCCTGGGCAGCCCCAAGGCACCAGTGGGCTCTGCCTGAGCATCTGTGCCAGGCTTTGATGGCCTCGCCAGGCACTGCCACCCACCAAGAGCCTCCTTGCTCCTGCAAACACCATGGCACAGCCCCAGCTCCAGACCCTGTCCTGCCACCAGCACTGGGGCAACTCAGTGAGCTCCATCCCTGCCCGCTGACGGGCACAGAGCTCCCGAGAGCGGGGAGGGGATGCCAGGTAAGCCCCGCTCATGCCCACATGCCCGGTAAGTGCTCCCTGCCAAGCACCGGGCTCTGCTGGGGCAAGCCGCGAGGCTGTGGGAAGGGGTCTCCCAGCTCCTGGGGTCCCTGCGGCTCCGCGAGAGCTGCTGTGCTGGCAGCACCACAACAGCCAGTCCATCCTCAGCACAGCCCCGGCAGAGACAGGACCGAGGGGCAAGGGCCAGCGCCGCAGGGGCTGCAGGATCCAGCCCTGCTTGCCCCGAGTGAGCGGAGCTGAGGCTCAGCAAGGGCAGACCTGCACTCACCTGCACTCACCTGCACAGGTACAGCCCATGGCATCAACACGGCGAGCGTGGGGTCTGGGCACCCGTGGAAATGCCCAGCAGTGGTGCAGACCCACCACATCCCCGGGCTGCGCCAGGCAGTGCCCGTGCCCTCCCTGCCCAGTCCCCCTCCCACGTCCCGGCCCCAGGCTGGGCAGGGAGCTGGTGCCCCCCTCCTCCTCTTACACCTGGCAGGGATGTGAGGAGCACGGCCCTAAACCAGCCCCATGTGCACCCAGCGGCCGGCGTCCTCCCACTCAGGGCACAACTGAGCTCCAGACGTCTGCCCCCACTGCTCACCCGGCTCCCCAGTGTGTCCCAGTGCATCCCAGCACATCCCAGTGCATCCCAACATGTCCCAGTGCATCCCAGCACGTCCCAGCACATCCCAGTGCATCCCAGCGCATCCGAATGCATCCCAGCACATCCCAGTGCGTCCCAGCATGTCCCAGTGCATCCCAGTACATCCCAGTGCGTCCCAGTGCATTCCAGAACATCCCAGTGCATTCCAGTGCATCCCAGTGCGTCCCAGCACGTCCCAGTGCGTCCCAGAGCGTCTCAGTGCATCCCAGCACATCCCAGCATGTCCCAACACATCCCAGCACGTCCCAGCACATCCCAGTGAATCCTAGTGCGTCCCAGCACGTCCCAGTGCATCCCAGTACATCCCAGTGAATCCCAGCACATCCCAGAGCATCCCAGCGCGTCCCAGTGCATCCCAATGCATCCCAGCAAATCTCAGTGTGTCCCAGCGCGTCCCAGTGCATTCCAGTGCATCTCAGCACGTCCTAGTGCATCCCAGTGCATCCCAGCACATCCCAGTGCATCCCAACATGTCCCAGTGCATCCCAGCGAATCTCAGTGCATCCCAGCACATCCCAGTGCATCCCAGCGCGTCCCAGTGCATCCCAGCGAATCTCAGTGCATCCCAGCACATCCCAGTGCATCCCACAGCTCTCCCGGTGCTCCCACAGCTGTGTGGACCCTGGTCTTCCCCAGGTCCCGGGGCCGAGCCGGTGGAGCCAGGCAGGGCCCCGGCTGCTCCCGGCAGCCCGCGCAGCCCCTCGCCCGCAGCCGCGCCGGTGCGCGGGGTG
>JAODLK010000029.1:270105-286039 GCA_027563805.1 Buceros bicornis | reverse complement strand
CGCGGGCGGCGAGACGGCGGTGTGCCGAGGTGGAATTAAAGAGTTACTGAGCAAGCAGACGTTCAATAATTCATGGTCACTGAACTGTAACAGGAACAACGACAAATAATAATGGAGGAAAATGGGGAAAAAACCTGAAATCGTTAGGCCAATGGTTCAAGCATGAAGAGCGCTGCCGAGGGAGCGGGGCGGCAGTCACGCCACGTGCGGAGGAGGGGTCGATGCCAGCTGCTCCGCGGCACCCTGCCCCCGGCCTGGCACCCTGGCCATCGCCCACAGGGGCTGTGCCGGGGCACGTGCCCAGCCCGGGGGATGCCGAGAGGTGCCGCGTGCTGGCCCTCGGTGCCCTCCAAGCCTGGTCCACATGCAGGGAGCTTGTTCACGTCTCCAAGAGGCAGGGAAGGCAAATCTGCTCTCCCTAATTATAATTAGTGCTGCTTACCATGGGAGTTTGCAAACACGGTTTAATTAGAGCAGCCGGGCTCCCTGCTCATGCTGCCTCCTCCCCGGGGTCAAGGACAGAGCAGAGCAAGGGAAGCAGCACTGGGGGATGCTCAGCAGGGCTTGGCCGCTGGGCCCACACAAGGTTTGCACCTTCTCTTCACCCGCCGCCGTGGCCAGGAGGGCTGGCAGGGCTCCGCCAGGCTCAGTTCAGCTGGCAGGACCGCCCCACGCCTCCGCACAGAACCTGTCCCAAGGACGCGGCACCGCCAGGACAGCACGCGGCTCCTGGGGACGGGGAGGACACCCGTGCACACCGACTCACCAGAGGCCAGCAGACACTGTGCTGGGAAATTTAATCTACAGCTACGAGAAAGGGCTGAGGAGTCTCTAGATGCCTGAGCCCACTGCTTCTGTCAAGAAGAAAAATAGGAAGGGGGCGTAGGGAATTAGACAAAAGCCACGAAGCAGAGAGGGAGGACGGAGGGGAGTCGGGGGAGCAAGTGGTGGCCCACGGCAGCCCCAGCACGAGCACTGCTGATGCTGCAGCGGGGCAGGGCATTGCTCCCCAGTGGGAAGGGCTCGTTTGATTCTCTCTCCAGCCAGACCTTCCCACAGGCTCTGCCCTCCCAGAGCCGTCACGGGGCTCCTGCTCCGGGGGCTCCTGGGCTGCTCCCCTCTGCCTGCCCCAGACCTGCGTGCCGCTGCAGGAAGCCTCTGCTGTGCCAGGAGCTGCCGGGGCTCTGCCCAGCTCCACAGTCAGGGGCAGACAGTGTTCACAGCTGTGTCCCCTGGCCTGTCACCCACAAGGGCTGCAGGATGTTTGCCCACACTGCCCCGACCTTGCTCTGGGAAGGTGGGGTTGGGGATGTGACTTGCATGTGCTAGGGTGCTGCCGAGCGCAGCGGGGCCGTGCAGCTCCCCTCGCCAGGAGCACGGCCACGGGCTGGCCTCATCCCAGCACTGGCTGGGTGATGCTGATGCCTGCAGCATACTTCGGGCTCATCTGAGCCAGGCCAGGCTGGTGCCCTGGCTTGTTCTCGCAGCCTGGCGGTGGCCCTGGCTGGTGGCCACATTCCCCTGGTGCACAAAGCCCTGGGATGAGGGTTCTGGGAGACGTCAGTGAGTGCCAGGAGGGGACAGGGCTGCACGAGAGCAAGCCCCTTGGCAGCCGCGCCTCTGGACGCAGCCGAGCTGACCACTGCCCAGTAGTCCCGTGACTGACCAGGTTACCTGGACGGATCAATTTTGGCAACACGAGTGAGAGCATCCCGAGCCCGTGGAGGCCAGGCAGCGGCAGGCAGAGCATCCATGCAGGCTGAGCCGTGGGGAGGACACCTGAAGTCGCTGTGTGGAGAGCAGCGACCTGGCCAGAGCTCTCTGCAGTTGCGGGCACTGCACTGGGAACCGGGATGACTAATTGCCACTGTCACCAGACCTAATTAGGAGGCCAGCCACAGCCAGCTGGAAAGTGTAGGTGTTAATTCCTTCTGGCGGGAGCAGTGGCCTGTCCAGAGGGGCTCCTCAGCCCAGCTGCCCGCAGAGGCCCTGCAAGCCCTGGTGCTCTGCCTCAGTCCTCAGCCCTTCTGCCCCACACGCGCGGCCACTCTCCATCGTCGGGCTGCACAGGGAGCGCTGGCGCGGCACTGCGAGGCTCTTCAGGCAGAGGCTGGGGCGGGTGCCCAGGTCCTGCTCGCTCCAGGGGTGCTGGGCAGGCATGGGTGCTTCTCATGCCACTGGGAGACCATGTGGCGAGCAGAGGGAGCGGAGCTCAGCGTCCGGGTGACAGGTTTACAAATCACCATTGCTGTGTGAAGAGGGAGCTTGGCTGCTCGGCATTCATCCCCGCGCTAATTACTGCCTCCCCCAGGAACCCGATCCATCTCGCTGTAATTGACAAAAGGCAATTAAAAAGCAGTTGTGAATAACGGGGGACATCTCTGGAGGGCCTGGCAGGGGAGATTTAGGTGCTTTGCTCCCTGGTGCCTTGGACAGGTTCCAGCGGTGTGGCTGGGCAGTGATGCTCGGGGTGGCTGTGCCCTCTCCTGCCCTGCTCCCAGCTCAGTCCCTGCCTGGCGCCCAGCCCTCGGCTCACCCGGGTCTCCCCCTGCCCTACCAGCCTTAGGACCGGCCACTGACCCCACGCCTGATGGCCAGGCAGACCTGGAGACCCGGCCAGCCACATGCTCTCCAGCCACATGCTCTCCAGCCACCTTCCCGCAGGCAGGGACGGGGACAGGAGCAGCAGTGCCAAAGCCAGCACCTGGCAGAGAGCCCATGCCAGGAGCTCTCTTCCAGCCTGCACTGGGATAAACCCCTGGAGCTGGGAGAGCCCCAGCACATCCCGCTGCCGGGAGCTGCAGGGGACATTGGGGTGGGGAGAGGAGGGCGCGGGGGGCAGCACTGTGCCTGCCACCGGAGCACCTTGGCCCCGCTGCCATGGAACGCAGCCTTGCAGGAGACAAAGGGCAATCAGCGGCGAGTGGCACGGAGCTGGGCGTGAAGAGCGGCTGATTGAGGAAGAGACACGTCAGATGCCTCTTGTGCAAAGCAATCTCCTGATTGTGAGAGCAGCAGGCGCGGGCGCTGCCAGCTCACCTGCGGAGCCGCAGCCGCAGGGCCGCAGGGGTGAGGGGGAGGCAGCGCCAGAGCAGGGGGCACACGGGATGGCGCGTGCCATGTGTCCCCGCACAGCGTGTGCCCTGTGTCCCTCTGCAGCGGTGCCCCGAGTCCACTCACAGCGGTGCCCTGTGTCCCTGCAGGCATTTCCCTCCTGCTCCAGCCTCACAGGGACAGACCTCCTGGGGTCCATGTGCCCCGCAGCCCCGCGGGGAGGAGAGGGCAGGGGTGCCAGCCACGGTGTCTGGCTGAGGGAGCAGAGCCTGCCAGCAGGGCAAGCCGTGCCTGCCCGGAGCTGTGCCCGCTGCTGGTGCTGCCGGGGAGCCAGCCCCGATGCACAGCAGAGCACAGAGCTGCCCGGGGAGAGACAAAGCCACCCTGGGCAGGGCTGCAGCCCCTGGCACACACGGCTCAGGCAGCCCTGGCCCCTCCACTTGCCCTCTGCCCCTGCAGGGGCACCAGCTGCACGGGGGTCCTGTCAGGGGAACCCGCCTGCCCGCGGCCCCGTCACGGGTCCACGGCTGCCCTGTCCCGGGAGGGGCTGCCATGGGGTGCATGGGTCTGGCGGGGCCGCCTCGCTCTCCAGCGGTGGCAGATGGCAGGATGTGCTGATGCCGGGATGTTCTTCGCCATCTGTTGGGTCTAATTGACTTCCTGGAGAAGTTCTTAAAAAAAATTAAACCAGTTGCAAGAACAAAATTGTTAATTAAAAGGCCTTTTGATTAGATGATAGACAAATATTTACAAATTATGACCAACCCTGGCCACTCTGTTTTTCATCTGCGAACTCCACAATCAACAGTTATCTCAGCAATTACGACCGTGCTGACGATTCCCCCCTGTAATCCCTCCCTGGTGGGTGCCCCTGCAGCGGTGGGCAGGCCAGCAGGAGGAGGGACCCAGGTGCTGCCGAGCAGATAGAGAGCTGACGGGAGCAGAGAGCTGCCCCACCGTGTCCCAGCGTGTCCCCACGTGCCAGCGTGACCCGCACCTGCCCCACCGCGTTGATCCATGCTCTGGCTGTGGTGGCTGCTGGTGTCAGCGTCCTGCTCGGGGTCTGATGCTGGTCCCCAGGCAAGAGAATTAAGCTGGTGCCACACCGAGCACCGAGAGGACGCGGCTCCCAGCCAGAGGGCTGTCTGTGCTGCTGGGGGAGGCTCGGCACGTGGCACGGTCGGTGTCCAGCCTTGGGGAAGGGGCATTACTTCCTGTGGCCAGCCCTCCGTGGCCCTCCACCGGTGGGTGCCAAGGGCTGTGCCCACTGCCCAGGACCCCTCTGCAGTGTCCAGCCGAGTCCCAGCCCAACAGAGCAGCAAATCCCCCTTTCCCCCACACCTCACTGGCACCACATGGCCAGAAGATACACGATGGGGAGCCTGTGCCTGTCCTCGTATCTGCCCATCTTGTGCCAACGAGTCCTGGGCACGTCACGGCCCCTTGCTCATGGAGCTGCCTGCGGCATGCCGGTTCCTCCTCCACAGAGGGGTGCGCTGCGAGGGAGTCACGGGGCACAGCAGCAGCCGCGCACTCCCAGGGCAGGACGTCAGTTTTAATGTGGTAAGAAATTGATGGATGGTTCTGAGCGAGCAAATGTTCAGTGTAAATTACCCATGTTAGGCTCCAATCCATGGCTAATTCATTAGACACACATTTCTACACAAAAATAAAAGCCTTCTGCGTGCATTGTTCACCAAATGCATTGAAGAAAAAATGTGGGGAGGCGAGGCAGGCTCTTGACCCACTCTTCTGGTTAAATCCTAATTCCCAGCCTCTCTGCTCCCGCCGCGTGGAGCAGGAACGGCTCCAGCCCAGCTGCACAGCCGGCCATGGACATGAGGCCAAAGCCTGCCCGTCCCCACCGCCCACCCAGCCCTGGGGCTTGGCACCTCTTGGAGCCCAGAGGGGCTGGGGAGCAGTCCATGGCACGGCACGGCACGGCACGGCACGGCATGGCACGGTATGGGGAGCACCAACCACTGGCCCTTGCGGGGGAACAAACCCTGGGCACCAGACCCAGCAAAACACCGGGACGGCTGAGAAGGGCCGTTGCCGTGATCTAGCACCATTTGGAGCCTCACTAATGGAGTGAGAAAGCTAATTGTCATTAAAGTAACAACGGCGCTAAACAGGTAATTCTGCACTGAAGGGCAAGATGGATTTTTAAAAAGTGAATAAAAAAGGAAAAGACGGAGTAACTGGTCTTTAAAAATACAGAGATCAGTAAGTGCGGGTTCGTTTTTGTATTAGCATGGGGATCTCAGGGGAGGGATGAGTCTGCATCCCCAGCGACGGAGCCTGCACAGCTCTTAATGAATGGCATGCCGGCAACGCTGGGCCTGCCCGCTTCATTGCCATGACTACTGCTCTCTGCTTTTACAGAAAACTAAATATTGAACAGAGAGCAGGTGCGCGGAGGATCCCAGCTCTCCCAACCATCAGTGCCGTCTCTGCAGGCAGCCACATCCCCCAGGAGGGAGGGAGCGTCCCGTCCTGCGCGCGGCTACAGGAGCCTTTGCACTGTGCCAGGGGGTTGGGGACCAGCCCAAGCCCTGGGTGACGGGGTCGGCAGGAGACCCTTCTCCAGGGAGCTTGAAACCACCGCCTGTGCGGAGCAGAGCTCCCTTCCCCGCCAGCAGCAGCGGGGAGAACCCAGCCAGGACCAGCCCTGCAAAGGCTGCGGGGCTTTGCTGGGACCCTCCTGGCACCGGCCATCCTCCTGCCCCGTGCCAGCCGGTTTGCCGTGCCTGCTGCGGCAGGGAAGCTGCTGGGCGCTTGGTGCACTGGCCCTGAGCAGAGGCACCCCAGGGACGGAGCTTCCAGCTGGCCCCAGAGACTCCGCAGACGTCCCGCGGCTTCTTCTTCCCACAGCAGCCAGCACAGGAGGCAGCGGGAAGGAGCCTGTGCGTCAGGACTGCTGGCGGTTATTGCTTCCATGAGCAGATGGCAGGCGAGCGTGCGAAGCAAGCCGGGCAGGAGGAGAGCCACAGCGCCGCACGGCTCCTGCCACCAACAGCCCGCGCCTGCTCTCGCATCTCAGGGGCTCCCCGGGGCCCGTCTCTGCCCGGCGGCTACCGCAGTCCTGCTCCCCCAGTGCCCGCGGGGCCTCCTGCTCCCCAGCGCTCTCCCACCCGCGCCACGTGTTCCTGCTCACCCCGTAAATGCTCTAATGCTGTAAAAGATCCATCAGAAACCTTCCACTCCAGAGGGATATATATTATCTAAATTTGATAAGACAACTTAATTTCTCTCCGTGTCTGTTACTGGTGATAAAACTGGGAGACTTTTATGACCCAGAGTCCTCTGTAAGATTGTCAGGAACTTATTATACAAGGTATAACTGGATTTCTCTCCACAGATGGCTCGCAGCCATGAGCCGTAACGCAATTCTGCAGCACATTTGGTAGAATAAATGCAAAGAGCTTGTTACAGGGAGTTAGATAAGAGAGTCGGGAACACGGCTCTCGCAGGCTAATTCGGCATCTGATCTGCCTTTTCCCTCGCTGTGAAGGACGACTTGGGAAAGTGCATTTCACAGCGAGGAAGGAGCCAAGCCCTGCCCAGCGCTGCTCGGGACCGGCACTGCAGCCAGTGCCATGCACCGCAGGGACAGCACCCGGCGTGCCCCGGCCCTTCGCCCACACCGCAGCTGGTTCCCCAGCAAGCCAGCACTGGTAGGTGCCTTCGTGCCTGGCAGTGAGGGATGGCAGGTCCCTCTCGGAGGCCCTCGCGGCAGGCTCATCCGTTACAGTTATCACACAGCCCGTTCAGGCTCTGACCAGATAAAGACTGGTGATTTTTTATTTACTGATTTTTTATTTCAGCATCCTGTGGGCAGGATGCCATGCAGCACACTCATTTATCTCAATTTGCTCCCTCCCACCTCCCATTCCTAATTTTTCATCAGAGCCTTGGAGGTGAGAGCCTTATCTGTGCGGCTCTCCGGCACACGGAAAGCAACCGTGGCCTCTCCTTGTCGGGGCGCTGCCGGGGCTGTTCGCCGTCGGAGCAGGGGTGCATGGGCTGGAGTCCCTCCGCAGCTGCACGTGGCTCCGGGCCGAGCCAGACCCCCTGTGCCCGGGGCTGCAGCGGGGCTCGTGTGTGGGGCTGCAGAGGCTCCCGGTCACGCAGCAGCTCCCCAGTGACCGTTCCCAAACCACAAATACTGTCTCAAGCTCGGAGTATGTTAGAGCAAACAGGAGATGCTGAAACCGACCCGCTGGTGACATCATCCTCCCCTCGCAGCGGTTCTGGTGCCCGCTCCCGTGTGGCCCCAGCAGGTGGTGGTCCCCGGCGTGGGCAGAGCCAGCCCTGCAGCCCTGCGCTCCCTGCCCGGGGCCGTGGGCAGCAGCCCCGCAGAGGGGGTGCTGCCCGCGCTGTGCACGGGCCGTGCCGGGGGGAGCAGCGCTGGTGCCCAGCCCTCGGACCCCACGGCACAGCAGGGCCGGGAGCCCAGCTCGGAGCAGAGGGTACAGCACCACGTTAATGTGGGCAAAAGATGTTGTTACGTGCATCAGGCTTTGTAATGGAACATGTTTAAAATTCAATAGAAAGAAAGATAAAAAAATAAGTTTCTTATCTAGAGGAGCCATAGAGCCAGTGAGGAAATTACGAATGTCTCGTTGTCCAAGGTTAAAGAGTGAGAGCTGAGGCATGAAAAGGCAGGAGATAAGATGAAATGTTTTCTGTTCAAATGAATGGGCTCCGCTCTGCTCCCTAATAAACGATCAGTGTCAATATGACAAATTAATTCTGCATTGAGCTCCATTCATGTGCAGGGCAGGAAGGGGCCGGTGGAACGGCAGAGTCCCAGCCATGGTCTCCACCGCCAGGTCCATGTCGCAGGGCTGAGCAGGGACCTCACAACCTGTTGCTCCGGGAGGGTGTCCTGGAGCACAGTGCAGGAGAGGCCCCGTGTCCCCAGCAGCCACCCTTGGCTGGGAGCCGCAGTCGGGCTCTGTGGCCTCTCTCCGTGGCAGATGGAGGGGAGGGGGTGCCCTGGGACCCAGGGCCTGGGGGAGGCTGCAGCCACCCCCTGGGCACATCCTGGACCTCAGCTCTGAACACTCCTCTGCCCATGGGGACCACAGCAGGACCCCAAGGACGAGGGGACACAGATGATGCGTCCTGGGCTGGCAGCTGCAGTGGCTGCAGCAGAGCCGTGCCAGCACGAGGAGCTGCTGGCAGAGCATTCAGGTGACCCCGTGGAAGAGAATGGACCTTTCAAAAGAGACAGTGACAAATGAAGCTCCCTTCCAGCTCGAGGCGCAGAGGAAGGGGGCAGGGAGGTGCTTCCAGAAGCTGCGAGCTGAAGGTCACCCAGGAGCCAGACGATGATGCCACAGGGAGAGAGGGGGACCCGGGGGCCCAGGACAGTGTGGGATGGGAGAGTGCGAGCAGGGTGGAACAGTGGGTGCAGCATCTGGATGGGGAGTGCCAGAGGTGCAGGCAGCAGTGGGAGGAGAGGGGGAGCAGGAGCTGTGCCCACTTCGGGATAGGACAAGCAGGGAGCAGGGGGCTGTGGATGCCACTCCAGAGGATGATGGTAAGTGCCTGGGCCATGGCCCAGCTGTGCCAGCCCTGCCCAGGGCAGCCCTGCCAGACCCTGCAGGTAAGTGATGCTGCTGGGGACCCATTTCCCACCGGTGAGCAGTGAACCAGCGGACAGGAGCTCAGTTCCTTGGGGCGGGAAGCAGGTGAAGCCCCGTGAACTGTCCACCAGCCCTGCTGCTCTCAAGGCACCGCTCCTGCAGAGCCGGCACAGAGGGCTGCAGCGCACCGGGCAGGGGGAGAACAGCCGCGCCAGGCCAGTGGATGCCAGCGGATGCCAGCTGAGGCATGGGCATCATGGCAGCTGAGACCCTTAGCACAAGACACGCTCTTGCAGAAGACAAATCACAGCCGACACACAACACTGGTTGCTCCGTGTTTACTTCCAGCTGCCTGAGGGCAAGAGCAGGTGAAGTGACAGGAGACTGGGACCGCTGGACCCCAAAGCTGCCACAGCCCCGAGCAGATCCACGGCCCTGGGCTCACTCACCACCAGCCTCTGCCCAACCAGCCGGGCACAGGCAGGGACGGAGCAGAGTTTTGCTCTTGGCATCTCCGTTGCTACCATGGGGCAGGACCAGCTGCCACTAGTGAACCAGGGGGCTGTCCCTCAGAGTCCCCAAGGATGCAGACACATATGGGGGACAGCGTTTGTGAGGGTGGTCTTGCTTTGCAGGTCCCAAGCAGAGCGTGGGGCACCTGGATGCCCTGTTGGTCCCACACAGTTGTGCTGCTGCTCCTGCGAGCTGAGCTGTGCCCGCCCTGCTGCGCCCATCAGCAGAGCAAGTGGCAAAGCTTCCTTTGGAGCTGCAACAAGTGCTCCTGCACCAGCACTCGGCCATCCCAGGAGGGGACGGGAGCTCTGCCTGTGCCATCGCGCTTCTGCTCGCTCTGCACCGCCTGAGAGCCTGGGCACTGCGGCAGCTGGGCCTTGCAAGAGTTAACAGCCTTCCCCATCTCCTTCTCCAAACACTGACACTGGAGCTGAAATGGAAACAGCATCTCAACAGCTGAGATTAAAACAAGAAAATGAGTGTAGAAATTATGTTTGTTAAAACGAAATAGCTAATATAATCCTCAAAGGATTTTTCCTTTTGACTTAAAAAAAAATCTAATATCTTCATTTCCATACCTTTTTTAAGCTAATTTGTGGAAAATTAAAATGGTGAGCCCACAAAGGCTGCAGTTTAATTGAATCTTGCATCAGCCCTTGGTGAGCAGTCTCTCTTGGATTCCTTGATTAGTTCCCTCCATTAAATCATTTTTGCATCGTTTAGCTGAGATACTGTCTTCCGGCGGGTCTGGGACTCAGGGACCTGGATAACTCAGTCTCCATCTGAGCAGATGTAAAACGACACGCCATGCTCTGGAGAACTGTCTTATTTGGCCTCCCACGCCCACGGGACTCGCTCCTGTGCCTCGCCGGCCAGGGTGGGCAGTGCCAAGCGGGGGTGCCTGCCGGTGCCGGGCTCAGCTGGGGATCAGCACATCCCCAGGCACTGCGGGACCAGTACAGGCAGCAGCCGGAGCGAGCCCGCGGTGGCAGGATGGAGGGTGGCAGGAGCAGAGCTCAGCACCAGACACTTAGAGCGGGCATGCTGGCCTGGCTGTGGGACACGGGGTGCATCAAGGACCACAGGGACATCCTGGCCTGGGAAGTCCTTTCGCTCTGGCAGCGCCCTGTGCATGGTGCTGTGGGCGCTGGTCCCAGTGCAGCACTGGTCCCCAGCACAGGGCACACAGGCAGGATGCAGCCGCAGTGCTGGGAGCGTGTGGAGTTCACCTGCTGTCCCTCCCAGCTGAGCTTCCCCTCTCCCGAAGCGCAGATGAATTACACCTACCAGGGACACCTCATAACTTAGGGGGAAGACCATCTACAGCCTCCTTGACCCACGGCACAGCAAACCAACACGGACAGAGCCACTTAACCTCTCTGAAGCCGCTGCACACCAGGACCTCCAGCACGGCCCCCGCCCGGTGAGCCACGTCCCAGCCCCGCTGGCCACCCGACTCTGCCCCACTGTGCCCCAGAGATGCGGGCGCTCGATGAGCCAGCTCTCCCTTGCGCATCCCGCCAGCCGCCCTGGCACCTCTCCCTGCCCCAGCCGTGGCACAGGAGTTTTCTGATGGCCTTGTCAGGCTATCATGTCCTGTAGATTTAAACAGATTTATATAAAGTCCCTTTCACCCCATTAGATTACTCTGGATTAACCTTGATCTCAGTAATAGATGCTATAAATGTAAGTCCCGCTCAGGGGGATTTTATCCATATGTTCTTGGAAGGCAGAAAGTAGATAAATTCTTAGAGAAGGTCTTACTGAGCGATTAGAAAGATTTAACCTCTTCAGAGCCAGCTGGAGCCACGTTGTCTCTCTGCAGGGCAAGTATTCAGCCCCACTGTCTCGGGCAGTGCCCCCCATGGCCCCCCATCCCCAGACCCCGGCTGGGGCACATGCTGCGCTGCCACTGGGGAGGGGGACGCGGCATGGGGTGGGACCGGCCTGACACTGCTGCTGTGCGGAGCTGCCCTGGCCGGTGTGCTCAGCCAGCCTGTAGCTCTCAAGGCAGCCGTGCCTGCTTGCCCCGCTCCTGAGGGAGCTGGCCCGTGTGCGGGCAGGGCTGCTGGGCAGGGCACGCCGCTGGCCAGCCATCCTGCGGTAAAGCCTCAACTTTGCACCCGAGCGAGAGCCCCAGAACGATTTCCTCCTGCATCCCACGGTTCCAGGGGTGCTCCAGTGTGGGTGGCTACCACCCAGCACCTGAGCTCTGCCAGCAGGTCCTGCACAGTCTCGTCAGAGCGAAGGGCTGCCCCATGCTGCTGCTGCCCCTGATTTGTAGCCTGGGGTTTCCTTCAGAGCTTCATGCTTTTCCCATCACCAGAAGGGAAAAGCCGGTTGGGCAGAGAGGACTGCAGTCCTTTCAGCGTTTGATGGCTGAGAAACGGTTAATCCAAGGAGTGATGAAGGCAGGGCAAGGAAATTCAAGCAGCTGTGAGAGCAGAGGAAGGAGAGCCAGCACACTGCTGTGCGCAGCACGCGCACACCCGCAGGTGTGGCCCGAAGGGGCGGCAGCAACCAAAATTAATTCGCCATCCCCTCGTGATGCTGATATTAAATGTCTCTAAGTCCAGGCTAGAGCCAGAGCCAAGTCCAGCTCTTCCAGCACAGTTTGGCCAGCAAGTTCCCTCTGCTTGCTGATCAGAGAAGCACCTAGGAGGAGGAAGAAGAGCTTGGCACTGGGCTGGGCTGCAGAGGGCTGTCTGTGCTGGAAGCTGCTGCGGTCACGCAGACCGTGCAGAAGGCAGGCGCAAGCTGCTGGCAGCGGGCACCAGTCATGAAGAGGAGCCAGCTCTGCAAAGCTACGGGGGCTGCAGACAGCTGGGTGCATTTGGGGTGCCCTGTGGACAGGGTGGCTCCCCGGAGGTCTTAAGGCTGCAGCGCTGGTGCAGAGCGCTCTCAAGGTTGGAGCTGGTGAGAGGGGCTGGCACTGCCGGCTTTGGCTTTCCTTCAGCATTCATCGCGCATTGTCCATCATGCTCCTGGCAGGGAGGCAGTGGGAATAGGAAGGGGCTGCAGTTTTGTCCCTGGCAGCAGAGCTGGGTCTGGCAGGCTGGGCAGAGTGCTGCCTGCCCCACCTCCCGGTCCGAGGTGCTTCCTCGGGGCCCGGCTCGCCCCCTGGTTGTCAGCGCTGCCTCGCCGGGGCAGGTGCTGCACTGTGCATGGGGCAGCAGCACGGTGGGATGGGGCAGTCCCTGCAGCAGGCAGTCACGTTGGGGGTCATGCGGGCAGCGGCTCTGCATGGTCTGCGCTGGGGAGGAGGCAGGGACCCTACTGCCCTCCTTCATCAGTCCCCAGCACGGAGGCTGCCTGCTCAGCGAGGTCCCCTCTCAGCATGCTCCAAGCAGGGGCTGGTGGAGGTCAGCTGCACGGTGGGAGGACACAGACAGTCTCATGGGAAGGCGGCTCAGCACCAAGGAGAGGAAGCTTGAACCCAGCCCGCTAAGGATGAGGACAGCTGAGCTGGTACGCAGGGAAGGGGCTGCTGGGGCTGGCTACGCTCTGGCATGGCCAGCACTGCCATGGTGGTGCAGACCCTCCTGTGCCCTGCAGCTGCCCTGCCAGCAAGCGCAGTCCTGCCTGGTCAGGTCACTCGCTGCACCAGACTGTGGCCGCCACAGAGGTGATGTCCCCCCGCCCGTACTGAGCCCCACGCACCACAGTCCTGCCTGCAGCAGGAGGGCCAGGGAGAGCGTGCGTCTGTCCCGCTCATCGCCCCGGCCGGGCTGCACCATGCAGGCACCGCTGCTCGTGCGGCAGGTATGTATGAGCACTGGAGGAGGACTCGCACTGTTGACAAAGTTTGATGAAAATGCGCAGGGTCGGCACTGCCCCGCAGTCAGGGTCTGCACCTGACGAGCTGCAGCACGAGGAGAGCTGAGCCAACCGAGCTGGCAGGAGCAAGAGCCCTCTGCGAGGCAGCAGGCGTGGGACGTGGAGTGAATAATGCATCTCTGGCCCTCAAAGGCCAGCATGTTCGTTAGAGCACCTGGACTCACCTTGCTGCCTCCCTCCCCTGGTGGCATCTCTAGCGCATCTGTAGCCACGTGTCCCCCCCAGGAAGGGAAGCCCCAAGTCCCTTGGGTCACCCAGGGCCCAGCTCTGCCCCGGCTCTCCTGCAAAAGGAGTTGTTGCCCACGCTGGTTTGTGTGTCCCTCTGTGTGGTTACATCCTGCCCCATGCACCACAAGGGCCCTGGCCAGGAACAACGCAGTCTTGGCATGACAACATCCACCTCTGGGCTCTCCTAAGCTCGCGGGAGGAGCGTCTGGTGACTGCTCCCCCATAACTGTCGGTGGGATCAGGGCTGCTTCCAGCAGCTCTGGAAGGAGAATCTCTCTTGACAGCCTTCTCCTCGCTGTGCCCCGAGCAGCCCCGCTGACGGCTGCCCTGCACCGCGGCAGTGCCAGTTCCTGCCTTAATGTTGCTGCCATGGTGAATTTGCAAAGTATCTGTGTGAGTCCTGATAGGCCACCAGGTCCCCTCTCCGGAGGCAACGTCTCTCCGGAGGGCAGCTCACTGACCACACTGTACACACAGCTGAACCCACGGCTGGCACCGCTGGCCTCCCCGGCCTCCCCAGGTGCCCACTGCTCCGGACCCAGGAGCCTCCTGCACACTGCTACTTGCAGGATCTCTCCTCGGGATGTGGCTGCCACAGCCACCGCCAAAGGTCTGGGGTGTGCCAGCACCATGTGCGGAGCCAGCGAAAGCCTCCAGCACCCTTGCCTGCACCCAGACCCACTGGTGCTCCCAAGGCACAGCAGCTGTGGGCACTGCGGGTGCTCTATGGATGCTCCAGCTCACTGGGAGCAGCCAGGGACAGACCAGGTACAGCACCAGCCTTGGGTCTGCGCAGACACTGGGTCACCAGCAACGGGGAGCACAGAGAGCCCTGGCCAAGGGTGGCGTGGTGCCAGGCTGCGCTGTCCCTAGCCACTGCCTCGAGGTGCTGGGTTTGTCCTGCCCTGCTCCCCCTCCCTGGGGGCCAGGAGGTCTTACAGAGATGTACAGAAATTCTGCCTGCTGCCATGAGCTGTCACCTCCGATTCTGCTGAATATTTAAAAACCGCCTGAATCCGAAGTGACAAATCCATCATTGACCATCTGCCACTCTGCACGGTCACCCTGCAGCAGTCCCTGACATTTCCAGCTCTGCCCTGACACGAGCCAGTAACTCGGAGATGAAAGGCATCAGCCTCAGCAGTCTGACAGGCGCTGCCCCCCACCAGCCCCAGGCCCCTCCGCATGCCACGCAGAGGGACAGTCAGGGTACAGGGGTCCCTCCTGCCCACCCCAGCAGACTTGGTGACTGTCCACCGACTCCTGCTGAGCATGCGGCTCTGGGTGTGCCAGCCCCACTGCTGGCAGAATCGGTGGGACAGAGCCTGCAGAAGGGCACGGCTGGCCCCAAAGCTGGCAGGGAGCAACACCCTGGCCATCCCTCAGAGCAGCCCTGTCCTTGGGGACAAGGGCTGCAGATCAGCAGTGGCAGCTGACCCACAGCTCCCAGGGAGAGCAGCAGGGAACAGGCTGCTTTGAGGCTCGGTCATTTCCAGGGAAACATTAATTGCCACTTGTCCCCTTGGCAGCAAAACACTGGCACTCATCTGCTTGGCTGTGGCAGCTCCTGCAAGGTGAGCCCATGCTCAGCCCCGTCCCTCCTTGCTGGTACAGGACAGGGAGTGGGGGCTGCTGAGGAGCTCTGCTGGGAGCCCAGGATGCTCTGGGCAGGCAGATGTGGCTCCTGTCCCCCCAGGGCCCTGGGGCTGTCTCGAGTGCCTACGGAGCTGCTCCTGGCAGCTTTCCCACAGAGGAAGCGTGCCACAGCAAGGCCACAGGGCTCCTCGCTGCCTCT
Source organism: Buceros bicornis (assembly GCA_027563805.1). Taxonomy (NCBI): domain Eukaryota; kingdom Metazoa; phylum Chordata; class Aves; order Bucerotiformes; family Bucerotidae; genus Buceros; species Buceros bicornis. The sequence goes on along the minus strand of JAODLK010000029.1, from coordinate 271,018 downwards.
CCTCTGCCCACGGTGGCCCGATGGGGTGGGGGAGGGGTGTCAGGTGCCAGGAGACCCCACGGGGGTGCTGGGGGCCGTGTCCCTACACCTCCAGCTTGGCTCTGCCCTGAGCAGAGGCAGCAGGGCTGCGGGAGAGCTCCTGCCTGCCATTCACTCCGTTCTTGTAGCTGGCACCGAGCTGCAATCTACAATCAAACTGCTGTTTGAGCTAATTGTGCTGTAATTGCTGAGCTGTGCTCCCTCCTGCTTCACCAGAGAGCGGCGGCTCTTATGCTCCTCTTTGGCAAGCTGGCACATCCCCTGGTCAAGCCCCAGCGCTCAGCCCGCTTGTTCCCACCCCAGCTGTGCCCCGGGCAGAGGCAGTTTTCCTGTCACTCCCTCTGCCAGCACACACCATCTCCCATGCCTGGAAGCTGCTGTTCCCTCTGCGAGCCCCCACTGGCAGCAGTTGCTGGAGGGCACAGGGATCTTGCCAATGTTTCGCTATGATTAGATAGAACTTGTGCCAAGGGAGGAGCAGAACAAACCGTGTGTCCAAGGGACTGGCAGGACGGGGCCTGGGGTGACTGCTGTCCCACTGCGAGGTGACGAGCTAGTGTGCACTGAGGGAAGGAGATGCCAGGTTATCAATCTCACTTAAAGGACGCTGTCACCGGAGGGGCTGGGCTGGTTCCCAGCAGATCATGTCCCTCCCCCGTGCTGATGCCACAAACCTGGTACATCCTCCGTGCTATTTAAGAATCCCATCTCAGCTAACGCAGAGCCATGGGCAGCCTGCGGGGCGGGCGGGGGGCACCGGGCACCAAGGGGACAAGTGAAAGGAAGGTGGGCAGGGGGGCACCGGGCACCAAGGGGACAAATGAAAGGGGAAGCTGGTCACCGCAGAGCGGGGCGGGCTGCAGCGGCGCCGGAG
>JAODLK010000029.1:242329-269792 GCA_027563805.1 Buceros bicornis | reverse complement strand
CTGCCGTGGTTCCGAGGGAAAACGGTCGTGAAAGGCCATTTTCCAGGAAAAACGCCTCCTCCGGGTCTCCAGGCCCCCCGCGATGCGCCGCGGTCCCGGCGGGTGGGTGGGTGCGCTGTCCCTGCGGGGTGCCCGGCCGGGCGCTGCGGGGCCGAGGGGCTCGGCTGCCCTGGCAGAGGGTCCTGCCACACGCGTGACGCACCCCTGCCACGTCCTGCCACACTCCGCAGCCCGTCCTCGGCGGAGGCTTGTTCCTTCCCGCACATCTCCAGCTGACGGGCTGGGCCCTCCGGAAATTCCCACCGTAATCGCACGGAGAGCTATCAAACCATCTAATTTAATTTCTTTGTGAAAATAAATAGCTAAAGTGGCCCCAGGTACATGCATAAATACTTCGGCTTTTTGTTGGGCCTGTTATTACTTCTCCCAGCTTGTATAGTTGTAATGCACACTTAATAAGTACGTATTTATGGCACGTCTCGTCCTGGTGGAATAGTGAGGAGTTTTTGCTGAGTAAGCAGGAAAACAGCTTAGTCCATAATAAAAACCAGGAGGGAGTTAAAGGAAAATATGCTGGGTAATTAATGATTGGGCTGTGAACAGCAATAATTTTTTATTAAGCAAGTATGCAAATATGGTGTAAGTGGCTGTGTTGGTGTTCGACAGCTTTTTCTAAACACCAGCGGCTGATACCTGGTAAGACTCTCTCCTTCTTCACGCCTGTGTGCACAGAGATGTGATGGTGAGCAAACGTGCACGTGTCTGTGCAGGTGTTTGCGAGCATGTACCCCGGGAGCAGAGGTTGCTCGCGTACCGCCCTGGCCAGCCAGGGCACATGTGGCTCTGTACCGCTCCCCCGCTGCGCACAATGTGCTGCCTTATCTTCCTCCTCACTGGCTCTCATCCATTGTCTCTTGTCTTTCTGCTGCTAGCTTCGTCTCGCCTATACATTTGTTGCATGCTTCATTAATCCTGATAAATATATGGATTAGTGGTTACGCAGGGCTGGGGAGACGGGGCTGAGAGAAGCGGCTCCTGGGATGCTGCTGCCACGGAGCTTCCAGTACCCTGCTCCTGCTCCTGTTTGCTCCTGCTCTTGCTCCTGCTGGCACCCATCGGGCTGCCCGTCCACCACCTGGTGCTGCCAGGTCGCTGCGGCAGCCCCTGGGACGAGGTCTTGCTGCATACCCGGCACCAGCGGCTGTGGAGAGGGGAGAGCAGGCAGCCCTGGGGTGCCGGACAAGCAGGGAGAGGGATGATGGGTCCTGGAGCTGCTCCCACAGCTCCATCCCTCCTGTGACACCGACAGCAGCCCCGCAAAGCTGAGACGCCCCATGAAGAGCTGCTCCATCCCGAGCACCAGCAGCACAGCCACACAAGCTGGGACAGGCACACAGGGGACAAAACATTACTGAGCCATGGCCAAACAGGATGGGGCTATCACTCCTCTGGTTACCAGAGACGGTCTGGCACGGTGGGGCAGCATGAGGGGCCGACATGGACTGCACGAGCATTTGGCTGCCCTTTCTCTGTGAGGAGGGTCCCAAGGGTGCGGCTGTCCTGGGGCTCTGGTGGAAGGAGCCACCACCACAGCCGTCCCAGCCTCAGGGTCTGGTCCGGGTGCTTGGGGCTGTTGGTGCTGCAACACAAGAAAGCCCAAGGGGCTGCGGGGCTGCCCCAAATATCACAAGGAGGCTTAACCCCCCAGGTGAGTCCTGCTGCTCCATGGTTGGAAAAGATGGCTCAACAGAGCAGTTTTCAACCTGCCAGGCTGGAGCTTGCTCCCTGGGGAGCAGATGCCGAGCCCACCTCCCCACTGGAGCAGCAGGGCAGGGAAAGGCACCAGCTAGCGAGGGCAGCCAGCCTGCAGGAGTGACGGGGCCTCGGCAAAGCACAGAGCGATGCTGGCAAACTGCACGCTGAGCTCCCCATTAGCCCTCATTAGCACGTGGCTGAGAGACAACATGAGTTTAAATTAAAAAGCCATCACAGTGGTCCCAACTGTGTTACCACTGTGCTCAGAAAGAGCCCGACAGCTGCTATTTAATGTACCGGCCTGTCAGGGCACAGACACAGGCACAGGCACAGGCACACGGCACAGCACCTGGGCACACAGGCTGCACGGCCCCACGCTCCCACACGCAGCCCAGCACGTGTCCACTGCTGCACAGGCATGATCGCTGCACAGGCGTGATCGCTGCACAGGCGTGATCGCTGCACAGGAATGATGGCTGGGCAGGAATGATCACTGTGCAGGAATGATCACTGTGCAGGAATGATCACTGTGCAGGAATGATCGCTGCACAGGAGTGATCACTGCACAGCAGTGATCACTGTGCAAGCGTGATTGCTGTGCAGGAAGGGTGAAAAGCAGCAGCTCTCTTGCAGTCACGGAGGGAGCCAGGACCTGTGTGATGGGAGCACACGAGGTGGGGAACTAATGCTGAAGGTGTGAGGTCTCCACTCTCACTGCAGACAGGCCCCTGCTCAAAGGGTTGGGCAGCCTCCTGGTGTCCCACAGTGTTGTCCCACACTGCTCTCCCACGCTGCCATCCCACGCTGCTGTCCCAGCTGCTGTCCCATGCTGCTGCCTTGCCTGCATCAAGGATGGCACCTGCCCTTTGTGCCAGGACGTGCAGAAGGGCCGGGGCGGCGGTCGGCCCCTGAACGGGATGGGTGGCAGGCACTGCACCGTCCCACTGCACCAGCAGCCCGGTGGTTCTCACAGGGAGCTGGGATGCTCCCACCAGCCTGGGCCAGGAAGGAAAGCTGTGCTCGCCAACCGACTGCTTTGTGTCAGGCACCGCCAAGGCCACAGTGGCCACAGACGTCCTTGGTAATGGGTTTCCCTGCCAGGCTCGTGAATTTCCCACACCTTTAATTACAGTACTGGAAATGCATCCAAGTGCACTAAGCTATTTCAGACGGCACTTACCACCCCCCCGCACCTGTGCAGGCCACGCGTCGGGGCAGTGAGCCCTGCGGGCGCTGCCCTGGCAGCTCTGGGGGTGGTGGGTGTCAGCAGCTGGCTGAGCAGACCATGGCGCAGAGGCTGGGGCTGCTGACCCCAGGAGGACTGGCTCGCTGAGACCACCAGACCCCGCTGCCTGGCACTGCCCACCCCTCCACACGAGGCAGTGCCTGGGCCAGGAGCCAGGCACCACTACGGCTTTCTGCACCACCCTCCATTTGTCTGGAACCCCACCAGCCTGCGCTCACCTCACTGCGGGGGGCACACCCGAGCCCAATCCCTGGGAGCATCCTGCGCGGGCTGGGAGGCAAAGCTGAGACAGAACTGTGGGATTGAAGCACCCCTTCATTTCAAAGATGGCAAATGGGAGGAGGAAGGGTCATCTTCCTGGGTCCCCTCACCAGAGGAGCAGAAAGCTGCGGCACAGAGCTCAGTGCACACCCACCGCCTCCGTTATTTACAGGTACCACGGGCAGAGCGTGCTTTAATGACGTTTGTGCTGGAGCTCGACAGTGTGGATCTGCACCGAGTCAGAAGGCGTGTGTCAGAGGCTTTACGGATGGTAAAAGCAGCATGTCAATCTCGGTGGCATGCTCACCTCTGGCCCTGTACCGTGCTCCCCCTGCCCTGCGGAGAGCCTGCCCGCAGCCCCCGTGACGGATTGATGGGCAAACCCCCAGCCACACAGCCATAAGTCACTGCGCTTTTTTATGGGTAAATCACGAGTAATAAGCATTCCCCCTAGAATTAGTATGACATCCTGGAAAATTATGGTCTGCTCTTACAGCAGACGATGGAAAAGCAACAGACTTCTTGGAAGAGGGTGTCTGTCCTCCTGTCAGGCAGCCACAGCTGGAGGCTGGGCAGGACCTCGGCGCCCCGAGCTGGGCAGCCGTGGGGAAGCTCTGCCCTGCTGGGGACATCTGCCCGTCCACTCAGCCACCCACCCGCCCCACACCAGCCCTCAGCCCCGGGGCGGAGCGGGCAGGGAGCGGGTGGTGCAGGCAGGTGCCAGCAGGCTGGGCGAGGACGGGCAGTGCTGGCACATGCAAACCTAAGCAGGAGAGACGGCGGTGGGAGAGGCGCAGCGATCTGACCTGCAGCTGGGCCACCTCGGCTCTGCACACAGGGGCCCATCCCAGATCACAGATCCCTGGGGCGATGGGAGAGGGCTGCTGTGCAGAGCAGTGCTGGGCCTGTAGCCCTGGGCAGGGCAGCCTGGCTGCCTCCGGTCCCAGTAATGTCTGTGGCTGGCAGGAAAGGGATGTGTTTCTGCCCAACCTTGTAATCCTGCAACCACCTTCTCTCTGCAGCTGGAGGGCTGGGGGTCCACAGGCCAGGGTCCCAGCAGCCAGACCGGGAAGCAGCAGAGGCTCCCGGCCAAGCTGGCTGGACATAACACGCTCCAGCACTGCTGGCATCTTCCCGGGAGGAATCCCGGACTCTGAGCTGTCCTGCTGCAGCATCCCCAACTCGCCCGTGCATCCGGCAGCGTGCCTTGTTCTGGGATTTAAAGCTAATTTTCTCATGTCTCTTTGCATTTCTGCTTGCAGAATGTCATTTTCTTCAGAAAATGCTCTTTTGCAATTACTGTGAATTACACATGAAAAGCAAGCGACCACATATTGATTGGAGCCCAGGAAAAGCACCAGAGCCATTTAGAGTAGATTAACTTTTTCTGGAAAATGGTTTCACAGTTATTTAAAGAGATTAATCAGTTCATTTCGGGTCGTTTACCATTGTTCCTGTGGCCTCGCCTCCCCCAGCACACGGCCGGAATATCCCCCATCTCCGCTGCGGGAGGAGCCGAGGCTTTCCTGGGAGGAGGGCAGGAGCCCTCGTCCCCGGGGTGTGCGCAGGGCGCTGCCCTCCCGCTCCCTGCCCACAAAGCGGGTGCTGTGCCCCGGCTGCCCGGGGACCCCTCCTCAGCCAGCAGAAGCGTGGGTGTGCGCCAGGAGCGGCGCGGGGAGTGGAGAGCCGCGCTGCTGCGGGCAGCCAGGGCTGGGCAGCAGCTCCAGGAGCTGAAGTGCCAAAGCCGGCCGTGCCCGCGGGCTCCGGGGCAGCGCAGAGCTGCACCGACGGGCTCCGCAGAAAGCTGCGAGCAGAGAGCGCAGCCTTCCACCGCCCGACAACCCCCTGGGAGCCAGGGCCTGCCCTCCACGCCAGCGGCGTGCACCGGGTCCCTGCCGCGCACGGCCACGGCACCCCCGTGCCCTTCCCTCCTGCTGCCCACCCCGGGAGGGTGGCGAGGCCGCCCGGCACCCTGCGGACAGAGCAGGGCCCTCCCTGACACAGCTCCACGTGTTCTTCTCTTTGGGAAGGAAGTATTGAAGTGAAATGGCTCCTGTGGTGGAATACTTTCCAAATGTCAACGCAATCTGTGCTACATTACAGCTAAACGTGATAATCTTAATGCCTGGCTCCTTAATGTCAGCGGCACTGAAGCCTGATGGATTGACAGACAGCCAGGATGACATGCAGTCATAGCTGATAAGGGCTCTCTCCAGGGAAATCACAGCTTTTTAAAGATGTTGGCAGCTACTAGCAAGTACCTTTTTTATTTAAAAGGATTACAAGCATTGATTGCACTTCCTGTTTTCTTTTTATCACATTTCTGCACCAAGTCAAGTTTGTGCTGCAAGCTGAGCCTTTCAGACAATTATTCTGAAATAATGAAGGCGTGTCATGTTGGCTGTAATGAGTATTTTCAATGGCTAATTTGCGTGCAGCGTGGAGGGATTTCAGCAGCTGCCTGGTTCCTGGCTAAAGGTGAGTGACTCCTGACCGCGGAGGAGGCTGCTGCCGGCTGACTCAGCTGGGGCTACGTCGGGGTGGATCGGTTCTGTGAGCAGTGCGTGCCTCCCCCAGCAGAAGAGGGATTAAAACTTCTCCAATTACCGTGGTTAAAACACCAGCTACGGGGATGCATTCTGCCCAGAAACGGCTGGTGTCTGCGTCCCCTGCCAACAGCTGGACCGATCCGCGCTCACCTGAGCAGCCACTCCACAGCAGCGATGGAGACAGATGAAAAATGTATGTCCGTAAAACTGCAGTGAGGCTGGACAGGGCAGTTAAACACCCCCGAGCCACCAACAGTCGCTGTCGCTGGCAACAGATGAGGGATGTCCAAGAACGACCGCGGGGCATCCTGACCGCCAACGCCTGGCAAGGGCCCCAGCAGCAGAGGCGGGTGGGCAGCGTGCCACGCTGCACGACCCAGCGAGGCAAGTGCTCAGGCACTCGGCTGCCGCCGCTGCCTTCACCCCTCCTTGCTGCCCAGTGTTGTGGCACCGAATGCCAGATGCTGACACCCCGCGCTGGGCTCCGGCACCGGTGAGGGCGAAGGCGCGGGCAGGCTGGACTGAGGCCCTTTGCAGAGCTGGGGCTGTGCGGTCGCTGCGCGGGGGCACAGGGTTTTGCTTTGCTGGTTTTGCCTCGACTGCTTCAGGCTCTGCCCACCCGTGTTGCCTCCGGCTTCGCAAAGCCAAAGAGCTTTCCCTGAGAGTTTGACGAACAGTCGTCTCATCCGAAAAGGATGACGAGGCTGGGAGAAAGCCCTGGCTGGGATGTGTGAGCAGCTGATGGCCAGCCTGCCTGCCCCGCACGGCACCGGTGTCCTGAGCAGGATGTGTCCTGACACGCGGCCGCAATTCCCATTCTCCACCACGCCACTCTGCAGTGCTCAGCAAAAAGAGGGGGAGGTTTCAGCCCCACTGACTGACTGCCCAGGAGCAAGATTCCAAGGCCAAGTAAAATCCAATGATTTTGTTTCTCCCTGACCCCTCTGGCTGTGGCGACACATAGCTGTGGCAGCTGCCTGGAAACTCAGCTCCCGTCCCCACCAGTGAGCAGGGAGGAACAGCTCCAGCTGCAGACCACAGGCCTAGGTCACCTTCGGGATGCTGGAAACGCTCCCGGGATGGGTCGGGATCACAGCAAGGAGAGAGCACAAACAGGAGCACCGCTGTGCAGCAGGAAACCCTGAACAACACATGGCTCTGCTGCCTCTGCACCGGTCACGAAGAGCAGAGATACAAAATCGAGATTATGCTGAGCAGCGAGTCTGACGCCAACCCTCAAGGAAGCTCCCGGGCTCAGTAAATGAAAGGATGCAGGGAGTGGTGATATTAGCTGTGGCAGCGGTGGTTAAAGGAGTCAGCTTTCCAGTGACAGAGCCGCTTCCTTGGAGCATACTGGGGGAGAAGTGATCACCCTCCTGCGCGGTGTATTACCAGCGCGGGCGGGAGGCGGAGGCTCGCACAGCCTTCCTTGCACTCGGTTACCAGAGATGTATTTTTCTCCAGGGGTGCAGACATCACTGCCCCTTTTTTCATCTCCCCTTAACGATCCCGGTGGATCACATCCGTCTTTCGTAAATAACTCTCTGGAGGAGGCTGGGACACCTTGCCTTCTGGAGCTTGCCGTGGCTCAGCATGAAGGCACTGGAGGTGACCGCTGCAGCGTGGCTGTGCTGGGGCTGGGAGCAGAGCTGCAGCATCCCGCTGCCATCCAGCACAGGGGCACCAACCTTGCAGGACCGTTCAGAATGTGACAGTGGCTAATGCCACCGCCCTCCGCCACAGACAGCTGCGGGCTGCATCCCATGTGGGGAGGGTCCTGCCTCAGCCTCGGAGCAGGGGTGAGGGGATGCCTTGTGCGCAGGTGCCAGGAGTCCTGGAGAAGGACAGGGAGCACCGCAGGAGCCAGGGCACCTGGGGAGCAGTGAACACTGGCAAAAACACTGGACAGTGCAGCACCTCGCAGCTGCCGTGCCCTGCTCCTGCAAAGCTGCCTGCAGCAGATATCCTGCAGGCCAAGAAACACCTGACGGTGCCAGAATCGGCACACAGAGCACAGCACGGCCAGGTCCCGGCCGACGCCGTTGCCTTCCCAGCACACAGAGTTGCCCCCACACGCACCTGTCTTGCCCCTAGGGGAGCCCCCTCTGCCCAGTGACTGGCTGTTCTGCACCCACTGCCCCACTCCCTGCAGAGAAACGTGGGTGTTATTAATTATGGGAGCCCTTTGCCCCCAGTGCTGTGTGCTCCACAATTCCGGGGCTGCCTCAGGTGTGAGAAAACTGACCTGGAAGAAGCGTCTTCCCTCCATGCTTGGCGGAAGAGCACCCCGGGTCTGGCCAGCCGGCCAGCTCAGCCCCTGGATCCGAGGCAGTCCTGCCACTGGACACCAGTCTGCAGAGCAGGACTGGCTTCCTCTCTGGAAGAAAGGCAGAAGCAAGGAGGAGTTTGACCTGCCCTTGCTCGGCCCTGCAAGGAGCCAGAGGCTGCTGCGCAACTGCTGAAGAGAGAGAAGTCACTATAGAAAAATTTCCTTAAAAGGGGCTGCGCTGAGGGGGCACGGAGCTCTTAAACCATCTTCACAGATGCTTCTGCAATCAGAGCTCTCAATAATCCTCCTCTTTTCGTGGTTAAGGGTCTGGTTCTGGCTGGCAGTTTGTTGCTTTGAGTAACTCTGTTCCTCCACGGTATCATGAATCCTTCTGCATGGCCCAGGCTCATCACACTCAACGGTAGGCACTTGTTACCTCCCTTGTCAGGAGCCCTCCCTCGTCAGTGGACAGCCCTGAGGACAACCCAGCCACAGGATCCCTGGAGTCCCAAGATAAGGGAGCTGCTTATTTGGGTGCCAGACGTTGGACACAGGATGCAGAGCCCATCTCTGAGCTGGCCAGAACACGAGAGCGCTTCTTTGCAAGGAGCCGGGCTGAAAACCTGCGGTGCCAACACACAGCAACCACCAGCAGCCCTCTGCAAACGTCAGCTGGCCAACGCGCCCAGACCTGCTGGAGCACACACTGTGACTGTGCTGCTGACACGTTGCGGGGACAGTTAACGATGGTGCTTGCAGAAAGGCCTCCTCAAAGCTGGCAGCTATGGAGGCACTCGCCACAACCGTGAAAAAAAATGCTGCATGCATTGGCTCCCGCCGCCGTGTTCACCCCTCCTTGCTGCCCAGTGTTGTGGCACCGAATGCCAGATGCTGACACCCCGCGCTGGCTCCAGCACCGGTGAGGGTGAAGGCGCAGGCAGGCTGGACTGAGGCCCTGGCAGCACACCTTGAGCATCCGAAAAATCCTCCGGCCTCAAAACCCTCCTGTGGCAGCATCCCACTACCTGCTGTGGTCAAAGGTCACCAGATGCTTATTCCGTAACATCCAGTGAATAATCAAGGGAGCAGGAAGTGAGTGGAGGCTCAGGAATGGCGCGGGATATGGAAACGCCTCAAGACCTCAGGGATCAATGAGCCTGTTTTGGAGCGAGGGCTGCAAGAAGCTGTTTAAATGACTGATGCTTTATGGAGAAGTTTAAATTCTGCTTGTGCTCTCTGCTGACCTACACCAGAGTTCCGCACACGTCCCCCTCTCTCTGTGCTGACCAGCTGCTGTGTGCCATGTCCATCCCTCCGCCATGTCCACAGCACCCGCCCCTCCTTCGCATGCCAGCCCCACTGCCCGGTGCCGCAGCTTTGGCAGCTGCGCCTGGACCAGGCTTCCCGGCCCCAGGGAGGTTCGGGATTGTTTGCCATTTGCACCTTGATTTCCCCCAGTCCCTTGACATCAAGAAAACCACCAGCAATTGATTTATCTGTGGTCTGGCTAGAGTGTCATTTATTTGCCTCAGTTTGGTATTAAAACTGAAGGAGGTTTTTTTGCTGCAGCCAGTAACTGAACATTGCCCAATACACGCCATTACCAACACGAGAACGGGTCGTGGCAACAACGCCCGTGGGCAGTGCCCAGCTGTTCTGCAGCTGGGAAGGAGCACGTGGCCAGGACCCGTGCTCATGAGTGATCGGCTGGTCAGCGATGAGCCTGACGTGGCTTCGAGAGAACGCCACCGAAGACGCACTTTTTAAAAAACATTACAGGACTCTGTTGGCCGAGAAAGGACGATCATGGGGTCACACCATCAGACCTCTCTTGACACCGGGTGTGCAGTTTGCCTCTTGTTCTTTCTGTCGTTGGTGTGCAGGACAAAGGAAGGATGATGCCCTCTCCCACAGGGGTACTGCTTCCAGGGCTACACCGAGGAGCCTGTGCCCGGCTGCAGTGACCCGGGGCCCTGGTGCCCACAGCCCACAGCCCACAGCCAGCCTGGAGCACGCACCCAGCACAACCTGACTCCCTCCTCTTGAAGAGATGGGGAAAGCCAACGGCATTTCTTTTCATCACTTCCTTCAAATTCAAACAGAAAAGCTGACCCTTCTCTTGCAGAAGCTTTTTCTGGTGATCATTTCAATGAAAAATGGGAAGAAGCCAGAGAAGCAGCATCTTGCCCGTGGGAGCAGCCGGTTCCGCTGCCAGCTTATGGTGGGGAATGTGCCACAGGGCAGCCAGCCTGGAACCTCTGGGAAGGCGCCGATGGGACCATGTTGACAGTGCGACATGAGGAACGAAACAAGACAAAATAAGCAAATAAGACTCAGGGTAGACGACAAGGAAATAATTTATTTCCAGGTCCTAGAAAGACCTTGAAAAAAATAACAAGGGTGAGGAAATCAACCTCCTAAATTCATTTGAGTAGAGAAAGAAAACCAAAGTGACTCCATCAGACGCTGTGGCAGCCGCCAGCTCCTCTGCCAGCTGTGGGGGGCAGGAGCGAGGGCAGTGCCGCGCGGGCTGGCCGGCTCGCTCGGCCCCGCGCTCCTCCCGTATTTACACGTGGGATAGAAATTAAAACGCAAGCATGCGTGCATGCGCGCTGGGGAGGACTGGCTGGTCGGGCAGGGGGAATAACCTGGAGGGAGGGTTGCTAAACACGTACCCTGTCAGGCCCCATCGCCTACGGACGGAGCCCTGCTATTGCACAACACTTTTGCTAGAGGAAGGGCCAGTTCCGGAGGGGCTGGGGCACAGCTCTTCAGCCCGGAGGGAAAACACAAACACATTCCTGAGGAAAGAGAGGGCTTTCTCCATTCTCCTGCTCCGGGCTGTGGGGCACCACCTGCCTGATGCGGTGTGGCCAGAGCCAGCACTCAAGGGCCAGCGCTCAGCAGCCCCTTGGCCCTGCTGTCTCCCCAGCATCATCACAGTGAACCAGCAGCACACCGGGTACGGGTGCCAGCAGCGGGCGCCTGCCGCCTCCTTGGGGGGCACTGGAGAGACCCTGAGAAGCGAGCAGCTCCTGGTCCCAGCGTGAAAACCAAGCTGCAGCTCCTGTGCGGGTGGACGTGGCGGCAGCGGGCAGGAGCAGCCGAGGGCAGGAGCAGCCGAGGGCAGGGGCCGGGGCAGACACGTCCTGCCCCTCTCCACTGTCAGGTCTTGCGCTGCAGCCGAAGGGCCAAGACCAGCAGCCGGGAAGCAAAACGCAGTAAAAGATGAACACGTGTGTGCATTTAGTTAAACCTTCCGCAAGGAGAGAACACACTGGCTGTGGCTAACTAAACTGAAAGGACAGACCCAATGACAAGGCCAGGATGTGTCAGGCCTCGGGAGACCTTATCAGTTACCTATCAGTGACAGAACCGGGGTTTTTGCCAACCTGAACAGACAAGGAGCTGCACTCCAGCACAGCCTGAGAACTGCCTGAGGGCGCTGCTCAGCTGCTCGATCTACCCCCCGGGGAAGTCAGCAGCTGGAAAGCGCTGGGCACTGGGCACCTTCCTCCAGCATCCCCTGCAGCCCCAGGAGCAGTGGCACATCCTGCTGACCTGCCCCCCAGAACCAGAGGTTTCGTGCAAAGGCAGCACCACTGCGGGGAGCTCATGCGGGTTTCTTAGAGGGCACTGTGCCGGGGTGGGGACAGTTGGATCTGGCCTTATGCACAAGTCCTGGGGATGGCTTTTCCATTGCCAATGGTGATGCTTTAGTGTCAGCTGGCTGTAAGCAGGAATTATCCCTCCAAACCAGGGGGCTGGGATTCTCTTGCATCCTACAGCACGGTCCTCTAGCCGGGACCCAGCTCTCCCCCACCACTGAGGACCAGGGTGCACTGATCTCCTGCCTCTGCCTGCGCAGCCCTTGCCGTTTGGTAGAAAGCCAGTGCTCGGCTGAGCCCTGCAGACCTGGGACGAGGGGCTGCCAGAGCCCACCCGGGGAGTGCTGCTGGCCAGTACCATGGCTCAGGCCGCAGCACCGTGCCTGGGCAGTGGGCAGGACATCCTCATCTGTCACCCGGGTCTGGGGCACATCAGAACCTCGCAGAAAACGCCCACGGTGTGGGGAGGGACAGAGCTCCTGCACATCACCAGCATCTTTGATAACCACAGGGAAGGTCTAAGAACCAGGCAGCTAAGCGGTTACAGCTTAGGGGAGAAGCGTGTTTTGAAGTGAACTCTAGTGCTTGGGGCCACATCCAGCACACACGTCCCCAGCACTGCACGTTTCCCCCGACCCCGCGCTATCAGCTGGGCACTGCCGAGGAGCCCAGGAGCAGGGAGAAGGACTCCAAAAGAACAGCGACTTACAGGGGAAAAAGCTGAACAGAAGTTAAAAGCTTCTTTCCCCCTGCAAGGAAAGCTCTTAAAGAAATCAAAGCACTTCAAACGCTCTGACTCAAGTGACAAAAACAATTTAGACAACAAAAGGCTCCCGGTTTGCTCTTCCTCTCCTGAACTGGGCTCACTGAACAGATCTATTTAAATGATAATTTGTGGGGGAGAAACCCGCTCCAATCTCTCTTGAATTAGATTTTCTCTTTCTTAAATTAATGTGTAGTGCTTTAATGGAGACTAGTATTAAGGAGATGATGATGGCAGCAGTGGCTTCCCGAGCGCTCCAGCCTCACCGTGTGGGTGCAGGGGTGCCTCGGACAGGAGGCAGTGGCTGAGGACCACATCACCCAGTGCATCACCCGGTGCTCCCCATCGTGCAGCACAGCCCCTCGCTGGCACCTGCAGAGCCCGGCCAGAGGCACACGCTGTCCCCTCACGGCACCGAGCCCTGGTCCAGGAGGTGCCGGGAGCCTCAGGAGGGTGGCGGGGCGGCTACGACTCCTCGCTGTCCTCCTCGCCCCTGCGCCCAGCATACAGCGCCGCCAGCTGCCGGAAACGTGGCCCCCAGCCCCCCAGGTAGGAGAAGTCCTGCTCTGAGCTGCTGGACCAGGTGTTGATGGAGCTCAGGGAGGGCACGGGTGAGTCTGAGCCCTCGAAGGCGTAGGTCTGGAACGAGTCATAGGGCGGCACAGAGAGGTCCTCGTCCGCCTGCTCCACCTTCCTGCAGATATAGTCTCTGAACACGGAGAAGTCCAGGTCTGGGCTCTGCACCCACTGCGGGAGGGCATGGAGCTCGGAGGCCGGGTTTCCGCTCGCCACCCCCTCTCCCGGGCCCCCACCTCCATCGCCGCCTTTGATCTCACTGAAGTCGTAGAGACTGCGCAGGGCTGACATGTCATAGGCCTCTGTGTCCTGCTCACCACCCCCTTCATCATTGTATTTGATGACATTGTCCCTCATGTCCTCGTCATCCTCGGCTGTCAGGTGGCTTTTATGGTGCCGCTTCAGCGTGAGGATCAGCAGGACCAGCACTGGGAAAGGAAGAGACGGTCAGATGGGCGCAGGGGCTTGCATGAGCTGCTCTCCCACGGGGGTGAGGACGGCCTGTGCTCAGTGGCAGGGTGCTGAGGCACGGCACGCTCCGGCACCAGGAGCCCCGCAGCCGAGACCGCCGGCATGCCAGCGGTTCCTATCCCCCAGGCTCCTCCAGTAGCAGCTGTGCTGTGTCGCTGGCTTGGAGGGGTTTGCCTGGGCTCCAGTGCAGACCAGGAGCTTCCTTTCCCATGCAGCGCGACCGCTGAGACAGGAGGGACAGATGGATGAACGCAGGGCTGGACAGACAAACGGATGGATTCTGCAGAGGATGAGTAGGAAAAGGGCGGGCATGAATCACAGCAGCAGCCAAATGTTGGGAGGGTGAATGGCACCGAGTGGTGAGCAGATGGCAGCGAGCCGGAGCAGCGAGCTGCAGCTGTGTCCTGGATCATCATCCATTCAGCCCATCGCCTTCAGAGCACCGATGTGCACTTTACTCATTTGGGCAATTAGGCAGAAATTTGTTTGCGCTGCGTTGGAAAATGAAACCAGTGTAAAGTGCACCCTGTGGGAAAGGGCTTTCTAAACGGAGACACGGCAGGCGACGGGGAGCAGAGATGTGCCAAGGAGAGGAGACTTCACTGAACACCACGCAGGAGCCAGCTACTGAGCCAGCACCGCTGCTGGAGGACTTTCAGCAGCAGCATCCATCCACTGCCCTACCTGAGGGCACAGCAACACCCCTCTCAGAGCCCCTGCCCCTTCACGCTGCGCCGTGGTGGCCCAGCACAAGGTTGTGCCAGTGTGTCAGTGGCAGCCAGCATCATTCCCAGGGTGCGGGTCCCAACCTGGGTGACACTCTGGTTTGCGTGTATGCCAGCTCCACGTCCTGCCCACGCTCTAACGCCGGCTCTCCTGGCACTCCCAGCACACCCCACACCTGCCGCCCTGGGCCACCACGCTGGGATGCACACAGGCCCTATCTGCTGCGGGCACAGCAGAGCAGCTGGTGAGCAGCTCTCGGCTCCTGTCCACGGAGGTGAGGAGCAAGCCAGCAGCTCTCCAGTCCCCGGCAGGCAGCAGCACACCTGCCTGTGCCCAGAGACCCTGCCCTGGTTGCCCGGTGGAGCCCAGTGTGTGGGAGCTGGGGCAAGCACGGGGGCTTCCCCAGTGGTCTCCCATGGGCAGGGGCCGGGCTCCTGCCCCCACACAGCAGTTACCAGCAAGGAGACAGTGGCAGAGGAGCCTCCACTGCGCCCACAGCGACCGCCTCCGCTCAAGTGGGTGATGCTGGATGGAAAGGAGATAGGACAGGACAGGAGGAGGCTGGGGGACAGGTAGACACTCACCAACCAGAATGAGGATGCACACCAGTAGCGCGATGAGGGCGCCAGGGCTCAGCGTGGCTGACACCACGTAGGCTGTGCTGTTGCAGGACTGGATGGCGCCGTTGCTGTCACAGCCGCAGATGTGGATGGTCAGAGTCCCTGTGCTGCTGAGGGCCGGGGGGCCACTGTCCACCACCAAAATGGGGAGCAAGTACACGTCCTGCTCCTGGCGATTGAAGCCCATTCTCTGCGTGTGCACAGCAGCCGTGTTGTCTGCAGGGAACAAGCGAAACCACAGCAAAGTCACTCCCACAGCAGAGCCAGCAGGACTCGCTGCAAGCTCCTCCATGCTCAAGATGAACAGCAGTTGTTTGTGAGCCAACACCAGCAACACCCTCCATCCTCCATCACAGGGGAGCAGGGAGCCAGCTCGTGGCTGCCCCGCATTGCAGCCCCTCAGCAGCCCAAGTGCCCAGAGGGGGCCAGCTCCGGCTCAGCACATGCCCCTTCGCCAGGCACCTCAGGGCCAGCCCGGCGTCTCACCCGCCAGCACGCCCAGGGCACAGCAATCCCAGAGCAGGAGCAACAGCACGTGGGTGTCTGAGCCGTGCTGGCCAACTCCACAGCTGGGGCAGAGTGGGAAAAAACCTTCCAGAAGACCCTCAGAGAGTAGCACAGAGCAGGAATCAGGATAAAAATCAGTTGCTGACATGAGAGCAGAGTGGTGACAGTTTGTAGGCAGGACTGAACCTGCAAGAGCAGTTATGGCTTCCAAACCCGAGAGCTGTGGGGGAAGCCAAGCACCTCAAGGATCCTTCTTGTAACTTCTGGAGGAGCAGGCAGAGCTCCTGCCCAGCCCCCCAGCCGCCCTCTGCCCCATCAGCTCAAACCAAACCCTGCTGCTTCAGGGGCTCAGCTGGCACAGCACAGCCCATTACGATCCCATTTCCACCGGCACTCCATGGCACTCTCCGGGCCCTGGTGCCAGAGATGAACCCAAGCAGCAGCTGTGCCCAGACAACCCAGAGCAGGGAAGGTAGGGACAGGGACTGAAAATCAGCTCAGCTCCCTGCTCGTGTCTGCCAGCCAGCAGCAGAGCGGGCAGGAAGGGGTTGAATCGTAGCTGAACAATTGCAGCCAGATGTCAGAAGTCGCTGCTGACTGTCTGCAGTCTTTATCTAATAAAACAGAGATTGGCCCACTCACAGCAAGGTGCTGCTGTCTACAGACTCTCTCCTCATTGCTCCTGATTTATGCTGGTCTGGGCCCTTTCTGTATCAATCAGCTCTTCGATCGGGAAAAACATCTATTCTAATTCTAGCTCTTGGGCTGCCTGCCACCACGGAAATTGCCGTATGGATTGGGTGCTGCACAGGAGCACGCGGGGCACGGCGGGGACAGGAGGCAAGCCCGGAGCAGAGCGGAGCAGAGGGGCAGGCACGCGCCAAGCTGCAGGACAGGGACGATCCAGCGGCCAGCGGGGCAGACCCTGGAGAAGCGGCACAGCAGCCGGAGCGGAGCAGAGCACAGAGCCCATCCACCCCCCGGCTGCTCAGGGCTGGGGGCAATTGGTTTGGGCAGAGTCTGCCAGAACCCCAGTGCCGAGCCCTCAGCCAGCTCTGCCAGCAGAGGCACAGATGACCTGTCCGCAGCTCTGCTGCAACCAACCCCAGCAAAGGGCAAGCGAGGGCAAGGCTGGCCTCTGCTTCAGGGCAGTTGCTGGTCAGAGCAGAGCTCTTGCTGGGGAGAGCTGGGATTCAGCGTAACGGAGACAGGGAGAACCTCATCTCTTCCAGTTCACCTGCGAGCACAGGTCTGCCTTGAAGAGCTCAACGCGGGAAAGGCACCAGCACCAGAGAGCAGACAACACCAGCCGACATTTGGAGGCTGCACTGAATGCCACAAGGGCGATATTCCGATCTTACTCATGCACACACAACTGTGCTGCTGGTCACTAGAAAATACTCTTCCTCTGGATATAGCATCTTTTTAAGGGAAAAGGGAATTTTCCAGGTAACCTCACTCATCCCTGCTTGCAGCAGCAGTCAGGCAACATCCTCAGGAGCACAGAGCAGCAGACAGCAATAAGGGGAACACTTGTACGAGTCGATCTGGATACAGCTCTCCTCAGAAGGGAGATACTGCCTGCGATGTCAGCACCGTGTCTGCAAGGCTGCAGCACCCAGCACCAACCCGTGCTCCCAGCCGGAGGTGATCCGAGCGCTGCAGCAAAGCCAGCCGTGGAGGGGATTCTCCAGGCAGCCTGCACGACCCCTCTGCACCACGCGCATTTCCTGGCTTCTCCCTGAGTGAGGCCGGGAACACCGACCCCCTGCAGCCACCTGGTGCTGCAGGACATCTGCTGCCACGGCAAGACTCCTGCAGCAGCACTCCTGTGGCACCAGCACAGCAGCAGCTCGGCAGAGCTGTCAGGAGGAGCAGGGGAGCGCCGGTGAGGCTGAGGCAAGTCAGAGTCTGTGGAGAAGCTGCCTGTTGCCTACCAAGGATGAGCTAGGAAAAACCATTATTGTTATGCTAATCGTTTGCACAAAGGTAACAAAATCTATTTTGTTTGTGCTGCTTCCTCAGCTTGCTGCAGCATAGCAGGGAGATATAAATAACCTTAACGGCACCATCTCAGCAAGAGCCCGGCACTAACTCCCGGCTAGCCCAGCTAACCGTAAGCCTCGGCATCTGGATCCAGCGGAGATGAAGCCGCAGGACAAATGGACTTGCTGCGAGCGAGCAAGGCTCTGGCCCTCAGCCCGGGAAGCTTCACCGGCACCACCACACCAGGCCAGTGCCCAGCCTGAGCCCATGGCCGGATCCTGGCTCGGCAGATCCCCGTGACACAGCCCTGTACCCCAGTACCTCCAGGGGCTGCTCAGTCCTCCTCTGGCCCAGGTCTGATGAAATGCCGGGCTTGGGAGCTCTCCCAGCTGCCCAGGTGAGCATCCCCTGAGCGCTGCGTGAAGGCAGGCATAGCACCAGCTCCACGCTGCTCTGAAAGGCAGCAGAAGGCTGGCGAGTCCCCTTCTGCTCACAGCCAGCCCCGGCTCCTCTTAGGGACCTGCCACAGGGCGCCCTGTATGTTTAGAAACAGTCACTAGAAATCAAGGGGAAATACATGTGCAAGTTGCGGAGAGGCAGGCTCTAACCTCAGCCAGCGCCCTCACCTCCAAGTATGGGACAGAGAAATGTCTTCAGTGCTGAACCCGCAGAGCCGAAATAAAGCAGCCAGCACTTAAACACATCAGCAGCATGACAGACAGCTCTGCTCCGAGAAACCTCAGCTCAGGAAGGGGCTGAGGTCTTGCGCTGTAGCCCAAAACTCAGTGCTAGGGAGAGAGAGAAATCACAACTACAAAACACTATTTCAAACATCATGAAACTACATTTTCTCTCCTGAACAGGGTGACACGAGCACTTCCTACAGGAGGGAGAGCCACAGGAATTTCACATCTACACCTATGACACTGCTCACCAAGGCTGGACAGACAGACCCCAGCCCATGGCACCCCAGGCACCCGCAAACCCACCTCTGCGGGGTGTTTACACCCCTGTTCCTTGCAAACTTCCTCTTTCAACCTTCCAAACTGCTCCAGAGAAAGCAGGGCTGCTGCCATGCAGTGTGGTACATCTGACCACAGAAGTGAAGAAAATTTTGCCCAGATCTGGGAAAATGTATCCTGGAAAATGCACCCAAAGCAGCCTCCTACAAAACAGAGCCATTCCTCTTGGTGCGGTGTTTTGTTCACACGTGGCTGAGCAGGGCAGTTGCTCCGGTATGTGTGTCAGGTAGATCTGCAGTGGCACAGCCTGAGTCACCGTGAAGAAGAGCCAGGCAGGCCTGGCCCGGCAGCCTCCCGTGCCCCCTCCTCCGCGGCAGCCTCCTGCCCGCTGCGTTTCGGGGCTCACGAGGGTGAGGAGCGGCGTTCCCCAGGAGGTGGCACTGAAATCTGAACAGATGTCACTCCACAGCTTTCCTGCACAGATGAGTTTGGATCTCCCTGCTTATGTTTTCCCGCCTGGTCCTCGCGAGGTGGCACTTTGTGCTACAGTCACTCCACTCTGAAGGTTGTGCTATGTGTTCTCTGCAGCCTCAGGCCAAACCATTTACTATCATCGCCCTCTTGCTACACATACTGACATCTCCTCCCCGGGTTTGCTGTGCCACCCTCTCCCTGACCACACAGTGATGTTATCCCATCGTGTGGCATCATATCACCTTGTGCCATGGACAGGAGAGGGCACCCTGCTGGCTTGAGGAGCAAGTCACCAGGCAAGGCAGAAACCAGCGTGAGTCAGGTGTGCAGGGACCATCAGTACTGCTGCAAGAGGAGAGCTCAGGAAGACAGTATTCTCTGGTGGTAGTGTAACATCACTAGGAATAATAAAATAATGAAGTCTCTCAAACTCCCTCTCCAAAGAGGCTCTTGGCAGCTTCAGAGACAGAACTAATAAATCCTTCTCATAACTCAATCTCAGACAGCACTGGGAGAGCAGAAGGGAGCAAGCTACCTCCAGTCTGGATTCTGACATCCCCTCCCTCTCCCACACTCCCGGGGCCCCCTGCGCATCTGCCTTCCCCTTCTCCAGCAGCTGTTCTGCAGCAACAGTACCTGGGCACGCCAGCTTCAGGGAGCTGCACGTGGCTCCTGGCCAGGCCCGCGGCTGGAGCTGCCCAGGAGGAGCAGACCCCCCTCCAGGCCCAGGAAGGTGCCGCTGGTAGGAGGAGAATCTGATTTCTCCCTTTTCCTCTTCCTTCTCCCAAGTCCTCTGGGTGCCAGGCCACAGCACCCCTGCTGCTCGTTACCCTTTTGCTCAGCTCCCGTGGAGATCCGATGCTCTTTTTCACTCCCACATCAGATCAGCATCTGTGCTGCCTGTGCTGAGAACGGCATCCCTGCGGGGCTGGAGGAGGCTTCCTCTGTCCTGAGGCAATCCTCGAATCTTAACATTTTGCTTTTGATTGTTAGGATTTTCAGATCTTCCGTCACCCATTACATGCTTTTAATGAGACCTGCGGAGAGTTCAGACAGGGGCTTGCCTAGCCCTTGAGCTCTGGAGTCGCTCCACGTTATCAAGCACCCCTTCCAGGTTGCTGGGCTTGGATGCTTCCTACCAGCTCTTCCAACACAATCAGCATCTCTTGGGAGGCGAGTTAGGAGGCAGAGGACAGTGAATTGGATCAGCACCAACTGGACCTGGTGAGGTCAGCTTTTCCACTTCTCTCTCTTCCTTTAGGCACTTCATTTGCTGGGCATCTTCCTTCTGGATCATGGCTGTGGTTACCACACATGATGTTTATTCCTTGTTTGATGAATTAGGAAGTGCTTGAGCACTCCCTTGGACAGAGCGAAAGCAAAGAGAGGGAGATACCAGCAGGAAACGGCACCATTTCTAAAAGCCCATCTCCTGCAAACCAGCTGTTATTCAGCTCCTGCAGGGTCACCTTTCACTCCTGTTCTCTGACCTGGAGCATCAGATCCAAGGCAGCGCTGCGTGCGGCTGGGAGCTGACGAGCAGGGCTGCAGGCGTTACTGCAGGCACTGTGCAAGGGCCATCCTCACTCCCTGCAGTTTGGCTGCAGTGGGTCCTGACCCCGCAGGGTTTGGGCAAGCGGCAGTGTCGTGACTGCATCGTGGACGCATCAGGCTGCAGCAGACCTGCCCTGTCGCTGCTGCCATACGCCCGCTTACTACAGGTACTCCACAAGCTCTTCATCTGATGGACAGGCTGCCCCACTCGTCACCCTGGGCTTTCCCCAAAACCCTTGCAGGCTTCCTCCATGCTGCCCATGAGGAGTCCCAGAAGATCCCAGGCAGCAGTCAGCATCCTCTCCTGCCCGCCTGCGCTACCCCACCCGGCTCTGCTCTCCGCTGTGCAATGGGGCTCAACATCTAACTGGCTCTCGCTCTTCCTGCTTCCCCAGCCTGGTGTGGGGTCAGCTTTCCAGCCAGGCGCCTGCCTGAGCAGCCCCCCGAGGGAGCCCCTCCTCGCTGCAGCCAGCTCAGACCTCAGACGCCTCTCCGGCAGCTCGCGGTACCTGGTGCTGGCTGTGGCCACTCAGGCTCTCCACCTGCCTGCCCTGCCGTGGCTGGTGCTCCTGCCCTGCCTGAGGGGCTGTAACTGGCGTATTCCCAAGGGGATGCTGGTCCCCGCTGTGCTGAGGACAAGTCACCCTGCCGAGGTGGCTTTCTGCTGCCTTGCAGGAGCTGAGGGAAGTAGGTGCAAAGTAAGAGAGAGAAGGATTTAAGCAAGAGCTTAGCGAATCCATCTGTGCTGACATCCATCAGTGTCACTCCTTGGCTGCAAAAGCAATATTTATAAATCACGTTTCAAAACTGGCTACAAATTTGTACAAAGAAACAGATGGGCTGGTGGTAGCAGTTTGTCACCACTGGTATTTATACGGAGGAGTAGAGACAAGTGCAAGAGGGGTGGAACACGCGAGAGGGAGGCAAGCGGGGGGACAAAGGAGGATGCAGCAAGGGAACCCACGAGAGCAGGGGCGGAGGTGAGCACACCCAGGGCGCTGGAGAAAGGTAGGGAAAAACCAAAAGAAGGGAGATGGCACTAAAACACACGTTAGAAACGAGGGGTGCCTCCACCTGCACAGCACGCCGTCTCCTCTTGCTGTGGAAGACAGCAACGCTCGGCAATTGGGAGGGTCTCCAAACGCCCCCGGAATAACCCTGCAGCAACAGATTTGTTTTCCCGAGAGCAGAAGGCGGGAGGTGATGCCAGCTTTTACTCATTTTATGCAGTGTTGCACCACACGCAAAGTTTGCGGGATCGTTTAGCACAAAGAACCACTCTGTGCAACGAGAGCCTTGTCCTACTCAAGAGAGCAGCAGTCGGGAGGAGGTGGCGGCACACGAGACCCTGCCCCGCACCCTCCAGCACTGCCAGCTCTCGGGTCGCTGCTGGCGAGCCCCAGCTGCACAAACGGGGGTGATCCCCACCCAGTGCTGGGCGGCGAACAGCCCCCGCCGAGCCCCAGCCACCATCGGCCAGGACCCTCCCGGCAGACGGGCAGGGATGGCTCTGGAGATGTCCTGGATCAGAGCAGGGAGTGTGGCCCCGTGGAGCTTCTTGGGGGGCCTGGGGAGGGAGGGACCCCTGGGTGTAACTTGTCGTGCTCAAGCACATTTTCATTAGATCCTTCAGAGAAAGTGAGGGAAGTTAATCACTGGGCGTGGGGCAAAATCTTGCAGAGGATTAAAGCTTGCTTACACGCTAAGAAGCAAAGGTCTTGTCAACAGCTGCCCCAGGAGTGCAGGGGGAGGGACTCGGGTCAGGGACAGCTGCACTTTTTTTAGGACACAGAGCAATATCAGTCCTTCTACGATTATGTCTGAAGCTTTTTGCTGCAAGTTCCATTTTGACTATCCCTAATAAAGCTGAGCCAAAGTGAGCAAGCAGGATCTTACATCAGCAGAAGGCTCCTCTGATAAGCCCAGAACAAACTAAATCAGACTTTTGACAGCTGAAGCTGCAAAAACAGAGAAAAAAATGTTCTAAAAAACAAAACCAAAGAAGTATGTCAATGTGGTCTGCTGGCTTCCATCTGGGCTTGCCTCTTCCACAAGTAAGTGCACATCTTGCTGGAGAAGATCTCAGTATCTGCAGTGGTCTCTGTGGTACTTACTGCTCCAGTCAGCACTTAAATTCACCCAAAATGCCAGTCAAAACCAGGAAGCAGGCAGATAACTGCCTTTCTGAATTGCTATCCTCCACAGAAATGCAGCCTGACCTTGCAGTCCGCAAACAGCAGCCAGGGCTCAGCCAGCAACGCCTGCCTCATTCCCCATCAGCTACAGCAGTGGGTGGGGATCGAGTCACCGGGAGCCACCCAGCCCAGAGGGACAAAGGTTTGTCAGGGGCGCAGGGGCTGCCCACCCGCAGAGCGGCCCCGGGATGACCCACGTTCCGAGATTTACCTTAGAGAGGGATAAATCATAATGCTCAAACCAGAAGCGTGTTCATCTGTAAATCCACATCATCTCCTGCCTGCAGGCAGATTCTGCATCAAGAATGGAACGGAGAGCCCTGAAAACACTGCAGGCTAACCAGAGAGACAAGAGAGCTTTGGCCTCGTCTGCAGCAGAGAAGAAAGCTGGCAGAGCCTCCTTGAGGAAACCCAGCTGCTGGGCTGACCCACACTTCCAGCTTGGCAAGGAGCC
The DNA here is from genome assembly GCA_027563805.1 of Buceros bicornis. Taxonomy (NCBI): domain Eukaryota; kingdom Metazoa; phylum Chordata; class Aves; order Bucerotiformes; family Bucerotidae; genus Buceros; species Buceros bicornis. Next base: position 246,816 of record JAODLK010000029.1, on the reverse strand, counting down.
CTGTGAAGCGCCCAAAGCATCCCGAGCTTCACCCGGCACAGACGGGCCACAAGCCCGCAGCCCTGTCCCCCTCCCCAGGGCCAGCGGTGCCACTCCGCCCGGAGGCTGCGGACTGGGAAGGACGCAGCTGGGCTTACCCTTAATATCCAGCAGAGAAAAATGGTGATTGTTGGTGGCTTCAGGTGCCAGTGTGAAGTAGAAACGATGGCCGCTCTGAGGCTCATCACGGTCCACAACACTTATTGTCTGGATCAGCTGTGGGGAGAACAGAGATGAGAATCAGTGCTGCCTCCGCAGACCCTTCCATGGGTGCCACCCGCCGGGTCTGCCCAGCAGAGCATCACTAGCTTCTGCCACTGTGAGGAATGAGCCTTTGCCCCTGTCGATGAGATGATTAGCTGTAGGATACCAGCAAAGTGGTTCCCAGTGTGACAGCAGCTGCACGGGAAGATGTTCAGGCAGAAGGGGAAGGACGGGCAGGCTGGTGCTGGTCCAGAGCATTGCTCACAGCACGAGACTGCTGCGGGCACTGATGGAGACCCAGGAAAAGGGCTGGGGGACACCCGCTACCTGGCCTGGCTTGGCATCCTCACACACAGCAGCTTCATAGGGGGTGGCGAGCTCGGGCGGATTGTCATTCACATCCAGGATACGGATACGGAGAGAGGCTCTCGACACCTGTGAGTGATTATCTGAAACAAAAAAAGCAGCAGAGCTTCAGCAGGAAGTGCCATCTGCTGCTAGCAGGGAGCAAACCCTCCTTGCCTCTGTCTGTCCAGAGGCCGTGGCAGCCTCGCCTCACCCGTGTTCCAGTAAAGAAAGAAACCCATCCACTGGGCTGCGTACCAAGGACTTACAAACTGCTGCTGTTGGCCCAAACTACCCCTGGAAAAGCTGAGCGAGTCCCCACGATAAAGGTCAGTCACTGCTGATGAGTGTCTGTGCTGCAGCCAAGCAGCACCAAGAGAGGACGAGTCCTGACGTGACGCAGCTGGGGTGGGCTAAGAGCACAGGGCGGTGGCAGAATCTGCCTCATGCACCTCCACCGCACCCCAGCGATCCAGGACTGAGCGATCCCTGTCAAGGCGTGATGGGGCTGGACACTGGTACCAGTTTGTGCATTGCCATCTGCACCTTGAACTTGAACCATCTGCCAGCTGGCACAAGGGGAGCGTGCGGTAAGATCTAGGGCAGCCCCTTCACCCCTGCGCTCACAGCCCGGGGTCCTGGGGGGCTCGCAGCCCGCTCCCCTCCCCAGGGGAGCTGCTGGCTGGGCCAGGGCTGCACCCGCTGGCGCTGCTCTGGGCTCGCTCCGCATGGGATGGGGATTACACTCACAGCTCCATTCGCTGCAGTGCCTCTACCCTGCGCACGCACCGCAAAGGTACATTGAGCCCTCGCTGTATAATTATAAATCATTCTGGAGGCACTAATGTTTTCTGAAGCACCTCATGTGCTTCCAGAAATGAGAACTCCCTCATACTCCATCTCCTTTGTTTCACCCAGAGGTTGCAACTGTGACAGACCCGATGCCTCTCTCCGCGCTCGGGCAGGAGCTCTGCTGCCTGTTTGTCTATGAAATTAATGCTGGCCCCCGCAGATCAGCCGGGGGAGGACCCAGGGCAGAGGAGATTTAGCGCTGCTCCATAATTAGCGGGGAACCTAAGCCCCCTCCCCAGAGCTGCCTTCACCCCGTTCTCGCGTTATCACTCCCTCTCACCCAGACCAGCTGCTCTGGTGATTAGATGGTTGTTTGTGGGGGAGGGAGGCAGAAGTCGTGACTAAAAGCCTGGAACTATGTGTTATTTTAAAAGGCATTTTGGTGCAGTGAAATAAACTGCAATGGCTTTTGGGGAGAGGAAGGGGAAGGCAACAGGGTGGGCAGGGAGCCTGGGGGAGGCAGAGGGGTGCACCTGGTGCTCACCGGGGCCACAAATGAGCAGGAGGAAAAAGGTTCAAATCCTGCAAGAAGGAAGACAACAGCATCTCACCACCCCTTCCTCAGCCCGCAGGAAGGTGGATAACCATCGCTGCTGCTCAGCTCTGAAGCAAGCTGGCATTGCTCTGGAGGCACTGCTGAGACAAAGATGAGGAAAGGCAGAAAGAGAAGGGATGAAGAAGAGCCTGGGATGAGGAAGAGCCTGGGACCCTGTCTCTTTGCCTTCCTAAATGCAACGCAGAGGAGCATTTCCTCCCCCGATGCTCCACAGTGCCAGAGCCAGCTGTGAGCAGCAGCCAATCCCAGTGCTGCCGAACTCTCCCCAGGACCTCTCTGCATGGCACATGCCACAGAGGCTCTGGGGCCAGGTCGGGACACTCGAGTGAGCCCCAGCATGGCACCTTGCCTTCGGGACGACCTCTCACAGCCTCATCAGGAGGGTCATGATCAGCAGATTTCGAGCTGGGCTGTCCCACAGGTCTGTCCTCTTCCACAGCATCGTCGAGCAGCTGCCAGGAGTGTCATGCTGTGCACACGAGTGAGGTCATCCATGAGCTACAGCACAGTGCCGAGGACCCGCGCCGACCCCTCTGCCAGAGCCAGAACTAACATCCCACTCTCCTGAGCCTGGCCCAAAGCAGAGCTGCCCTTCTAAATGCACCCTGGTGTAAAGCCAGCTCTCCTTTCACCCCTTCCCAAACTGCAGAGGCTCACGCTCACTCCTAGCTCAGCGACAGAGTTAAACTCTGACATCTCCAGGAACGTCAGGGTTAGACGTACAACCATTGCACCGTTGACTACTCTTCCAGTGAGGCACACACTGGCTTCTTTTTGTCTTGGTTGTACCTCGACACATTTGAAGGTTCCTCACATGCTTTCTTTATCAACATCCCTCTTCCTTTGAGCCAATACCTGGATTTATGGGTGGAAAATATGAAAAGCAGTTGGATGTATTTGAAAAAAGTAATCTCCAAAACATCTCTGAAATATGTTTTCTGTTACTGTGTGGCACAAATTGAATTTAATATGGTCAGAAGTGAAATTAAGATTGCTGGAGCACATCTGCGATGAAAGGCACGATGTACCTAAGGCAGACTTCACACGTGCAAAGCCAGGAGCTCTGACCTCTGCTTCCTCCAGAGGCACAGAAGTGTATGCACAGACCCTACACATGCTCCAGCACTCAGAAATAAGCGCTCGTGAGGAAGAGCAGCAGACGGGGCGGACGAAGGCTGCAGGAAGGTGCAGAAACATGTCCTTGAAGAGCTCCACCAAACAGCACCTGGGCAGTGGACGGGGTGGAGGGCTGCACGTACCAGGCAGAGTGTGACTGGAGAGGAAAAGTCATCTTCCATTGCAGCGTCTCTGCAGCTCAGCTGACTGACATGCAAATTAGTTTAATTATTTCTTCTTCTGAAATAAATTATATTTTGCAGCGGCTGCAATATGTTGTGTCAGGCAAAATTACATTCAATATTTTTAAACTAATTGATGTCAGCCTTGAGAAAACCTGATTGACAGCAGCGAGGAAACTCGCTGCTACCTAAACGCTTCCCTAAATTAAAATTAAACATGCCGTTTTTCTGCATTTCCTTCAGGAGTTGGAATACTATTAATCTGAAAAGGCTGAGGAAAGAGACATGGAAAATACACAGACAGGGGGGAGATGCTGGAAGCACAGCGGTGCAGTGCGGGAGCTCCAGGCTGATGACTGGCAGCTGCCTCTGCCAACATGGGATGAATTATTCCAGAGCACTGGAGCCTGCTGGAGGTGGGGGCCGAAGCTCTGCCCATCGCTTCCATGCTGCCGCGTTTGCACGTTCCTCATGCTACAAACAGGGCAGCTCGGGACGAGCAATGAATGTGGACCTGACCCCGTGCCCCGGCGTCTCTTGGTGGGCAGCACAGCCATGGGGCGGGCAGCACGGCCATGGGACGGGCAGCACTGCCATGGGACGGGCAGCACGGCCATGGGACGGGCAGCACGGCCATGGGACGGGCAGCACGGCCATGGGACGGGCAGCACAGCCATGGGACGGGCAGCATCCCGGTTTTGGATCAGGAGGAAGCTGTGGTCCTCCTGCACAATGGTGCCGAGGCCAATCCTCAAATGCTCCAACTGAATCTTCAGCCACATCCCCAGGTATTTTTTCTTAATTTAATTAACCCTGCAAATAATCTGAAAGGACAATATTTTTGTCTTAAACATTTATATGCAAAATGCCAACAAGTTGCCCTCTGCCTGGGTTCCAGACAGGGGATGGCCGGCAGGGGTGATGCCGAGCCGCTCTGGGCAACTGCTCTGAATCACTGGAAGCTTTGCAGCTTTTTGCTCAGTGACAGGAAGGGATTGATGAGGCGCTCAGCCTCCCCTGCTGTGGTAGGAAGGAAGGGGATCCAGAGTCCCTGCTGCACCCGGATCTGGTTCTTACCCTGCCACAATCTCCCACAAATGCACAATAAAGCACTTTGCACAGGTACACCCAAACCTGTCCTGCGAGGCTCCAAACCCAACCACTGCTGAAGCACAGGTACCATTTGCACCCCT
>JAODLK010000029.1:199941-242229 GCA_027563805.1 Buceros bicornis | reverse complement strand
GGAGCGCTGATGGCAAGGATGAAGCAGGGGCATGCCAGGGGCACGGCTCATCGGACACGGGCGACCACTTCAGAGGCTGGAGCTGAAAACACGGCTCCCAGCTGAGGGGAAGCAAAGTGGAAGTGGCAGTTAAGCCAGGAAACATATAAATGGCTCTCACCTCTCCTGAGTCCTGCCCAAACTCAGCAGCATGAGAGTCATTAAATCGCATCCAAACACAATGCTCTGATTAAAGCCCGTCTCCTGCAGTAAGATTCATCATCTCAATTACCAGCAGTGGACACAGCAGTCACAGCCTCATCATTTTACATGAGCAAAGAGGAAACCAGGAAGAGAATCGCTAATATTAGCCCAAGGAAGGTAAACAGCTTGCGAGGGAGATGAAGATTTATCTCTGGAAACACTTGGCCTGGTCCCAGACCAGATCTGCTGAACAGCCCCGTGCTTCCCGCTGGCGTCATGTCGGAAGGCCAAACATTCTGCTGGTCGCCAGCCGGCCGAGGCCACTCCTGCTGGGAAGCGCCTGTTCCGTGGGGAGACCTGCCCCTCGCTCCCCCCGGCAGCAGCCTGGCCAGCCCCGCCGGCAGCCAGGCACCTGCTGCGGCTCTTCCTACCGCTGCTCGGGTGCAGAGGCACTCCGGTCACCCGAGGCGGGGCGTGCAGCCTCTGCCGCAGCAGCGCCGGCTCCAGCAGGGCTCTCAAAGCTGGGGGGCAGCTCTCGCATCGAGCTGCTCGAGCCGACAGCCAGGCTGCCGGCGGGAACACGGGCTGTCAGCGGGCAAGCTGCCCAGCCGCTGCCCTCCGCTAAGCCCCTCTGAGGACAGGTCTGCCAGCAGGCAGGGAGGGCAGCCCGAGGGGGCTGCAGGGAGGAAAGACCTTGGTGCACCATGCTCCAGGCTGCGTGTCCGCACGCTGCGGGAATCGGGTGGGCACGGCTTCCAGCAGCCCCGACGAGGTGGGCTGCCAGGCACGAGCCCAGACAGTAGGACTCGCTCCGTTCCTTCTGCAAAGGCTACATCTCGCTGAGGAAAGAGGATGAGTATTTTACCACCTGCCTCCATCGGAGTCGGTAACGTCCTGCCCGGCCGCGCAGCAGACCCCGCGGCAGCCAGCTGCGCCCCGCACCCTGCCTGTGGTGAACACCGCGGGCCATGCCCGCTCCCCCGCGTGCTGGCAAGTGCCGCGCCGGACTCACCAAGGCCGGCGCAGAGGCTGCCAGCTGCCCACGCTGCCGCAGCTGATGCCACCACACCAGGCACAGCCTGACCGCTGCCGCACGGCCCCGCTCCACACCCCCTCCATCACTTGGAAAGCTGTACCTTTACAACTGCCCTTTCCACCGGAGGATTCAGACATAAATTGTACTTTAAATTCAATATCAGTCATTAATATTTCATGATTACAAAACATTAAGGATAATGTCACTGGGAGGAACGTCTGGGCAGTTAAAACGGATGAGTCAGAGCTCACTGACAGGAGAAGTCAGAGCGCTGAAGAGTCTCCTCGGCTTTTGAAGCGATCCAGCCTGACAGGCTTCCCTGCCAGAGGGGAGCTGCAGCATTTACTGACTTGTTCTGAAATTCTAACCGCAGCGTGTAAATATCGTCCTTCTGATTCTTGTCACCTCAAGTTTCATCTGGATGGTGAGTTGTGCTGCAACACCACGATCCCCCTTCCCTGACCACTGCTGGCAGAGCCCCCCCCGGAGCACCCGGCCATGCCGGTTCTAGGGTGGGCTACCCTCCCTCCAGCATTCCGGGCAGCACTGGCACGTCTGCTCATCACAGCCTGATGCCAGGTGGGGCTCACAACAGCACTGCAGCCCGATGGCACAGCGGCCACCCCGTCCAGCATGCACAAAGCATCAGCGTGGAGGAAGGACACTCGTGGAGCCAGAAACATCCCCCTGGGGCAGTGGGGCTCTGACCAGGGCTACCACCCCCTGCTCTTGTGGGACAGCGGGGCCTGTGTCCTGGTGCCCTGACCCTGTCAGAGTGGGTGGCTGCCACCATAGTGAGGTGGCTCTGCAGCAAGAACTGATCTCTAGGCCCCAAGTCAGGACCCAACCCAGCTCCTTGAATATGAACAGCATCTTCCTGCTCAAGAATGAGCAAAGCAGTGAGAACCAGAACTCCTGAGGGGTGTCTCGGAGTGAAGCCTGGAGAAGGCTCCTGCCCACAGACAGGTCTTGGCACACGTCTGCAGATGCCAGAAGGTGCTTTGCAGCCAAAGCAGCTCCCTGGTCCAGGTGGGGTGGCAGAGCACAGCAGGGCCCAGGCTGCCCCGGTGACTTGCACATCCAAAATGCAGAAAACTTTGAAGAAAACAGCAACGCCTTTCTGTTTCCTAGCATAGTGCCTGGGATTGAAGCCCTTCTCCATCTTCAGGCTTGGAAAAAGGAGGAACATAGGGCCCTCCCCATGGGGCCAGATCCACCATTGTGCGTGGGGACCCGCAGAGACCACGAGCCAAGACACTGTGCAAACATGACAGAGGGCAGCAGGGTGCCCAGGGCTTCCTACCTGCAGCAGGACACTGGCGGGGGAGCAAAGCCTCCTCTGCTGCTATTATTTTCTTTTCATTCCTCAACAGTTTATTCAGAGCTCCTGAGCAGCAGGACCAAAGTTTGTTCTTTTCTTTCTTAACCGGAGAAGAAAAGACAAATAGAACTTCTGCTGGAAGCATCCACGCGAGGCTCTGCTGTCTCCATCTCACAGAGGGAAGATAAACTAACAAAGCCAGCGGAGCCACTAAGCTGTTCCCCCCTGGCTCTCCCAGCTGGGCGTGAGCAGATTTGGCAGTTAGGGTAAACACAGGCTAAAGGATAGCACAGCCGACAGGGAAGGAAGGGGCCATCACCAGGGCTCTCATGGGAGGGTCAGAACGGAGCTAATTTCAGGAGAGGACAAAACAGCATCATCTAATCCTCTGCCTAAGACTCTTCCTGGTGGGCTGCAGGGTGAGGCCAAGCACTGTGGCCAGAGCTGAAGCAGCCTGGCGGTACCAACCCTGGCAGCACCGCTGCTCCCTGTCCCCAGCATGGGAACTCAGGGACCCTCTGCCCACTGCTGCAGTGCTGGCGCCTCCCGTCTGCTCCTTGCAGTGCCTTGACAAGCCTGCAGCCACACTAACGGCAGGGAGACCAAGGAGGAAGGGCACGGGAGGCATCCAGAGCCACAAACCCGGTGTGCATCCACCCACAGCACGTGGCTGAGGAGGGGTGGGGGATGCAGGCAATGTGAACATAGACCCCCCGGGAGCCCCCAGAGCCGCTCAGCAGGTGTGAACGCAGGGAGCGAGCTGCACAGGGATGACTGGCAGAGCTGGCGCAGAGATAACACAGATTTGATTAGTGTTCATCAAATATACTATTCGACCATGCTCCCTTGTTAATGCTCGAGTCAGGAAGAGTATTTTTAGGTTGTCTAGGGAGATGTCAGGCTCAGTGTGCTGCATTTTTTTTTTACTTCAGTGTTAATTAACACTTGCATCTTGGTCACGTCTGCAGCGAAAGCAACTGTATTTCCCCCTCTGCCCCACTACGGTCCAGAACAGGCTGCCTGTCCCACAAAGCCCTTCCCCATCTCACCTGCTTCCATCGCCAAGACAGTGATGTTGTGCCACCCTGCCGTCTCCCGGTCCAGGATCTTTCCTGTCACAATGGCACCTGTGTTGGCATCGATGTCAAAGATCCTCTCTGTGTCTGTGCTGCGGTCGATGGCGTACCTGAGACCAGGCAAGAGGGGAAACTGTGAACAGCTGGATGTGCCAAGCCCAGCCTCACCATCAGCCCCAGGAGTTCAGGGATCTAACATCACAGGCCCTATATCACCGCTCTCCTTTTCCTGCAGCGTGGTACCCAGAGGCCATGATTCTACTGGGCCGCAAGCCCAGAGCCCTCAAGTAAAATTAAAATGAGACTGTCAGTGCATAAACTGGAACTAAGCACAGGCTGCGGACAAGGGGGAAAACCTGCTCTGATGGGAACCTTCTGCTCAGGATAGAGCGATTTAGAAATCATGGGCTGTACCTCCACTCAGGACTCTGAGAAGCTTCTGAGAAGGTTCAGGAAAACCACCAACCCAACCAAAGGGGGGCATCCCAGCTCGAGAAGCCCACCTCACCCACCACCCTCCCTCCCGAGCCTGCCAGAGCACACACCCAAGTTAGAAACCTGGAGGACAGCCCAGCAGCTCACGGGCAGGCTGTGAGCCAGACCTGCGGGTAACCTGAAGGGCAGCTACCGCAGTTACAAACGGCAAGGTCTCCTCTGAGCCCAGACTGAACCTGTGCAAGGAGCAAGAACCCTTGCAGCAGAAAGGTAGACAATGGCCAGCATGCCCACAACCCACAGGCAGCATTCCCCACAATCCAAAGGCAGCACCTCACTATCCACAGCCAGCATCCCCACGATCCACAGGCAGCACCCCAAAATCCACAGCCAGCACCCCACAATCCACACTGCACTTCGTCTGCTCGGCAGCCCTGAGACTCGCCCTGGTTTGGGCTTCCCAGTTTCACAGGAGCAGGCTGAAAAGTTCCTACAGCTCCAACTGGCTCCAGCTGCTCAGCAGAGACCCTTCACAGCAGCTCTCGTTCTCCTTCAGCTGCCCCTCCCACAGCCCACCCCTCCTTTTGCCAGTTCTGGAGAGCACGACTCCCATCTCTTTCCGAAGGGCAATGCCACAGCTCGAGAGAAGGGTCAGACACCCAGGTTTAGCCAGGACACCACGAGCCCTCCCAACCAGTCCCAGTGGCACGTCCTGTCTTTCCAGCCGTTATACACATTACACACGGAGCAGAGCAAGCTCGTGTTAGATCAGGGCATAGTTAGGTGTGTGCTCCTTGGAGAAGGCACTGGAAGGGAAGCCCGATCCAGCTGAGGCCCTTGAGCCCAGCCAGAACACAAATAACAAACATCACCACTGCAATCAGAACTAGAAATTCAGAAGGTCTGCAAATCACAAACAATGCAGCATAATGTTATTGTGTACAGCATCTTTCATACACACTGCATCCCAGAGTGCTTTACAGAATTAAATAATACCAGACAGCGAAGAGTACAAAGGATAAATTACTGAAAGGAGGGCTGTGAATAAATTAAAGCCTCAGTCACATGTCCAACAACAGAAGGAAGATAAACATAGGGACAAAGCTGGAAAGCTGACGAGACGAGACAGTACTGAGAGGCCACATCAGCCAAGAAGAGCAGAGCAGGACAGCCTCTCGGCTAGAAGCACGTTCAGGACAGTGGAGGTGCTCTGCACACTGCGGGGCGGCTTTCTCAAGTGCTCGTGTCTTGCCTGGCACAGTCCAGCGGTGGTCTGGGGGTCCATCATCCGCACGGCTCACAGCTGAGCAACACCAGCTCTTCGTGTCCCGTGCCCTGGGGGCACCAGCTGCAGACAGAGTGCTCCTGAGGGGCACCTATCCACAAGGCCGGGCAGCTCTAGCTCTGACAGAGGCACAAAGGCATTTCTACACTGTTTGAAGTGTTATACTGTGCCAGATTACATTCCTCAGCTCTCTCCCTTTCAGACAGGGAGATGAGAGAGAAAATATGACTTGCTTGTAGTCAAGGAAAAACATTCTAAATTGCATGGGTGCACATGCACAATCTAACATGCTCTGCACCTACGAGGCTGGCTTCCTCCTCCCTCCTTGCATTTAGAGGCGATGGGGCTCTGCCACACAAAGCCATGAGCCTGTGCATCTCTGAACCAACTGGCAGGGCCCCAGCACCCAGCTGGAAGCAGCCTCTGCAGGCACATAGCCAGCTCCAGAAGGGACAGCAACACCGTCCTGGCACGTACTGCAGCCTCCCATCCACTCTGTGCTTGCTCACTGCAAAGGGAAAGGAGAGGTCTGGCCACGCTGACTTGTACACATCAGTCTTGCACACACAATGTACTGCTGGAAGGAAGAACAGAAACTGGGATGACAACACCTAATACTTCCCCAATAGCATAATTGATGCATTTGCAGAACAGCTTCCATTGTTCTGCCACATCCCCTGACCTCGAATGCATCTTGTCTTGCATTCCACTTTGTAGCACTGTTAGAAATCAAGATGGTACTTCACTCTCCGTATGCCTTCCCTGCTTCTCAGGTAAGCACGTGCCTGTTTTGTTCACACTCATGTCTTTGCTGCATAAACTGCATGTCTGCAAAAAATAGCTACGCAGAAAAATGCAGTTAGTGATGGGAGACATCACTGCGCCTGGAAACATCTGACACCGGCTGCTGCATGGCTGGAGGACGGGAGGCTGCTAGGGGAGTGCTCTGTGTCACGCCCCTAGTAACCTCTTCTGCTTCTGACCGTTTTGCTGCTAAGGTTTCCAAATTGCCTGCTGAGGACTGACTGCCCATACCCTATGGCAGGGCACAAACCAAAACAGAAACATGGTCCCTTTGTCACCACAGAGAGCTGCCACCTTCTCTACACCGAGCAAGGGAAAGGAGACGGAGCTCCGAGTGTTGTCTGCATTTGCCATGAAAGCAGAGCCCAGCCTGCTTCTACGCACCATGACCTTGGAGGTGGCCTGTCTCGGAGGGTCTGTAGCTCTCCATCTGCACAAAGCGCTGTGGAGGCTCTGAAGCATTAGGCTGGCACTGGAGCTGGGGACAGAGGGGGCACAGGGATGTCCACCTGCCCCCCATGGCTACAGCCACAACCCATCAGAGCTGCAGGTCAGCCCACTCCACTCTGAATGGCTAATGCTGTGCTAGAGCAGCTGGAACGAGAAGCCACCCGCTGCGCTCAGTTTACATCGTTCTGTGCAACAGGATCTTTCCAGCCCAAGTCTGTGCTGGCCATCACACGCTTCTCCAGACCACCTCTAGTAGTCCACCTTCATATTCATCCATCCCACCGAAGTCAGATGGGGCTTCTCTCCAGGGAAGGAGTAGCAAGCAGTCCTCTCCAACGCAGAGATCGGACACACGCCCATTCCTCCTAAAGGTGGCTGGTGCTCCGTGTCTGGAACCGCAGTCCCCAGCTCTGATTGGCATGCAGACCTTGTAATCCGTTTTCCTCTCTTCCTGCTGGCACTGCCTGTTGGTGTGGATGTTACAAGTGACTGTTTAATTTAGACAGCTTTCTTGGTGCTCATCTTTCTCGTGAACGCATTTCTCAAGCAGTTTGTTTCACTTCGCCCCCTGAATGCAACAAGGAGCACATTTTATGCCATGTGTTTTGTTAATAGGGAGGTTTTCAAACACTGTCTGAAAAGCTTTTTGTTGTGTTTGTTTTTTCCTCTCTCCCTTTTGTGTTGAAGCAGGTTGTAGTTCTTGCTGTGCTGTTGGAGTCTATAAAATGCCCATGTCCGACACGTGTCTCTGGATTTGGTGAATGCCAAACAAGAATATCTCTGAGAACCTTAAATCCCAAGCAACATCTTCCCAGTGCTGATAAAGCCCAGGACGCACACAATCAGAGCACGGGCTCCTGCTGCAGAGAGAAAAACAAAAGGCTCCCACACAAACAGCTTCACGTACACAGTCTGTCCCTGTATTACCTCATACAATGGCTCAGCTGAGAACAACTGCTCTACACCCAGGAAATGTACAGCTAAAGCCAAAAAGCCAACTGGAAACTAAATTCTTTCTGAAAAAGAGTGGTTCCAGCTTTTGGTAGGCAACAAACAAGGATGGAATAAACTTAAAAAGCACCCGTCCCTTAGAAGGGTATTTCCTGCCTGTACCACACGGTGGGTTTTCGTGTTGCCCCTCTGCCGAGCTGAACTTCAGCACAACTCTCTGCCCAGCAGCATCGGCACTGGAGGGAGCGTGTCCCTCTGTGCAGCCACAAGCTGGGGCCACTCATCGAGAGAGACCAGGTGCTCTTCAGACACCCCGAGCCCCAGCTTTCCGCCCACTGGGGCAAGCAGCTGCCAGGGGCTCTGCATCAGTATGTGGCTGGGAGAGGGGCAGCGAGCAGCACCTCAGGGATGAGCCCGAAGAACAGGGGAGTCCCACTACCCTTCAACCATCACGTCTTAGTAACAGGTCACTTTGCAACCCAGCCTGGCTCTTCTGGAAGGGATTTGTTCTCACCCCAAGTGGCTGCATCCTCATGGGACGAGCAGATTGCAGGAGGGCAGGGGAGAATTCAGCTGAAACGCGCCTCCAGCTTCAGGCTGGATAGTGCAGCAGGAGCCGCACAGCCCTGGGGATGGAAACGAAGAGCCAAGGGCACCTCCTTTCCCATTTGGCTAAAAATGTCTCCCAAACCTTGTTATTGGCAGCCTGGTGTCAGCAGGACCTGGAAACGCTGACAGAGCTGATTTTTCCCCTGCTGTCTCTGGCAATCCTTGTTCTCCCCTGCCTCAAGGGGAGAGTGCATCTCATCACGACAGAAGGTTGTGGCTCTTCCCTGTTTACAGATCAGAGCCAACACACCGACCAGAGTCCAGAAGACAGCAGCCACTGCAGAAGCACAGCCGTGTCTTTGCTCCCATCACTAGCAGACCAGGATCAGGAAGTTAAAGGGATCCACTAAACTGCTGTGACTTGAAAGGGTTCACACCAAAACTTCAAGGAGCTGAGGATCAAATACTGGTCATGCTGTCAGGACCACTTGCTCTCTAATGTATCAAAGGTGAAGTACAAGTGCTGGCTTCTGATGACTGTGCTTTGGAGCAGCACACTTGAAATGTGAGGTGACTTCCTGACGTCTCCTGCTGACGGGTGAGTGTCACATCCTGGCGGGTGTTGCAGGATGCTTGCATTCACGGTTGTGCACCACTGAAAGCCAGCTGGCAAAGTATTTTATTAAATTACCTGGCTAGCCAAAGGACAGGAAAGCAGGAGAGATCCAACAGCACCTTCCTTCTGCGTTCCTCCTGCATGCCACATCAGCATGACCAATATAAACCTGCATCTCTACTCGGTACACGCTCCAATGGCCGGGACGACACGCTCACCTGCACCCCCCAGGCAGGCACCAAGGCAGCGTCACACGAGTGCGGAGCTGCCACTGCTCATGACAGCAGGCACTGCAAGAACAGAGGGGGGTGAAGGGGTGGACAGATAGAGACCAAATGCCACAGGGGAGCATGAGGGATGCAGGATGAGCTACCTGCCTGGGGATAGCCGGAGGGAGGATGCATCTGAGTGCATCAAGCCTGACAAGGGAAAACACATTGCAAGTCCCAAGCTGCCGCAATGCCTTGGAGTCTACTGGCTGGGCCCTCGTGCCTGAGCACGAGGCATTGCCTCATCTGGCATAAGCTTGCTTTAAGAGAGACTCTCGCACAGCAAAGTTTGGGCTCTAACCCTCTTGCTCCTGTGGAGCACTTGAATCTGCTTCTCCCTACTCCAAGTCCCCATCACCTCCTGCACAGCAGTGGAAAGCCTCCCTCCACTGCTTTCTTCTGTTCTGTCTGCAAACAATGCAACAAGCTCCACAGGGAAGCAGCACAAAGAACAAGAAAAAAAGAGAATAAGAATAGTTCTGTCCCCAAGGCCCCTTTCCTACAACCAGAGATCAGAAAATAAAATCTATGCTCTGCAGCACTGCTAGAAACAGCCAAGTGAAAAAGCACAGGCACACGCTCACACAGACAGATGTGGTGAAAGACTGCACACATCTGAGGAGGGCAAGCCAACAGCCACGTGCTCGGGGCAGGCCACAAAGACATGGGCACATGGCCTGAACGGAGCAGCTAGCCAAATGACAAGGTGAGCAAAGGTACTTCGAGAACAGACAGCAGCGACTAGTGCAAGCGGTGCAACGCTCATGTACAGAGTTCCTGGCATGCCAAGGCTGATTCTTTCACATCTGCCCTAAAGACAACTTTCAGCATCCAGCTTTGTGGCACAAGACTCTCTGCCAGCTGCCCGGCATCTGTAGATGGCAGCTTGCCATGTGTAAATTATTTTCTGAACTTTCTAAACATCGCAGTCTTCATTTTCATGAAGATCAGGAGATACCACGCTTCACCACTGTGTCCCCCGTGGCTGCACAGCGCTGGAGCTCAGCACCCCAAGCAGCCACGCAGGGACATCTTCAAATGGGATCCGTACTGGAACTGAGCCCTCCCGGCCACGTCCTCCTCCATCCCGTGGCCCTGTCCCTGCTGCGTCCCAGTTTATCGCTGCCTGGGATGGGCTCCCCGCGGAGCTCTCGAATGCAAAGCCTCCGCTGCTCATTTGAAGCGAGCGGCGGTGCGCAAGGTGCCTGCAGCCCTGCTGTCACCTGGCATGAGAACACACATTTCAAGGAAATTTTCCACACACTGAGGACGTTTTCTGAAGACCAGCTTTCAAACTCAACTGCTCGTGACTCAGGCCAGTTGGCAGAGCCAGAAGGCTGCTTTGTGCCTTAGGTAATAACAATTTAACAAGGTAACAATCTCTTTAGCCACAAATTAAATGGAAATGGGAAATGTCCTGTGCAGATAAGCTGCTGCCTGGATTATGTCTCCTGCCCAAATATAAACTCCTCTGATCTTTGAAACCTGCACACACATGCACGCACACGCACACTCAGCCAAGCCGTGGCTCTGCACCTCCCAAGCCTCACCTCATCTGCCATCCTTCATCGCTGCCCTCCTGTCATTTCTGGTTCCTCGCCTGGCCAGTGTCAGGCACCACCGCAGATGCCTCGCTGTCAGCAGCGAGGACATGCCAGCATCACCCAGCCACCTTCCCCGACACTCCCTTGCCACTCACAGACCCATCACTTGACAGTGACGCGAATGTCACGTGTGAGAGGGCTGCTCTTGTTCGCCTGTTGCTTGTGCACAGGCTGCCGTTTGCCTGTCAGCTGCCTGTTCCATAAGACACACTCACACGCTTGGCCACACATTCAGCACTTGTCACCTTCACCCGCACTGCTCCTCCTCCTCTGCCATCACCTCCCCTCTGCCTCAGCCACGGCCACAAGCCCCGCCATGCCACGTGTGTCCCTTGCAGGAGACCCCAGGGTCACCTCTGGAAGGAAGATGATGAGGAGTTTAGGCGGCTGCTTTACCGGACAGGATGGTTCGCTGTGTCCGGGTCAAGGGCAGTGACCACCCCCACGACAGAGCCAACGTGTGCATCCTCCTGGACCTCCATCAGGTTGGAGGGGGGCCGGAACTCGGGGGGCTCGTCGACGTCCAGCACCGAGACTCGCACAATGGTCTGGTCCCGGAAGGTGCCCAGGTCCACGAACCGCGGGTCCACGAACTTGTTGAGGGCCTCCACCACAACAGTGTGCACTTTTTTCGACTCGTAGTCAAGAGGCTGGGACGACAGGAGAGGGTTAGTCATACCTAGCCTGAGGAGCCCCTCCTGCATCGGAGACACTGAGGACAGTAAAGCCACCCCAGGCGGTGCCTCTGCAGGGGGCTGGGAGATCGTGCTCTGCCCTCCTGCCAGCACACCCACACTGAGGGGGCAGGAGGAAGAGGAGCCTCCAACCCGCTCCCCCCAGAGCCCCCAGTAGAGCATCCGGGCTGTGCAGGGTGTGGGTAGCCAGGATTCACTGGGAAGACAGCCCACTGTGTGCTACAAGTGAGCGGGTTTTGATCATTAATCACCCTGCTATTATTTCTACAGGGGAGGCGAGCTGAATGCAGTGGCCTTGGTGAACAATCATTCTTTCTTGCCTGCATCAAGTGTTTGCTTGATTGTTCTTGCCACCAAAAGCAGATACAGTCAAAGCGCTGTCGGTCGGGTTCAGGAACGAGGTGGGCATATTTCTCCCCTAACAGGTGCTATCAATAACAGCTGTAAGCACTCGTCTCCGCGGCCCTGGGCACGGCTCGCTGCGCGGCTGCAGGCAGGAGCCGCCCTGTGCAGTCTCCAGCAGGCACCGGGCTGCTGCTGCTGTTCAGCCTTTCCTCCCAGACACAGGTCCGTGTTTTGCCACCCAGGCAGAACAGAGGCAGGCCTCTCCCTGCTGCTGCAGGCACAAAAATGCAGCTGCTGCTGCTAGAGCAGGGCTCACAGGAGCGTTTATTTCAACGCAAATGCAGCAGCAGCAGCGGGAGCCCCCAAAGGGTGGGGCTCTCCCTACCCAGCTAGCTTTCCTCATCTCTCACCTTCTGTACCGTGATGACAGCCTCTTGGGTATTGCTGTCCGTGGTGACTTTGAACATCTCCACCCCTTCCTCATCCTTCACCTGATAGGTCATGTCCGTGTTCTCCCCGACGTCGGAGTCCTCTGCCTTCACCCTCCCGATGGCAGTGCCCACAGGGGCAGTTTCAACAATGCTGAACTGATACATCTCTGGAGGAGAAAAAGGTTCTGGGGTGACTACTTCTGCCTTGGAACATCCTCCAGCCTTCACATACCTCCCCAGGGCACCCTTGGACCGCAAGGGCTGCCCACACTCTGTCAGTGTCCATAGTCCAGATGCCCTATTGGGACACACCCCTCCTCCAGCCTACAGCACGGGCTGAGAGAAGATAAACGGGCAGCACTGATGCAAAGCCCAGGCAAAGCAAGGGCTGATTTCTCTCTATGGACACTGCCCTGCAATCGGTGTTCTCTGATTCTCTGCAAACTTTACCATTTCTAATCTCTAGGAGATGCAGCTGAGGAGCTGAGCCTCCTCCGGCTGCAGCACCTTTTCTGCTCTGCTAGCCAGGTGCCTCTGCAGCTGGTGTGCACCGCAGAGACTGCACGGCCCACCCTGCAGCAGCAGCACCACCCGCTCGTTTGGGGAGGTCCCAAACTAGGCACAAGCACGAGCCACAGGCCACTAGCAATGACCAGGAAAACAGAGCTGTCCTGTGACAAGGCTGCTGCCTGTGAGCTGGGCAGTGCCACCATGCCTCAGGTTGGGGCAGAGGGTGCCAAGCTCTGACGCAGCAGCCAGGAGGGGCCAGGCCAGCAGCACCACAGACCTTTCCCCCAGCACTGCTCAGGGACGGGTCAGGGAAGCACCAGCTCTGCTGCCCCCACCCCAAAGCCCTGCTCGCTCCCAGGGAGCAGGGGTCTTGTCAGCAGGGACCCTGGACAGGCTCAGGCAGGGCAGCTGCCCCTCCATCCCGCTGCCAGGCAGGGAGGCGTTCAGACCCAGGCAAGGAACCGTGCATGCTGTGGTACCTCGGCGCTGCCGCCCTGCAAGCAGCATGAGCAGCCGGGCCAGCTCACCCTGCAGCCAGGCTGGGCTAGGAGGTCTCACCACCCACAAATGGCCAGGGCCAGGACGAGGGCCAGCGCTCACCCCACACTGCTGTCAGGACTTACTCTGCGGGAAGCGCGGTGGGTTGTCGTTGACATCAGTGACTACGATGGTGACCGTGGTGGATCCAGACAGGCCACCCAGCTGTCCTGCCATGTCTGTTGCACGGATCACCACCTCATAGCGGTCCTGTGTCTCACGGTCCAGGTCAGCCACGGCTGTCCGGATCACACCTGGAAACGAGCAGGACAGTGTGTGAGCAGAGACAGGTCGCAGAGTTGCGGACGGGGTGAGGCTGGGACGTTGGAGGTTACCTCACCCGAGCCCCAGCTCTAACCAGGATCAGCTGGATCTCCCAGCCTCTCTGCATATAGTGGAAGCTCCAGTCCCTGACCAACCTTCCCGGGCCCCCCCTGGACTCACTCCAGCATGCCCGTGTCTCTCATATTGGGCAGCCCAGGATCAGACACAGCACTCACATCACTTCACCAGTGCTGAGTCGAAGGGACGGGTCCCCTCCCTCGGCCGCTGGCGATGCTCCTCCTAACGCAGCACCAGTGCTGCTGGCTGCCTTTGCCACAGGAGCATGTTGCTGGCAACAACAAAGAGCATCTGCTGGGCCCCGGTGCAAAAGGGAGCAAACCCTTCACAGAGACTGCGTAAGCAAAAGCCACGTGAGGGGAGAAAAAGGCTCTGGAGAGAAGCACAAGCCCAGGGGTTGTCAGCCAGGCGGAAACATCCTGAACATGCCCCCGAAGCCCAGGAATGGCCACAGGCCGACCCCAGTCCCAGCGAGTCTCTGCAGCCGACTCGCAGGCGCGTCCATGAGGGTTCCTGTCCGCTGCTTCTCCGGCAGCTCCGGCAGGGCTGAACTCCAGCCCGGAGGAGGTTTGCTCTTCTCTCCAGGGAGGCCAGGAGCCAGGTGAAGGCTTGGTGGGGGCCAGAGGTGCAGGAGCGAGAGACTCCCCCAGATGTGGGGGCTGCCCTGGGGCCAGCCCGCAGGTTTGCGGACAAAAAGCCGTGCAGGAGCCCAGGCTGAGCCATGACAGCCCTTTGGCACAGCTGTGCCACAGGCCACTCACCCCCATCTGCCGGAGCAGCAGCCAGGCTGGCCGCAGCTTTCTGCGGCACGGGGTGCTCAGTCCAAGCCCCTTTCACAGGCACCTCGAGGCCCAGGCGTGCCTAGAGGGATCCCACTTGATGTGGAGGATGAGGAGGGCAGAGTATTCCCAAAAGCCGGTCTGCACAAACCCTGTTTTCAGGTGTCCCTTTACAGGAGACCAGAGATGACACCCACGCTCTGTGGCAAGGGCTGAGGATGCACTGGAGACCTACCGCTTAACAAAACGTACAGCACTAACGCTCTTTCCATGAAACAAAGTCTCTTAAAACAAGTGTTTATAGGTCTTCAGTGTCATCTGGCTTGGGGGACTAAAACGTAAAGGAATGTAAAACAAGAGACAAAGCGTAGTAAAACCCAGAAAACACTCTGAATGGCAGAAGTTCTGACTTCCACCTCACCCAGGAGCCTTTCGCTTAGGTGGAAACAAAGCAGAGAAGAAAGGAAGGAATGACTCTGCCCTGAGGTGGCACCGGTGGCACCGTGGATACAAGGTCATTAACCACACATTTCCCCTCCCGCTGCACCATCTACACCCCAGAACAGCTAAGAATCAGCGTAAATCCCCTCCAGCTCCATTTCTTAACATTCCCACAGGTTTAGAGGTTGGTTTAGGTTTTTGTAATTGCTCTCTCTTCCAGAACTTTAACTATTGGCTTTACCTCCTCCTGCTGTGAACTGCAAAATCCGTCTTTGCTTTGTTTCACCAGTAATCCTGGCTGGTATTGGGGAGGATGCTGGAGGGGTGGCCTGGCCGTGGTGAGGGTCGCCAGCCAGCGGTCTGACCTGGGGGGAAGCTCCTCCCTTGGCAAGCGAACCAGAGAACCACACAGTTGCTTTCAGCAACTTGCACCGCACTTGCTGACATGCAAAAAGGGGAGCCATGGCAGAGCATCGCAGCTGTCCAAGGCCCCTGCCTCACCGTAGACGCTTCTAGAAAGCCTTCAGCACAACCTGAGCACAGTGGAGGGGAGAGCTGGGCTGCAAGGAGACAAGATGTGGCTTCAAGGACACCCGCCAAGGCTTCCAGGCATCAGCCCTCCACAGCCAGCAGATTCCCACAGCTTCCCCATTCCTGTGTCTGGCGTGACCTTGTGCACCTCCTGACAAAGGCTGTGGGCGGACAGCTCACACCAAGGAGCCCTTGGTGCTGTAGCTCAAAGGCAGTCAGAAATGCCCCCGAGCTGGGAAGATGAAATCCCCCCACCTTGCATGACATTACAGGTGCAGCAGGAGCTGGCAACGCTGTTCTGGAGACATCTGTCTCTCTTTGCTTTCTGAAACGAGCAATTATTCAACTACTCTAATTGGTTAGATTTATTATAAAGATATAACCACCATTTCAGCTCCCTGCAGTTCCCCAGCTCTCATGGATAGGCACAATTTCGCCCCCTTCCCTTGTCCCTCTGTCATTTCTGTTCTGTAACTCCTTGGGCTCCCACTGCCTTCAGCCTCATGAATCAAGAGGAGGCTCCGTCTCACCACCACCTCTCCTGAGCACCTCCAGCACCTGCCTGTGCACACACTCGGGTAACTCTCAGCCCTTCTGTCGCTCCATCACCGAGGTCCACACTCCCGGCCAGCACACAGGTGAGACGCAGCACAGAGCACTGCAGAACTTCTCCTAGGGAGCATCAGGTGTTCAGCCTGTGATGGGGCGCAGGGTCCGCACCAGCTCCCTCCATCCTGGATCTGTTCAGAGTGTGGTTTGACCAGGAGTCCCACCCCACCTCATCCAAAAGGGCTGAGGAAGCACCAAGAAGAGAGCAACGAGCACACCTCCGGGTACACTTCCCAGTGAGAACTGGACCTCCCACCTGAGAGCAGGCAGGACTGGCCTTGCTCAGCACCCGGCGCTGCTCAGGACTGGCCTCAGCTGGTTGTGCTTATAGGGCTCTCCTGCCGCTCCACTATGAACACAAAACCGTTATTTCTGGGCAAGCACTATCTCATTGAAATTTAAGCAATTCTGTTAATTAACAGGGTCTGAAGCATTTTATAATGAAAATTATTCATGTCAGCACAATAGTGATGAATTGGGATGAGTGGAAAAAGCTCATGCATTCACTGAGGCTGTAATGACTTAACTGAGCTGCTCGTAAAGCCATAGCTCATAATACGCCATGCAAGATGGGAGCAAAGTGCTCAGGGCTGCCCAGAGCACCTCCAAGGTCACCCGTCCAGGCTGACTGGCGCGTGCAGAGCAGGGCAGACAACCAGCCCCAGCTGGCTCCAGTTCTTCTAGCGGCACAAGGCAGGCAAAATCCTCGCCTTTGGCACGGTGCAGACCGTGACTCGCCTCCTGCCGAGGTGCTGTTTGTCCAGCTCGACCTGGAAAAGTTGGGGTGTGATGCGGATGAACTGCCTCAGGCCTCAAAGAGCCCCAGCAGACTGTCACTGAGAAAGCTGTTCCTCTGGCAGCTGCACGGGCCGCTCCAGGCTGCTACCAGTGACAGCATGGTTTTGCCTTTTACGCTGAGGTTCCTCTTACCATTTGCTAGCGGCCTCAACAAATCAGGATCTCCAAACATACTCCACACCGCTTCCTTGGAACTGGCACTGTGAGCGTTGCCTTTAACACCCACCAGCAGCAAACTTGCATGGTCCCACCTCCTAGAGCCAGGATAGCCCCTGCTCCCCAAACCTGACCCCCCAGGGCTCTGCAAAAGCAGCAGCAAGTGATGGTGGGAGACCTGTGCAGAGACGGAAGAGGCACAGACCTGCGCTGCTGTATGCAGAACATGGAAAAGTCCCCGCTATCATCCCCCAGGATTCACCTTCTTTCCAGCCAGAACAACTGCCAAACTTTGTCCTTCCCAGACACAGCTAACAAAGCAAGAACAACCTCCAGCTCAGACTCATCTCCCGAGTTCTTGTCAGCATCTGTTAGAGTTGAATAATACAGACAGAGGGTGGCATACCCTCTGGTACAAGGCCCATGTGGCTTTCCAGCATGATCCAGATTAATCAGTATAATTACCAGGCAAGGGGACCATGTGGCATCACATAAATACCATCAAATCTGCTCGAACAGCAGACACTCTTCGGGTCATGAGAACAAAGCAGGACAAAGCTCTCAGCAGGTAACTGCCCTCCAGGAATCCCATCACTACAGGCATTGCTCTGCTCTCAGATACTCCCAGCTCAGATGTCCATATCTTCGGAGACCCTCTGGGCAAAGCTCTCCAGCTGAGAGCAGTTGGGAACGACATGCTCCCTGCCACAGAGTGCAAAGCTGGGAAGTCGTGGAGCAGTGTACACAGATGTGTCCTCGGGAGGTCCCTGGTCCAAGCGCAGCTCAAAGCAGGCAGTCTTCAAAGGCGTATGAGATTACTCAGGGCCACATCCAGTCAGGTTTTGAGTATCTCCAAGGATGGAAATGCCACCTTCATGGTGACAGGTTTTCTCTTCCTGCCATTTGTGTCTTTATAGTGTGCATGCCTTAGAAGAGTCTGGATCTATCTTCTCTACCCCCTCCTCTTTAGCTGGATAAAACACATTCACCCCTCTCAGCAGCGTGGTCGGTTAAAGCAAACAGATCTCTGCCTCAGCCCAGGAGTGCCAAGGCACCTGCCAAACAGACTCTAGATTCCTCACCTGTGCCCACACCGCCTGCAAGGACACAGAAATACCCAGGTATCTGCCTCGAGACAAGTGCTGATGAAGTGCGTGTTCTGGAGGGGGTCAGCCCATTGCAGATGGGGTCTTAGCCCCAAGAACCAGCACTTCGTCTGCCATACATGTGCAGCCCCCTTCCTGTCCTTCAGCTCAGGACAATGTGGAAGGCAGTCTGAGCAAGGTACTAGGCACGAGGTTCATGGCTCTTTAGCGAATAAGGTACGGAGCTGAGATCCAGAAGTGGAAACACTGTGGTTGCACCAGCATAGCCAAGCTAACCAGTGAGGTTAACTGGGAGGGTGCAGAACCACGCGACTGCTGTGGCTGAGGGATGCTGCAGCCTGCAGATTGCTAATGCAGCACCTGCGGCCAAGTCCTCCTGAGGTCAGTGTGTCCCGCACTGCTAGGGCAGCACCCACAGAGACAGAACTACTGCCATCACTCAGAGAGCAGCACCCAGCAGGGGCTGGTGGTGGCTGGAATCAGCCTTGCCCATGCCAGCGCAGAGGCCCCTCCAGTGACCTCTGACAGATGAGCCAGCACATTTACCCCTCCTTTGGCCCTTCTCTTAGCAACTAAATCCCTCATCATTCAATATTGCTTCCTACTCCACATTAGTAGATACACCCTAATTTCCTCAAAACAACCAAACATACAATTTGGTCCCAAACCAAGAGATTTTCCTGCACCAGTCTCTGGAAAGGACTGTTAACATCTGGTCTTACTAACAAGAACGATCACCTTAAATAATCTTGGCTTCTCTGCGGACTCATCACCCATGCTCAGAGTGCCTTGTCCCTCTGCACAGCTGTGGTGAACAAGCTTCTGGGATGGGGCACAGACCTGCATCAACCCATGAGGGCACACAAACATGCACATACTGATATCTGTGTTTCCAGGCACCAAGGAGCATTTTTAACAAACTGGCAAGAGCCACAGAGAAACACGTTCTGCCTCCCACCACCACATCTCAGGGATCCAAGAGCTCATCAGCCCAATTCAGCACACAGCACGTTCCCAGCAACAACTCCTGTCCCAGCCCAGCCTTACGGCCCCAGGACTAGGGCTGCGCTTGGTCTCCAAACAGGCCAAGGCTGACAGGTGAGGATGAAACAACTAACGACTGCACACAAATAAACATCAACTTCATCCCAGCAGGACAGTATTTCTTGTCTTGCTGTCCCTGGCACAAGTTCCTCTAAGCCCTCACTGGCTCAGTCCCCAAAGCAGGAGACAGGCTCTAGAACGCAGGAGCTGGTTTAAGTCATCGTAAAAGCCAGACTGCATTTCAGTCAGCCTCCTGAGTCCTTCTGCCTTTTCCGTGCATACAGCAGAATGACAAGATTGCCATGCACTCTCCTGAACTGACCAGCTGGGCTTTTAAGGGAAGCACCAGACATCGAGAAGCCTGTGATGTTACCTGCTGCGATTGTTCTGTACCAGTCAATATTCCTGCCAAGGGATGGGCGAGACCGCTGGAGCCGGTTGTGCCCCCCGCGCCGGTGTTGAGTGTTTGCAGGTTTCCTCCCGAGGCTGTGGGACTGCAGGGAGCAGCGAGTCTCCAGCCATGCCGGCCAGAGATGAGAAAGGCATGGCAAAGAACACGGGAGCAGACGTGAGCAGGCAGGCACGGCTGCCTGCCGAAGGAGAGCTTTGCCCCTATAAAGGTGAATAATCTGCAGACATACAAGTGATATAAAGCAACTTGAAAATTTGGCCTGGAAATTTAAATGCATGCTGAGTTCTCCTCTCACGTGAATACACTGGGAGTCATACTTTCTGTGCCCATCTTGACATCTGGAAAGCATAAATTAGAAAGACCTTGGTGAGGATGGGCTTCCTGGAGCTAGAATAGGAACTAGCACTAAACCTCCCGACCCATGTCCTGTGGGGCAAAGCGGGGGCTCATGGCCCCTGCATTGCGAGCCTGCCCCATGGCTGGCCAGCACCCTGCTGCTGGGGCAGAGCGGGGCTCTGCGGTCACACTGGAGTGCTCTTGCCCAGAACCGAGACCCACCACCCACGGCAGGAGTGGCTGTTCCCCAGCAGCAGCCAAGCACACATCTGTGCTCACTACTGCAAAAGCACAGCCTCCTCCAGCAGGCACGGTGCGAGGCGGCTCACCTATCACCTCCTCCAGAGAGCGAAGATCAGCTGCGCCCTATCTGCAAGCTAAGAATCAACAAGGAGGGTGGCACAAACCCCAGAGACAACGAATGCCTGCATAGCAAGAAGCTATGGCGATAGTCTCATAGCCGGCATCAAAAACCACGCTTCCAAAGCTTGTGTATACAAAGCCCCACACTCACACACCACAAAAGCCAGCCTAGACCTTTAAGACAAGCAGGGTAAGTTCTGGGACCTGATCTGGGTTACAAGATACAAACCCACACAGTTTCAGTGTCTGAAACTTAGTTGTCAAAGCACCAGAGGTAGTAGCTGATGCATATGAAAGAAAGAAAAGCTCCTACGCATTAGCTGTGCCTTTTCTCCACCAGCATTGAACGGTGCAGAAACCGGAATCATTCTCCACTGCTTTGTGGACACCAGCAAATGCCGTACTGCAGCTCCCACCATTCCAGTGGGGCCACTTAGCTGCTCATCTCTCTCCAAAAGGACGTCTGGGACACTATGGGAATTCAGGGCTTATCGAGTGGCAGCACTTGGCATATCATGGCATACAGTCAGTTTGGATCTACCTTTGAAAGGTCCATCAAACCTGAAATCCCACCTGAATACTACAGCTAGTACCATCCAAGAACAGGAGACAAACTAAGCAACCTACACACGGTCCATATCTCATACTCAAGTGGGCAAACCACAGCTGTAAGTGCAGCCCCTGTGCTGTGAAGGACAGCGTGAAAAGGGCCAGCGGTAAAGGCAAGGAAGGGAGAGAGAACCCGCGCTGGAAGGCATCACGGGCTTAGGTGGTGTGCAAGGGAGACACGTGCATGTACAGACCTGCAAGGAAAGGCAGAGAAGGAGGTCAAAGCCAAAAAGGGAAAATAAATTGTTCTTCATTACCATATATTATAAGAAATGTAACATGCCAGGTTTTTACGGTTCTTTTTATGGCCATTAATAACAATGGTGGCTCCGAGAGTTATGCTGCTGCTACGGATAATTAAATCTTAAGCTCAGGGCAGAAGCTGGGCTGCCCAGGGCAGTCATACCAGGATTCCCACGTCGAGCACTAAAAACTATTCAAGCGCAGAGTGGGAGCCGGATGGGATTTGCTTGTGCGGATGCGCTGGCTCCTGGCCAATACCAAAGAGACAAGATGAAACGCTGTCCCCCTCAGCTCCGCCAGCTCCGTACCTGCGTCCCCAGCAGCGCGTCCATGCCGACAGCAGGGCACGCAGCCCACACCGGGCACGAGGCCACAGCGGTGCAGGACAGATGCAGCGGCATTGCGAGCGGCTGCCGGGTGGAGCTGCACACCGTGTTCGGCGAGGCAGCCGTGAAAGGCTGTGCGCAGCTCAGACATCACCAGTCAGCTCCGGTACCTGCTGCAGCCATCAGCCACTCTGGAAACAGACGTGCTGAAGAGGGGCTGAGGACACTTCTGCAGACTGTCAGCACTTTGGCTTTTATGAATCACAAGTAAGTAGAACAGTAAATCAACACCCCCAGTGTACAAAACAACCAGCTGGAGAATTAAGACACAAAAAGTCAAGGAATCAAGAAGCCTGGATTCCCAGAGCGACATTAATTCTCACCACAGTCCCACCGGGCACATTTTAGTTTATGCCTTAATACAGATCATTAATGCTGCAGGAAGCTGAGCCTCTGCACATCCTGGCTTGTGTGTTTTGCTCCCAGTAGTCCCTTTTCATTCTAGCAGCCAGGCTTCCACTCTCCCAAAGCTGTCGCGGACAAACAGGCCCTCGTACGCACCTGAATTTTCAGTGTTTAGCCCCCACAATAAAACAAAGTGAATCTGGGTGAGAAACAGGACCAGATGCAGCAGCTTCTGGGCCAGGAGTGGGTACAGCCCCAAGCTGCTGCTTGTGCCCTCTCCCCACCGCCCCAGCCTCTGTCTGGACGATGGCGTTTTCCACTGCGTACCCCAGCTCTGCTGTCAGCTACTGGATTCGAGCTTTCCCCCAGTGGCAGCCAGGGCTGGTGGCACAGCCAGGGCTGTGGCTGGCTTGCCCATGCTCACCAGGCTGGTTTTCAGGACGTGCATGGCTTCACTCAGATGCAGAGGTTCACAGAGGTAAGAGGCTCCTTAAATTCCCCTTAAGCCAGAGCCTCTGAATAAATGTAACTGCCTTAAAACAAAAACACAGCTGCAGAAAACATCTGGTTAGCACAGACCCAGGTCAGCCTGACAGAGACTCGGCACTTCAGCCCAGGGGTTGATCTCAGCCTGGGTCTCCGTGGCTCAGCAATAGGGTGGGGACTTTGCTGTCCAGCTCTCCAACAAGAGCTGCAGCTACCCAGCCTGCCTGTCCTCTGACAGTTTTTCATTAAATTGTGGGTACTTTACTGCATGCTTTGTGCCTTAAATACCTCCTATTAGCATTTGAGTGTCTTCCCTCCTTAGAAAGCTTACACGGCTCCCATTAAGGGTAATGAGAGTCACACTCCTGGGAGGCAAGGAGAATATATACCCCAACATCTCCTGGTTATGGTCTGCTCTAGCCAGTATGTCAGAGCATCATCTGCTAGGGATTTATTAGAGGGGGATTTTACAACAGACTCTATTATAAGTTATTAAGGAATGGAGCAGCTTCTACTGTTCTTTCATTAAATATTAATAGAACATTTATAAACCGATCCTTAATTTAAAGTGTTACCTTTAATCAAAGCCCTGGTGATAACAATGCAGCTTTGGTAAGGCCCCTCTGGTAGTACTTAAACCTTTCACACAGATTTTATGCACCCGCGGGTGCACGCCGGCTCTGGGCACAGAGCACAGAGGAGCTCTGGCCAGTGCCGCACAGGCAGGGCACGCTGGGCTGGCAGCCGCAGGTCTTGCTCCATGGTGGTGCCTGCTGCAGCCACTGCACAGAGCTGGGCAGCAGCCTGCAGGGCTGTCGAGCTTCCTCGCCAACACCCATGGCACGGGTTCCCCAGCATCAATGGCCAGCACAGAGGCTCAGGCCTGCTGGCACACAGCCACGTGCCAAACAGATGCAGGACCATGGTTTGGTGTCCCGCCACCCCACCGGCCTGCCCCAGCCCCGCTGGGTGCTGCTCACCTGTTTTACTGTCCACAGTGAAGTGCTGCTCGCCCTCCAGCACACTGTAGACTACCCGGGCACTGCTCCCGTATGTGGGGTCATCCGCATCCGACGCCATCACCTGCATCACAGAGGTGCCTGCAGCAGGAACAAGGAGGAAAACAAAAAGTCAGGAAGGAGGGGAGAAGAGCAACGCAAACCTGAGGGCCAGGGGCTGGCAGAATGGGAGAGCAGGGGCCAGCACCGGCCACTTGCACAAGCAGATGGAAATGAGAGCAGCTGGGTGCAAATGGAGCATTGCCTCCCCGCAAAAGTCTGAGAGCCAGGACTCCAGACACTGCTGCAAACGCCCCTTTCATCCTACAGGGACCAGAGGGACCAGACCTTCAGCCACCTCAGGGCTGCTGTCTAGGCAGGACCTGCTCTTCAGGAGATCACTGGTCTGAACAGCTGGGAGTGTTTCTCCCCGCAGACTTCTGCTGGGCCATCTGGGAAGGAGCTCGGGATGAGATGTTATCACTCCTGTCCCTTTGTTGTCCACACTGAGCAACAGGTAATCTCCAGACCGCAGAGGGGCCTCCGAGCCAGGGCCTGACCCACACTGCAGTACCACATCTCCGCAGCAGAGACCTGCAAAGGGGCGACAGCTGTGGGAGAGGGGAGGCTTTTGCTTGCCCTGAGCCAGGCACAGCACCACCTCCTCATGCTCTACACGTAGCAGGGCAGGAGGACTATGAATTGGGTGAAAGTCCATCAAATGTCTGCAATTAAGTTATTGATTTTCAACACTGTCTCATTAAGCTGTGTGCTTCACTCCAACTGTCCCTGCAACGGCTTTAATTTGACATCATGTTCAATTTGACAAAAGCGGGACACAGGACGTGAAAATGAGGCCAGGAGCAGAGGGGCTAAGATCTAGAGACAACAGAAGGGAGGAAGGAGGGAAAGCCTAATCCTACCTACAGACACCTCTGAGAAAGACATGGTGTGACCCAAGACCTGGGGGGACAGTTCCACCACTAGCACCAGACTCAGAGCACCCCTGCCCCAGAGGTCAAGCACTGGTACCAGTCACCCCTCTGGTGGGACGAGGTGCAGGATGGTAGAAGAGCCCTGGGCTTTTCAGAGGAAAGATTAAACCAAGAGGGGAACTCCCTGCTGCAAGATAATGCCAGGCCAAGAGCTGAGAAGGCTGGCAGAGAAGCTGGTAATTTATAACAGATAAGATCCCCCACCAGTGATTGCAGTTAAAAGGCACATTTTGCTTCAGAGATGGCTTCAGGGCACAAGAGCAGCCCAAACTGAAGGGGCCAGGAGAGAGCATTTCCCGGCTCACACTGCTGCCATTTGGCAGCTCTGCTCCGCCCCACGAACCTCTTAGGACTGCTGTGCCACCAGCTGAGGACCAGAGTTCCACACTCTGGTCCGGAATCCCTTCTGTTCTGCAGTGCATCCACCTGTGTGCTGCAAAGCCAGTCTCACAGGCTGGTCTTGGCTAGACCTGTCATGAACAACCCAGAGCCACTCTTACTGCTAGCTGTCAGCATCTGAGTCTAGACCCACTACATTCCCAAACACCTGAGGTACGCACAAAACCAGAAGCAGCCTCTGTTCCCTCGTCACAGTGGACAGAAATGGAGCTGGAACCATCCAGATGGAGGATGAGGAGCTCCAGACCCTGGTGCCTTCCTCTTCCCCTGCCAGGAAACTACAAGCCCAAAGCTTGCAGGCAAGCCAGGGCGCTTCTGCACCAGCCCAGCCTGGGCTAGTGACAGCGGAGGCTACAGTGGAGATAGCAATGCCGCTGCGAGCAGCTAGGATGCACACACACTCCCCCCAGCCCAGTTCGCTTCTGATTTCCTGGAAAGGGTGTTCACTGAAGAAAATAAGCAGTTACCATGGTTGCTTTTCATTCTCCCTGGCTGCAGCTCTGCTGATAACATGAGAATCCCCCTCATCAGTCTTCAGCAACAAGCTAGTTCAAGTCAACTTATTTATGCTTTGCTGTCTCCAGTGAAGTTATGGTGCATCCCTGCCGGGCACATCCAGATTACACCACAGCAACACGAGCTCCCTGCCTTGCTAACCACTGTTTGAGAAATACTGTTGCTGCATTTCCTTGAAAGGGCCTGTCCTGCCTCCTCCTCCCCCTGCCTGCCATCACACAGCTCTTTCACTAGCTGTGAGGAAGGCAGATCACCCCCACAACACCACCTCCACCGCACACCCCCTCGGGCACTCTGGCATGTTCCCTTGGGAAGCTTCTGATCAGAAAGCTGAGAAAAATCTGAGAAGGGAAAGTACAGGGACCAGGGACTCCAATCACCCCTCTCCCAGCTGCAGCAGAGAACCTCTGCTAGAGATGCTCCAGGTGCCAAAGCCTGAGTGTCACACAAAGCAGCAGCCACCCTTGGCAACAAGCAGGGCTCCTCTGTGCCCAGGCTGGCAGCAATCAGGTGAGAGCCCACGCCCAGTGCACACAGCAGCACCCACGTTCACGAGCCCATCGGGAGTTATTCGCCTGCACGTCCCTCCGTGCAGTATCACCTGTGTCAGGACTGCGCAGGTGCCCGCAGGGCTGCGCCACGACCCTCTATCTGAGCCTGGCCACTAGAAGTTTGTGTCACGCTCTGCACCTCGTGCTGCTTCTCCCCAGATGCATTCACTCAATCGCATCGCTCTCCTACTAACCCATCCCTACCAGACAGCGACACTCCCCACGTTCCACTGTCTACCCGGACATTGCAACACCACGTCAGTGCCAGAGTCCAATGCAGGGGCAGGATCTGCGCCCACCCAGAGCTGGGGTTTGCATCTCCATTTTAAGCCATGCCCTGGACAAGCCAGGTAGGCTGCTGCTCTCTTTTCCAGTGCCAGCACAGAGGGCTCGCTCCTGGCCCACGGGGCTGCCTCTGGGTGCTCCCAAGTGCTGGAGCAACACGGCTGTGGGGCAGCAGATCCAGGCTGCTAGGTCCCAGGCATGAACCCCACATTTGGGACCAGCACCTTCCACTGCAGTGCGAGGGCAAACGAAGCAGCATGAGGGGCACTGCAGCAAGGCACCTTCTGTGCTGGGGCTCCAGGATCATGGCACTCTGCGCTCGGGTTGAAGCCCTGAAGGCTCTGCCCTTCCCCACCTGCTCTGGTAGCATCTTCTCAACAGAGGAGTAACAACAGACAGGTAGAGAACATTAACCCCACCTTCTGCCCTGACTTCTAGTCTGCAAAGATGCCAGCAGCCTGCTCAAGGTCACCCCTAGGATATCAGGAGTCAGGAGTCCAACTTTCTAGGACCCTCTCTTAACCCCCACTTATCTCTTCCCCACCCCTTTCTCCTCCTCTCTTCCAATATGAAGAACAAAGGTCCTGATTCCAGTTTAGCCTGACCCCTCCTTCCTGCAGAGACAAGCCTAGAACACTGGCTCCCATTCCGGCTCTGGCATCAGCCCCTGCTCTCCAAGCACAGCACTGCCCACAGCGAGTACAGCCTGTACGGCTTTTATTTAGCTTTCTGGCATGTGCCTTACCCATAAAAAATACAATAAATAAAATCTCCACATCCACCCTGTTCTGTATAACTCACCTCCCATGCCCAGGAAGCCTGAACTCATATCCAGAGAGATAATTAGACATGTAAAACGACACAAAGACCTCGGCTCCTCCCCCAGCCAGCTCACCCTACAGAACCAAAGGAAACCAACAATTTTACACAACAATTAACGAGTCAGAGTCCATCTCTCACTCTCCTGCTGCAAAGGTGTGATCTGGCACAGCAGATCAAATGAACGGCATTTCCCCTCAGAGGACGGGGGGGCCCAGAGCCCCACTTCCAGCTCAATCCTGCCGCACAGCCCGTGCTGGGGCCCGGAGCCCCAGAGAAGCAAACCCAGTGCCTGCAGGGCTGGGCGCGGAAGGGGACAGAGCCCCTGGCTGCCAGCCACCCTCTGGCTCCACAGGCCCTGCCTGGGCTGTCCCTGTTCTGCACCCTGAGCCATCTGGAGACCTGCCGGGGACGTCAGCCAGCCTCCGCGGGCCAGGCAGATTAATCCCATCTGCTGTGCCCAGCCGGGGCCAGGATCGGCAGCACGGAGAGGGGCTGCCAGCACCCAGCTCCGAAAGGCTCCTGGCAACGCTCCTGGGAGCTGGTGGGACCAAGGAGCCGTTTCTCGCAGACCCTCTCCCGCTGTGGCCGCGGGTGCAGCTCGGCCCCCTCAGCTGCCCGCTGCCAGGCAGAGCGGTCCTCACGGCTGCCCTGAAACAGCAGCTCAGCCCCAGCGCCCTGGCTGGGATGGACAGGGCTCTCTCTGCAGAGCACCTCTGAAACACCAGCACAGCCAGCATCCATCACCGCTGTCCCCGCAGGACCCAGGGCCTCTGGGGCCACTTCCAGCAGTCCCGGGAGGTGCCACCCGCCTGCACAACGGAGGCTCGTGGCTCCAGACCACTTACTGCATACCACTCGCTCCAAACGTGTTGAGCCAAAAGAAACACGGACAGGCGAACTCCAAACGCGTGGGGAGCAGAGGCCCCGCACTGAACGCACAAGCAAGCCGATGGAGCTGTAGAGACGTACAGCCAGGCTCCAGTCCTGCAACGAGACAAACTGGGAGCAGGAGAAGCCAGTGCTTGCCGCGTCTGACAGCCCCTGCTCATGGCAGCCTCCACCCCTGCCCTGGTGGAGGTCGGGGCCTCCAGCTGCCCTCCAGAGCAGACGTGGGGCTGCAGCCTGCGCCTCCAGCTCAGCCGGAGCCCGAAGGACAACCCTCTCCACGCGCAGAGCACCTTTCCGCACAGATCCGGCGGCTCCGGGAGAGCACATGGTCATTTCAGCTCTGCAGAATGGAAAGGACCCTGGGAGGAGTGCTTTGTCATGCAGAGCCACACACCCTGGACTGATGCCAGAGTGCAGCACTCCCATGGCAGGGACCTGGCTGCTGTGGGGGTGGGGGCAGCTGAGATTTTATACACGACGCAATTTACAGCCTTCGTTTTGCCCCAACGTACGCCGTGGCTGATGCACCCCAGAAACAAGCAGTCAGGACATCAGGGAAGAAAATAAACCAGAGGAGCTGAGAAATTACTGGAGCAGAATTGAGTTTCTTGCAGTCTCGGGGACATCCCCACTTGGTAGGAAGCCAAATCCCACCCAGAGCAGATTCACTGCAGAGCCCTCATGTCCCGCAGAACGAGCCGAGGGAGCTGACCCGGCTCTGGTGGAATCGCTCAAACGCACAACTGTGGGATCATCCTTTGGGGTGTCTGGATGGAGAAACCCATTGCACAAGGCACCCCAGCACCTGGCACCAAGCAGGTGTAGGTGGTGTCTGGTGGAGCAACCCAAAGCAGTAGATTGAGGGGACAGGTTCCCACGCTTAGCACGTGCAGACTGGACGAGAGGGGGTAGCTGGCACTCAGGTGTGCAGGGCAGAGGGCTCGGAGCCTGCACCGCGACCAAGAGTGCAGTGCAGAAGGGGAAGGGGAAGCCTCACTGAGGACCAGCAGGCAGGGCAAGCCCCAGCTGCTTGCTGCCCCAGCGGCTTCCAGAGGCACGTAGGTGTTTTGAGCACTTTCCATCAAGGAAGAAAAAAAAAAAAAAAATCAGACTGCCTGCAAGTGTTCTGGCTGCATGTTAAACAAAGTCTTTTTTCTCTGCTTCCAGAGGGGAGATTAAACAATTTCTCTTCACAATAATCACTTCTGCATTCAGCCAGCTTTGTGCTAGAGCCAGGGCTTGACCCCAAGTTTCTGTCTGTACAGCCAAATCGTCTCTAATCTGGACTTGGTGCTACACAGAGAAATAAGGAGAGCAAACTGCACCAAGGGAGGAGTGATGTTCTGATGAGAGGATGCACATTTCCTAGCATGTCCCTCACTCCGGGCTCTGCATGTTCCCCAGGCAGCCCCAAAGTGAGCGCTGGGCTGCAACACCCAGCTCTGTGCAACCACCAGAGTTGTCTTGCGGGAGGCACCGTGTGCTGGATGTGGGCTCACGCCTGTGTGCGGCAGACAGCTGTGAGCAGACCCCAGGGAGCTCAGGGAGCCCAACATCCAGCTCATTTTAGCATCTCCTGCTACAAGGTGAAGCTCCTGCAGTTCCCAGGCCATTGTCTGGGTCCCATCTTGCCTTCTGCAGCTGCAGGTCTCTCCTGTGGGTCTGGACACTGGTCAACTTGGGCATTCTGGAGTGATCTGCACTGGGGTACCCGCGCCGAGGCCGAGCCTCAGGTGCCGGCACAGAGCAGCCTGCAAGCCCTCAGCCCACAGTTTCTTCTCGAGGTGACAGGACAGCAGCGGGGCGGCAGCAGGGTCTGTCCTGCAGACAGACTGCTCCTCGGTCAGCCCGCGCGCAGGCACAGCAGCCGCCTGTGCTGACCCGGCAGTGAGCACAGGGGCGAAAGCACTCGCAGGCAGCACCGCCAGCTCCTGCCTTCCTCAGGGTGGGTGGCCCTGGGCATCGTCTCCAGCGGCTGCTGCCAGCCGGAGGCAGGACAGGGCCCTGCTCCCCCTGAGGTCTGAGCAGGGAGAGCCGCTGCCCCGCTGCAGCTCCAGCCGCCTTCCCTGCAGCAGCAGGCCAAACCTGCCGCCCCTGCGCCGGCACTCGATGGCTGTGCCCCGCTGCCCGCGAATCGGTCCTCAGCAGCCGCGCGACTTCTCCTGATGTCCCCGCAGCCCCAGACCAGCGTGAGTTTTCTCGAGATGTGCCATGTGAAGCCTGCTCTTGCAGCTGGTCCTGCCGTGACAAGGGAGCCCAGGTGAAACGGCTGGGTCAGCTTCCACTTTGGACGTGCTTCCTCCAAGTGCAGGAGCTCAGCAGCAGCCTCAGGTCTGTGCTCCGTGTGTGGAAAACCCTGACTTCTCCAGGGGCATAGCACATGCTCAGCCTGGCTCCACGGGCTGGGCTTAGCTCCAGGCACCACCCTGGCCCTTACAGATCCCAGGCTCTGGCTTTCCCTTCCTGACCATCTTGCATCTGCCGTTTTTGAACCACCAAAAGCAATAGCGACCCCTTTTCATTTCCCTTTGCAGAGGTTTCCAGTGTCTGGATGAGTTCATGGAAGAGAGACACTGAAGTTGACTAAACCCACAGAAACCACCCACAGCTGAAGAGATGCCCAAGCTGGAACTGATGCTGGCTGGGAGAGTATTGAAAGGAGCATCACATGCTGTGTGTGCTGTTCCTCCTCCTCCGTAAGCATCCTCCTTGGCCACTGTGAAGACAAGATCCTGGAACAAAGAGGCCTTTAGTCCACCCTGACCGACTCCTACAGTCTCAAGCAGCACGTACCACGCACCGCTGCCCCAGCCCCAGCGCAGAGCATGGGGCAGGTGTGCTGCAAAGCACTCCCTGCGGCTCTGAGAGTTCGTTTGTTATTCCCTTTTAGACTCTAGGAAATCAAATTACTCTCCCTCCCAATTAGTACTCCTTCATTATGCAAATAATGTCCTTTGATCTGCTCCTGCTGTCACAGAGCGGATCTGACCGTATTTGTTTTATTCCTCTTTATGTCCCAGGAACATACCCACCTCTGGGAGCCGGGACTTTGCCTTTGGCAGGGAACGGAGAGCTGCACCTTATAGCTGCCATGAGTGAGAGGAAAAACCACCCACTTGGGCAGCCCCAAGCACAAACCCCAGCAAGGTCTGGGAAGGCAGAAGCACGAGAGGAGGAAGAAGGGGGTCACCCTTCACTTTTTAGGCTGGGCCGCACAGCAAAGGCTGTCAGAGCAGCAGAGACAGGGAAATAACAGCTCCCTACAAACAAGCTCCAGCAAACGTCACCACCAATCCCAGCCACAAAAGAAAACATGATCATGGCTGCACCCGAGATGGATGCTGCAAAAGGAGTGTTCCCACACAAACAGGGCCTGGCAGGGTACTTCCCGTAAGAAAGTCCTGAACTTTACCTCCCTGGCCCGGGCAGCATCCCATGTCCTGCATCCTCAGCCCTTCCTACAGTGGCTGGAGCTGAACTTCACACACCAGGTCCATGACCGGCACCACCTCTCTCTGCGTCCACACCAGGGCCTCAGTGGAGGAGCAGGGCAGTTGCTGACACCCAGAGGGTTGAGGAGAAAGTGACTTCTCACTTGCTCGTTTCTGCTGTCACAGGATGTGTCCATCCTGTCCTTTGCACTACCTGTTCCTGGCAAAGCACTGGTAAGCTGGGAGGGAGCTGTGGGTACCCTCCAGCTCCGCATTCATGGCACAGGGGACCATGGAGCAGCCCCACTTGAAGATGCTGTGTGAAGCTCTCCCTGCCTCATTAGCTGGGCTGTCTCCAGGGCTCAGCTGCTGCAGAGGAGCCCTTACCCTCCCTGGGATGGCCGGGCTGCAGGAAGCTCTACGGCTGTCCCAGGCAGACAGACGTCAGCCTGGTAGAGCACAACAGGCTCTTGGCTCCAGCTCCGCTCCCTGAGCACCCAGCCTGCAAGCGCAGCCCACGCCCTTCACAGCACTTCTCTTTACTTTTGAGTTCTGAGTATTTTAATTCGCAGGAATCGCCTCCTTTCATGTTGTGAAACGATGTTTCTTTCTCCCTCTGATCTCCAATTTCGCATAGAAACTGTCTCCTTTGATATGTCTTGTTCACATCAGTCTGATCAGGCAGCTCCATAATTGTTGGTGATTTTCAAAGAACTGGGATCCTTGTCTAATACTCAAAGTAGAGAATTCCTTCCTTTTATATGTTGCTCAAGCAAAATAGATAAAATTAATTCCTTTCTTCCCTTTGGGAACAGGACGCCTCCTGCTTTGCTGCCACATGCTGTCTTTCATTTCTCCATGGCTGTAGTTCAAGGGGTCATTCTCTGACTTGGGAATGGATGCAGGTAAACGTTAGAGGGAGGAGATCTTGGGATGCCTCAGGAGAGCTTGTTCTCCATTCGTCAACAGAAATCCAGGCAGCAGCAGCTCCTCTGATGTGGGCAATTCCTGTGCATCTGTACCTGCTGGAGGCCATGCACAGGTCTCACAATATGCCACACATTAAGCATGGAGAGACAGAGCTCTGTTCTGAGGCAGCGCAGACCTGAGCGCCAACCGCTGCACTCCGCTCCCTGGATGCCTCTTCAGCCAGACCTTCCTGCACAAGCGCAAGCAGGACCTGGTGGTTCGGTTGGCCTGACCTGCCAAGCCCCTCGTGTGGCTCAGCCCCACTCCCCCAGCACCAGTCACCCCCGAGGTCACTGCCTTCCTGGCACTGTCACTCGCCTCCTTGCTGACTCATCCCTTGCTGACAGTGCTGGGGACCTGATCTTTGATTCTGCAGGCTGTCCTCTACCTTGGTGCAGCCTTTCGGAGAGCAGTGATTTACAGTTCCCCGTCCACAGCACATGCCGGCACTCGCAGCCTGCTACTCGCTCTGGCTAGTCAACGGGGATAACAGATGGCCCGACACTGACAGGGAATGAACCGTGTGACACTCTGGACTGTGCCACAAGCCAGCCACTCTCCCTGGACTCTAGCTGTGCTCAGCAGCATGGGAACCCACCGTTGGGCCAGCACAGCGAGCAAGGGCAGCAATACTGCAGCTCATGCATTGCCTCCCTGTGCCCCTCCTGATGCTCAGGTGAGCACAAAGCTCAGCACCCCGCTCCACCATCCCTGAGGGACGGACTCCTTGCAGCACATGTCCCAGCCCAGCCCTCAGCACTTCAGCGAGGCTGATCACCAACGGACTTAAAAGACACCTGGGGACAAGGGGACGGGCAGGCTGACGGTAACACAAGGAAGCCACAGCAGACACAAATCCCGCGATCTTAGCAGCAATGGCTGGCCCCTCGGAGGAAAGCTGGAAGCCAGCAAGAGGGGCTTGGTAGTGCTGTGTGGAGACCCATGAGGGGACAGCTGGGCAGCCACGGGGCTCTAGAGAGCAACAAAGCAGCACAGGGGATGGCCTGAGGAGGGGCTGGGGCACAGGCAGCCAGAGGCAGAAACACTTCCCAGGCTAGTCTGAGCCACGGGCAGCCGTAAGCCCCTTGGCATGCGAGGGCTCAAGCGTCCCCCGCCGCCCCCTCAGCATTTGGGAGCGAGGGGGCTGTGCAAAAGCAGGGTAAACGCACAGCAGGCAGCTGGCACCGCCACGACCTGTCTCCAGGGCACAGCTTAGGGCTGAGACTGAGCGCTCAGCCATAGGCTGGCAATCAGCTCAGAGGATTTATTCACTTGTTTTCCCTAAGCCACCTTATTTGTTTTTCCCTTTTGCCTCCCTAGCTCTGGTGTCAGCTGGAATCCCTGGGATTTACAGGCAGTTTTGCGGGGTGCAGCAGGCTCAAGGTGTGACAGGAGAGAGGCGCAGGTTTCCCAGCCCGCCTTCTCCCACCCAGGAGACCTACCGATGGGGGAGAGCTCAGCCACGCTGCCGATGTAGGGCCCCTCCAGGAACCGTGGCTCGCTGTCGTTGATGTCCTGCACCTTGATGATGAACTCTGACTCAGGCTCCAGCAGCTGGTCCGTCTGCCGGTCACGGGCCTGAGCCCGCAATGTGTAGAAGGTTTTCTGCTCCCGGTCCAGGCGCTCGGTGGCATGGATGTCACCTGTGATCTCATCGATGAGGAAGATAGTCCCTGCGCCCTCCCCGGAGATAGTGTACTTGATGGAGCCGTCCCCCTCATCTGAGTCCGAGTGGATCTGCCAGGAAAAGAGTGAGAGGGTGGGAGCAGGCTGGGGCCATGCTTGTGCCCCCACAGCCAAGAGCACAGGGGTGTGAAGTCCCTGCACAAGGTGCCCGCAGTCCCTGCGTGAGGCCTGTCTGCTCCCTCTGCTACTGCTGGACCAGAGAGCAGCACAAAGCACCACGGAATGATGTCTGTGCACAGAGGAAGGCCGAATAATCTGAAACATCAGTCCTACCTATCCACCACACACTTGGCAGATCACAAACCCTGCCCGTACCCATCCACACCACAAACCAAGGGACAAATCCCACCACTATGAGGTTAGGGGATGATGGAAGAGGAAAAGACTACTCAACAGCCCTCCAAAAACAGGGGCTTCCCTGTGGGCAAGGACCCGGGACCCTGGCAGGGCGGGAGCACCTCTCCCATGCTGCACTGACTGGGGTGTAAAGGCAGCTCACCACCAGCACCTGGCCCCATCTACCCATCCCGCTGCCCAAAGCCCACCCTCATCTGCCTGCTCTGCCCCAGTCACCCTCCTCTTCCTGGGCAGTCGGTGCTGACCAGTCTCCCTGCCCGAGAGCTCACACACTCACTGCACTTCTGTACTGGGTTTACTGAGAGCCCCCACCTGAGCAAAACCTGCAGAAGAACGTGGCAAATCAAGCCCTGGTTCAGCATGAAAACAGAGCCTCTGAAGGCTTTTGCTGTCAATCGCTGCTTTGTTTTCTAATTAAGACAATGTTTGAAATTAGGAGAAGAAAGGGTCAACAGCAGCTTCCCACAGACCAGGAGCTGACTGGAATCCAGGCCAGATGTCCAGAGATAATTTTATTGGTGGCATTAAACTGAGTTATGAGGTTTTTACAATCCAGCCACTTATGAGAAATCTATTAACAGTAACTGGACAGGCAGAATGCATCTTGACAGAGAGCAGCATGGGTATTAATTGGGACAATTCATAATGGGACAGGCCCCCGGAAAGGTTTCATCAGCTGCTTTCATTTGCTTCCTACGATTTCTGCTTAGAATCAGCAAAGTTGTGTGTGTCCCCCCAGAAAAGGAAGAAAAGCTGTCCATTAATCGGCTAATGAAATATGAAAATGTTTATGGGCCATTCAATCTTCCAAACTGCAGTTCTATAATCCACCTTTCAGACATACAGCTCTACCAGCAAGAATTTATACCAGAGCTGCCTCTTTTTTATGATGCCTTCATTATATTTGTCTTGTTAGATACAGTTTATATATTTATTTCATGAGTGAGGGGCCCCCGTATTAGACAATTCAATGCATTTTACACAACATTCACATATTACTGCCCTCGTGGAAGCATCTCCCAAGGCTTGCCTGGGAAGGAGACCTTCTCTCAGCTAGCAAACGGGGCTGTGAGCCCAGCAGGGCTCGGCCGCAGACCTGCCTGGGCAGCACCTCTCGCAAACTGCCCTCAGGGGTGGTCTCCCCTGGTCCGCAGGAGCATCCCGGCCCATGCCAGCCATCCTGCCCCAGCCCTCCCCGCTGCCTGCTGCAGAGCTCGCTGCCCCCCTCCACTTCATAACGCTCCCCCTAATGTTCACTGCTGCTCTGCTAGAGATCAGGCTCTTCAGACCAAAAAAAAAAAGGTGCGCCTGGTCTGCACAGCGCAGGTAACAGAGCCCCGCACTCTTCTGCTGAGCACCAGGCTCATGGTTAATAATCAGGCCAGAGGCAAACCACCGAGCACCTCTTCCAGAACCACACTGAGCTCTCAGAACATCCTCTTTACATATTTGCTCATCGCTGACTGCTTGGGGCAGACACCAGCATCCCTGCGACCGGAGCACTAGGAAGAAAAATGGAGCCTGGGCTCAAGGGGCTGCAGAGACTGATTTACAGGGGAAGATTAGGAGAGCTAAATCTGTGCTGCTTGGCTAAACAGCAGCTCATGGGGGAGGGCCGGCTACAGAGACGGGAGGGGAGATGCCGCGGGCTCGTACCACATCCGAGGGATGCTCTATCCTGCCTGTCCTCGCCACGGTTGGGGACCGCGCTCACTGCCGGCACGGCAGGTGAATGCGGCTGGGCAGCCCTGGCACGGCGCGGATCAGCCGGCCCCAGGGCCCCGCTCTGCCTCCCCCAGCTCCCCCGGCCCGGGGCTGCGGCAGAGGGAACCAACCCCATGATCACAGCTCAGCTTCTTCAGCCAGGGACAAGGGTGCCCACAGCATCCAGAGCCGTTCTGGAGGTGGACAAAAGGCTGATCCGTTCAGTTTGTCAAACAGGAAAAATAGTTTCCTCGTCCTAAAAGGCTACAACCAGGAATTTTACAAAGCCATTAATGACTTACTAATAATTAAATCAAAATTAAATGTGAACAGAGGCGCACATTCCTTATTAAAAACGATTAAACAGAAAGCACAGATACACAAATAAAAAATGACTCTGGGGCTGGAAAAGAAAGAAAATCAAATAAAAACTAGCCTGTAATAAAGGCGCACTCTGTTTGCTCCAACTCATAAAGCCCGAGTTCATCAATTTTCTTTAAATATTAGCAACTTAATTAAATCTGCTTTTTTCCCTTTAATCCTCTCCTCTATCTAAAATAGATCTGTCCACATGCAGAAGTTTGTAACTAGTGCTGACCCCATAATTCTATTTAAAAAAACCCAAAGAAATCCACATCAAACTGACAGCAGCCTCAGGGGAAATTACAGTTCAGAAGGAGGATTAACTAGAGAACCCAGATTTTATGGAAACGGTATCGGCCCTTCGAAAAGCACACGTAGGTGTGCAAGAGGTGTCCACGGAGGGCAAGCCCCAGCTCCATCACAGGGAGACACAGGACCATGCGGAAAGGCCTCGGGACCCACAGGCTGTGCCAGGAGGGCTGGCACACTGCCCGGGGAAGCCGGGGGCCAACCCGGCCCCGGCCGCTCCAGGCGGGCACCCCAGCATCTCCCAGCCCCAGGCTGCCTTCAGCCCTCGGGAGCAACGTTCAGAGGGAGCAGTCTCCAGCGCAGGCTGCCTGTTTATTCTGAGCAGGGCGGGTGATGCGGTGAGGGATGTGAAAGGGGCTGTAAAATGGGCTAGTGGTAGGTTCCCGGGTTCGTTTTGGAGATGAGGTGGTTGCTAGGCTACCTCTGGAGTTTGACAGGGCCTGATGCTTCCAGTCGCTTCCCAGGGGAGCTGTGAATTAGCTGTAACTGCATTGAGCGTCGTGGCGGAGGAGTGCGGCTTTCGAGTGTCTGCTGAAATGGACACAAATCACCACTGAAATCCCATCTGGCCCCTAGCCAGGAAGCCCATTTTCAAGCCTCCTCCAGACTCATGACCAGAAAGCTGAGGCCATCACACAGCCCTGCTGCATGAGCTCTTGGGCATGTTCCTTTGAGCCCGTGCCCTCACAGGGGCAGCTCTAGCTGGCTTGCAGCCCTCTGACTGGTCCCCACAGCTAGCACTGCCTTCATCA
Organism: Buceros bicornis; assembly: GCA_027563805.1. Classification (NCBI taxonomy): domain Eukaryota; kingdom Metazoa; phylum Chordata; class Aves; order Bucerotiformes; family Bucerotidae; genus Buceros; species Buceros bicornis. Next base: position 205,121 of record JAODLK010000029.1, on the reverse strand, counting down.
GTACACAAATAACATCCTGCCGACATGCGGGAGCCACAGGACAGCTTCCCCACAGCTCCCAGAAAAGGACAAAGCCCAAGGCAAAACGCTCCTTCAGCCTCAGGACACCAGGAGTGAAGGGAGCAGAGGTCTGTGTCCAGTCTCCCCATGCCCCAGGGAGCCACACACCAGGGAAGCAGCCAATTCCCAAGGACAGACCCAGTCCTGCCCAGCAAGGCACTGTTACCTGCCAGCAGCTCCTGGCAACACTCCTCTCCTCAGGGTGAGCAAGTAATGGCAAGAACCAGGACAGCACAAGGAGCCACCCCCTTGCAGAGAAGGGAGCCTGACAGAGAGAGATCAGGGCTCTTCCTGCACGGGGAGACCTGCGTGCTCCAGTGACAGCTATCCTGCTCTGGTCACACCAAGCCGGAAAACCTCGGGTGCCTCTCCCTGGACATCCACTGGTGCCACTGCCAGTGCAGAGCCCATCAAGGGTTTGGCCTGGGGAGCAGCAGAGTAACACAGTGCAGCGAGTGTCCGCAGTACAGGCCTGATGGGCACAGCTTCTGGCAAGCCCCAGGACACTTCTGTCAGCAGTGCTGGCCCTCAGGGTCCCTCCAAGACCTTCACACCCACACCAAGCCCCTTCCACTCCACGCTGTGCAGACCAGCCTGAGATACGTAAGTCTCAGAAGATTCTGAGCAGGATTCCCACGCCACAGCTAGTGGGTCACCTCCTCTGCCAGCCCCAGACTGCAGAGAGAGTTATCGAGAAAACAGCCACTGTAGCCTGCAGGTCCCACAAGAGCACAGTCCTTCCAGGGCCAGGAGGGAGCCACAGCGAGGGGCCACGAAACCAGCGTGTTATCCGCATGCTGAAAGGGCTGCAGGACCAGGGGCGCGCCACCCCCAGGAAGCCAGGGCTGCACCTACGGCGGTGACTGCTGGGGCAGGGAGGCCTGTGGCACTACAGCAGCACTTCAGCTCCCCAGACATGGCAGGGACCAGTGGAAGCAGACACCAGCCCAGCCCGGTCTGCACACCTGCTCCAGCCCAGCAGGTCCTCCCACACCGAGGAGCTGAGCCTTCCCCACTGCCCCCACGACAGCCAGAGCGGCACCTCCTCCTGCATCCATCCCAAACACCACGGAGCCCAGCACATGGCTGGAGGAACACAGATGTGAATCTGGGTGTGCTCCTGTCCTAGAGTCCCTGGGACTAACCTCCCCACCCCCTTGCAGGGACTGGGCTCCTGCCATCAGGCACTCCCCTAACCAGTCCCCATGGACAAGCTTCATGCAGGTGCTCTTTGCCCGGCCAGGCTTGACTGCGCAGCCAGCACGCCCTGCTCTGCCGCTGGCTTGGTCATCCCACAGAGACACAGGGTTGCCTTACCTTCCCCACGTACAGCGGTTCCGTGCCCGTGTACTCCTCCACCACAAAGAATTGATTCCAGACCCAGCCACGCTTCACTCGCCCACCGGCCATCAGTGCGGGGTCCCCTGGCTGCCCCAGGCCAGGGCCCTCCACTGGAGTGTGCATGGCCCAGGCCCCCAGCTCCTGGATGGCGCAGAACAGCAGCAGCATGGTCCACGAGGAGGCCTGCAGACCCTTCGCCATTGCACTCTAGGAGGCTGCATGAGCAGTGCCTTTTGGGCAGGCAACTAGCATCCTTTAGGGAAGAGGAGGAGGAGGAAAGTCCACACTAGCAAAGTAGGGCTCACCGGTCAATGCAGAGCAACCCCATCCCTGCTGCATGCCGTGTCCTGCAGCTGGAGCCCTCCGGTCCCAGCAGGCTGGAGTCACATCTGTGACAACAGGCGCCCCGGACCGCCCGCTGCTGGCGCAGGAGCAGTCAGTGCTGGTGCCTCGCAGACTGCTCCTGGGTCTCCAGAGAGGAGTCTGGCAGCTGGCATTTGTCCCTGGGGACAGAGCTGCACGGCTCCGTGCTCAGCTGCCACCGGTCTTGCTGGGGAGCAGGGTCACACAGAGCCTGCTGCCCACCCCACCAGCAGGCAGGGAGCTCCGCAGCGGTGTGCGGGGCACAGACACCCACAACCGTCATTCACAGGAAGCGAAGAGAAGCTTTTCCCCGTACAGTTTCACAGAGGAGTTAGCAGGATGAGCAACCTGTCCCACGGTGGCACTGGACTACTGTGCGGGGGGTCTGGCAGCGCAGGCGCCTGTGCCACACGTGCAGTTCACAAGCCCATTTGTAACTCCCATCTTCACAGGGGTGACATCCCAGCACTTGGCGAAGGGTCCTTTGCCCAGCTGATGCCGGTCACTCCCATCCGCTGCTGGCTCACGCAGGCAGGTGCAGGGCAGCTGGCAGCATCCCCAGGAGCCTGGAAAAGGCCAAGGTGTCAGTGCTGGTGTGAGAGCAGGGCTCTGTGCCCTCCCCGTGCAGCCTTGTATCCCCCTCCCTGTCCTGCTCCAGGTGCCCCCCAGCAAAGCCCAGCCGCACAGGTCCTGCTAGAGCAGGCACCCCGGAAGGGAGGTCAGCAAGCTGCAGAGCTCTCCTCGCTACGGACGTTTGCTCCTGAAGGGACTCAAGACCAAGGACCCCCAACTGCTGAGGGCACCTGCTCACCACGCTGCCCTGGTTGCCAAGAAGAGAAGAGATCTGCTGCTGGCAGGGGGTCATCGCTGCTCATGCGGGTGGGAGACATGCAGGCAGCACCCCCGGCACTGCCCAGCTGCTGCTGCCTGCACGGGGCCAGGCCACCCCAGTCCTGCGTGCGCAGACAAGAGTCATGCTGGGGGATGCCAACGCCTGACAGCGGGAGGTGCTGGCTGTCCAGCCACTACTGCTAGTCTTCCCAGCAGAAGTCTTCCCGGCACCTCACTTCTGCAGCCCTGGGCTAGGAGAAAATCATCTGTTCAAGGACTCGCCACTTGGCTGACTTTAAAGCTCAGAGTTTAAGAAAAGGGGTCTGGAATGAGCTTCAAGCCACCCACAAGGCACTAAGGATAAAGATGTGAGACCAGAGGCCAAGGGTAGATTGTGCTCAGTGAGCACCCAGGGAGAGCAGGCCCGATCAGGAGACGGGGATGCAGCATCCATCTCTCCCTGCACCATCACCCTGAGCTTCCACCAGAGCTCTGAGACAGCAGCCACAGCCAGAACTACTCATGAAACATGCACATCTTCACCCGTTTGCTGGATTAATCTCCTGTCATCTGTTACTCTAAACAGGAGGGAAAAAGAGGATGAATGAAAAGGAGGACAATCCTGGACTGGATATCCATCTTCTCCCCGCGGAAGGGGCACTGGACTGTGCTCTGCACAGCGCCCCGCGTGACTCTGAACAGCCCCAGCCGTTCAGAGCAGGGGCAGCTCGCAGGTACACCCCTAGCTCTTCCTTGCACTTGCCGTTCCCCTAGTGTGACCGTACCAACAGGGCGCCTTCCCAGAGCACCCAGTGAGCTGCACTGTCATTTCTGCATTTGCCTGTCTGGACAATTCGAGAAACACAGGTCGTTAGTGCCAGGCATCATCCCACACTGCCTATTCACGGGCACGTGTAGCGCGTCATGCGATGTGCACACATCCATTCCCACACGAGGGTTCCCACTCATGTTCCATCCCATGCACAGCTAAGAGCACCCACAGACGCTGACGCTCTCTTGTCCGTATTTGTGCCTCATTTGCACGTACACGTGTTTTCCCCTCCACGCACACATGATTTATTCCATGCACACACGCATGGCAGCTGTCACATGTGCCAGCCCCGTGCACTTCATGCTTCGAGGAGCACAGGGACTCCAGCTATTCTTACGGTAGCAATCAGAAGCGCTAACATTCCTCCCCATCCCTCTTCCCTCCCAAGACGTTTGTTATTACGACATCTCCACATGAGCCACGTAAGGCTGTTGGCAGGGGCACGACTCGCTCTTGCAGTCAGGCCTCCCCATGCAGAAGCCATTCCTGCCACTGCTCCCGAAGGGCCAGTCTGGTGAAACCCCCCACCACACACCAAAATATTTAACACTGGAGATATACCTAGAGGAGCAAGATGACCTGTAGATGGCTGACAGACGGAGACATTCCTTCCCACTGTTAGAAGTCTCACAGGGTAAAGCCCCCGCTCTGGAGCACTGGAGCTGAGGCTGCCCCACCTGCGGCAGACTTCAGAGCAATGACTGTAACAGGACACAGACACCCCTGTTTTATCACGCTTACACGGACATACAGAAGATACATACCACAGGACATAGCGCGCCACTGCCATAAACCGCATCTCTCCAATTTCTCACATCTGGGAAATTTGTGGCTAGTTTAGAGCAAGGTCCCAGGCAGTGAGAGATGTCAATAAACTGCACAGCACACGCTGTGCTGGAGCAAGAGCTTCAGGCCAGCACCTGGGGCAAACAGTAAGGGTGGGAAGAACACCCCACCCAGCATCTCTGTCCTTGCCACTCCGCAGCACTTTCGTGGGCAACACCTCGTGTGCAAAGTCTGCGTACAAACGGGTTGTACCTCGTAAATGCAAGTGCCAGAAAGAGAATTTGACAAACAGTCCATCCACACATGTTCTCAAGGACTACTACGAAAGCAGAGCCTTGGGGAGAGGCAGCTGAAGTCTCCCACTCTGCCCACCCCGACACCCTCTCCTTGCCATCCAGGCTACTCCACACTGGTTTGCAAAGCCCTGACAGCAATGCCGCTGCCAGAGAGCAGTTCTGCAGCCACTGAAAACCTGAACACGCAGGAAGGCTGAAAGAAAACCAGCCCAGTGGTCCAAATCCAGGCACTACGAGTAACATCAGCATCCAAGGGCCCACCGAGCTGGCAGGAAGGCAGCACATTGCCCCGGCTGTCTCCAGCATGCAGTGCTCGGAGCACCCAGCTGGCAGGCAGCATCCTCACCAGCTCCGTGAGGGCGGCAGGAACCATCCTCACTCCCCTCACCACATCGTTTCACAGCTGAGCGGCAGCGGCAAGCCGCCGATTCCCTCCATGACCTGACTACCCGAGCCACACGCCGGAGCCAGCCCTGTACGCACGCAGGGACAGCAGTGCCACGCACTGGGACACAGGCACTGTGCCTTTTCATCCAGCCTCGCCAAAGCCACAGCATATAAATGGAAGTAGCCAAACCCTAAACAGTACCAATAAACCAGTAAAAGCCACAACTGAAGTGCACGCACTAAAGCAAGGCAGCGAAGAGGAAGAGAGGGCAAAAGAAGCGGCC